>OZ026521.1:55964171-56021671 GCA_964019695.1 Loripinus fragilis | reverse complement strand
CAATGATGATTTGCCTTCTCTCCACAAAAAACTCAGACGAGATTACGCCCAATTTCTAATAGATTATTATGAGCTACAAGAGGATCCTGTTCAACAGCGAATACTGGAATTGGCTAAAACGTTCAAGAACCAACACGATATGAATCAGGCGGACTCTATCAGACAAGCCATCAAACTCAGAAAAGATTTATTTATGGACGTATGGCCGAATCATAATATAGAAACCGAGAAAGCCTCTGAAGACCAAGAGGACTCTACTACGTCATGAAGGAGAATGAGGAGGAGGGAGCAGGAGTGAGGAGGTTGACCAATCGGATGACTGGATAATTGACCAATCAGAAGAGACCTCTCACTATATAAGGCGCTTTGCAGCAATCTAGTCATATCTATTCTGACAGTCAAACAGTAAACATGCCTAGATGCAGATTCAGTCTCGGAAACGATCGCTTTATCGAGGTCACAGAATGGAAAGGTGAACTGCGTGTTGACCTGAGAGAATGGAAAGATGACAAACCGACCAAAAAAGGTATCAGCTTAACCTTGATGCGATGGAAGAATTGGGTGGATTACTTAGAATACGCGGATCAAGCGAGGACAGAGAAACAAAACTATAAGAGTCATCTTGGAGGGAACGTCTAATGTACCATCACGGAGGGCAGCGCATGTATGGTTATAAGGCAGTATTGGAAGCCGCAAGAAGAGGTGATACCTATGAAAAAGGGATTATACCTGAGACCCCTAGAATACATTGCCGTCAAAGAACTCTTAACAGAAATTGGAAGGGCCTTACACGAACTAGACGGGGTCGTACCCTGTTACGTGCAAAGTGATCACATGAATCAGTTAGGGGCATTACGGTGTTCGGAGTGTAACCCTAATGACTATCAAAACTGGTAACTAAGAAAAGGGATTAAGTATTGAGTAGGCGTAAATATGTTCGCCATTACTTTTATGTGTATAGCTTTGTTTGATGAACTGTTGTTTCGGATGAGATGTAGACAACTACAGCGTGAAGCCAGAGAGGCTGCTGAGCGATTAATCGAGGTGCTTGAGGATAGTGAACTAGACTCTCGCCCGTTCGTATGAATAGAGCGTAAGAATAACTCAAGCACGAAGGAGGAAATCGATGGAAAGAGATGGGCACTAGACTCGTTTATGATTACCAACAGCAGAAGTGGATTCCGTACGTCTCAGATCCGGACAAATGGTATCAGCACTTGCTGGATGTTAGAGATGGCTACGCGGAATGCGACAGTCAGGGTCATTATATTGTGGGTAGTGGACAGAAATACAGAGAGTTGAAAGAAATGAAATCTTTAGAAAACAAAATGGAAACGCAAAGGCCGGTGTTCAATTTGGTGTCACCGGTAGCACAGGCCACAGAGATGGCTAAGTCGGAGCTTAAGCGAAAAGGAGAGGATAGTATAACAGACGGAGGGCGTAAGACAGCAACTTCGGACTGGAATTCATTGAGATACTAAAGGACGAACAGCAAATAATTGCGCAATATGCTCCTAAGTTAGTCAGACGCCATATGCATGGCGAGGAGCCCTTTCTACGTTGATGGACAATCATGTCTCTCTCAGCCTTTACGACCCAATTACGAAGCGCATCAGTATGTGGACTGTTACAGAACGCTGACGTGCTTTCGGAAAGATAGAAACGTTAAACGAAATGACTATGTTAAAGGCTATTGCTTATATGCGTTGGAGATCGATCCTTACTACTCATTCAATGTCAAGAGACAAGGGCACTGCCGACTGGAAATGAAGTTTGCCAAGCCCTTACCGGAAAGCGCCACCTTGATCCTATACGCTACCTTCCCGGAAATCTTCAATATAGACTCCTCCAGATCCGTGTTTGTTCGATAAATGAGAGGCCCCTCAGACCCCTTGTATATAGAGAAGAAGAACGACACCGCGCTCTAGGACGTGACGCTACCTTCTCGTGGTCTAGGGCGTTGACTCACCCTCTGAGGTGTAACCGAACGCGTCACAGGGATCGTCATCTTGTATCTGACTTCGTGGGGCCGCCATCTTGGATCTCACGCAGTGGGGGGCGCCATCTTGGATCGGAAGTGACGTCAAAAACGCTAAAGTGGGGCCTATACTACTAACAACAACAGAATCTAGGGCGAAGATTTGGCGCCAGTAAAATGCGTTAAGCCTCCCCCCCCCCCCCGTGGTTTGGGTTCCTGTCCGTTCTAGGGCGGTGTTTCTTTGTTGTTGATATATTGTTTATTGTACTTCCCATTGTTTGTGGGAGTTCTGTGTTTGTCTTTGTTTTGTTATGCATTACTTTGTGTCCATTCTAGTTTTGCAGTCATCTTGAAGAGGAAGAGAAAGCTGATTGCTTTCCTATTATTGTCTTACAGATATATTGTTGCTATAAATGTTCTGTGGCTCTTCCTTACGGTGCCGTGGGTTAGTCTGCAGTGTGTGATTATGGTATTTCCTGATCATACTCACTTACTTTTTTGATGATCTGGGGTACTAATTAGCTAATTTTACTACTTCTGTACTCGTGAAATCTTCCATTTAAGCAAGTTGTATACAATAAAGTGTTGATGCTACTTAACCATGATGTCCATGTATTCATTACATATAAATATTTCTGACCCTTAATATGGAATTTATCTAAGCAAGCAGAACAAACCTTATTAAAGATACATCATTCTATGGTGTCTCATCTGAGTCTTCACTGCTTGTCAATCAATCCGTTTACATGCTTCCAGTAAATAGCGGTATAATATTTCAATTTTAGGGACCAAAATGAAAAAAAAAGTAGGGGAGGGCCATGGGTTTGTCTGCAGTTTGTGATTGTGGTATTTCCTGATCATACTCACTTGCTATTTTTATATGCTGTTAAAGTTCATGCAATTAGGTTTATAAAGTTTGGCCAGTTTTGAGAATATTCTTAGTGCTTTAGTTGGATTGTCATAGAAAAAGAAAAAAAAATAGGTCACTGTCCTGGAAATGAGATGAAAATGCTACTAGATTGCTATGGGCTGTTGATTATAATCACTCCTCATAGGTAGGAAGCAGATTTCACAGCTCTGACAATTAATATGCCAGTCAATGATCTCAAACTGATAATCACACTGGTAAATGTATACGTCGATTTGCTGGTATTCACGTGTATTGCCGGTACTTCATAGACCGGAAGTGGTAGATATTGGTGCTAATACTATATAGAAAAACATGCCATATGCCTAAAGGACTATAGAATTAGATCATTTTGAAGTATTTGGCGATTTATGTAAGCATTTAGGAATAGATTCGAGTACCTTATTTTATGCATACAATTATTTTATTTTAAGATAAAAAATTATTACTTCCAGAACTTATCAACATCCACCGAAAATAACCAACTCTTCCAGTGGCAGATCTGACATGACTACTCGTGGATGCTGAAAACCATGTGCCAGAATGCGCAATGCTAGCTTTTAATGCTAATATTCTGACGGACTTTAAAAACGCAACACTTGGATACCGGCTTTAATTTATGTCTCGTAAAAGAAGGCAGAACAATAATTTTGATTGTATGTTAACGAACATTCATTTGTAAGTAAACAATGGAAAACTTGTCCAACCTCTTTAAATCAGGAAACGCTAGAAGCATCAAATTTGTATCATGGACTTTGTTAGTCATCGAGGAATCACTCTCATATTGATTTTCAGGTCTACGATACAGCATATTTGCGTATATGACGTTTATCTGGGTGTACCCTTTCATTCAATAGCTTAAAATCTCCTCTACTTAAGAAATGTTTAAATGGCTAAATTCATACGGAGCAAATAACGCCGTCCGGTTTAGTTGTACAATTAAAACTAAAGTGTTTGCTGAAGAAGCCAACTCATGATGACATTATCGAAGCAAAGGAAGTTTACATTCAACAGTCTTTTGGAAGATATAAGGGGAAGTTAGTGTTGCGTAATTAAAGTCCGTCAGTATATCAGACACTATGAACCAGGTGCTGAAAATAATGGACGGACAATGTTGCTATTAGTCAATTTAAATTGCATAACTGTGAACTGGGAGGGTTCTTGTGAGTCGTATAAATATTTATAAAAGTAAGAAAGAGACAAAATATGGAGACAATAAAAAGGGGCCATTCGTTTACTGGTCAAGAAAAAAGAGGGCCATTTATATACGTTTTGCTAAAAAATAGGGGCCAATTATATACCTGTCAGAGCTGAAAAAGGGGCCATTCCGGCCACATTATACCATATATAGAAAGTTACCCCCTCTGATATTTATAAGAAGGCTTTTTTTCATAATTTTATAGGTGGAAACCAGCTACTAAAACAGATTTTCCTTTGTAGTTTGAACTCTGATTTAATTGGGTTAAATTTTGTGGTGGTGTCATAACATAATAAAGGGGAAGTCAAAGACAATCAAGTACCATAACTGACCCGGGACACCATATGGGAAAGTGACAAAAAGACAAGAAAACACAACGCACAAGAGAGCCAAGAGGTCAGCCCTGTCCCAGCAGGTGATCACAAGACTGCAAGGAATTAACAGACAAGACAGAATAACAAAGACAAACATGAAACATAAATAACAAAAAGGGTCCACAGGAGAAGCACCTTGCTTAATTAGAGAAACTACATCTAAAGTTAAACCATCTATCAGCGTTCCACATTCAATGTCATAAACATTTACAAACGGTTTATGCATGCAAATCTCGTGCATAATACATTTATCAGGAGTACCATTCAGTCATGGATAGTCAACAATGGAATTTTATTTGTCTTAAACCAAAATCTTGACTAAAAAATGGACCCCATTTGAAATAAGCCATATAGTTAGATATGGGCTATCCATAGATTTAAGATCATTAACATTTTAGCCTATCTGTGATATATTGGTGTGGGGGATGTACAAAACATTACCTGTCAAAATTTTAAATCCCCTTGTTAAGCTAGTCAAGCTTGCATATTTATTTATCAGTCAAGCGGGCTCGTCATATTTGATCATTGGACATTGGCGTAGCTCCCATTGCGCAGTTACGCACGTGTGTAATAAAAATAGTATCATTCAAGGGAAGCACCTAATGTAGTAAAAGTGATTTCCCATAAGGAACTGCTCTTTTCAAAAGGAAAGAATTCGCTCCCTCGTGGAGTTAATTCTTTTCTTTAAGAGACATGTCCATTTTGAAAAGGGGCGCAATTGAAGAGAGGTCACCTAATTCAAGAGTGGTCACCTAATGTGGTAAAAGTGATTTTTATTGTATTTTTGTTATTTTCCCATGTGGTATCCTGGGTCAGGTGTGGCACTTGATTGTATCGTTTCCCGATCTTTGCTGTCTTTCTTACTTTTCCATACCATTTGAAAGGGGCACAATTGAAGAGAACCACTGCTTGATCCTATCTATCTTTCTATTTCTACTGGCACGATCGATTGCGACCATTACACCAGGGAGTGCGAATTTGGAATTTTGAAGAAAAAACAACAAAACAGAACAAAAAACAAAACAAAAAAAGCAACAATCTCGGCTGTGTTTTTGACTAAATGAGGAGTGCCCGTCTCCCTTTGATGTGCGAAACTTTTTTCAGCCTTCTGGCTACGCCCTTGTGGAATACTTAAGTCGGTAAATAGCTCTTCATAGCTAATGTTATACTGTTTTGTATTTCCGACAATATAAATAAATTTTGTATTGTATAGTATTGAATTGTATTGTACTCACTGTTATAATACTAACACATAAGGTTGATTGTGACTAGAGTTGTTGTTGCTGTATATCTGTGAAAGGCACTATATATGCTGCCAATGGCCTCCATGTACTGTCTTCTCTTCTGTGAAATACTCAAAGTGCTTATACTCTATTTGCTCTGGGTGCGCATGCATGGCTTGTAATTTAATGAAAACGTTAGGTGCACTGAATGTATTTTAGAAGTGCACCTACTAGTTCAAAGCTCCCGTCCCTACTGATTTCTTCTAAGTTCCCTGATAACACCCTTAAATCTATTATGTCGCAATTTATGCCTTCCCTTGATAGAATATCTTTCCACTGATTCTTCTAGTTCCTTTCTTTCTTCCTCATATTTGTCACAGTCAAAAAGGTAATGTTCAACAGATTCTAGAACTTTACACTTATCACACAACTCTTACTTATTTGGGTTTAACTTTGCTTGTTGAATATTAAGCCTTGAATGTCCACATAGAATCTGATTAAGCGCTGAAAAACTTGCCCTATGCTTCTCACCATGACAAACCCTTTTACCCACTTCATCAAACGTTTCTTGTAATTGTTCTACCTTTTGTGAATTCTCAAACTTTAAATTCCATTTCTCTCCTATCTAGAGGGCATATTGAAACTATCCTTTATCAGTTACGGAAGTTACGGGAACATCCGGAGTTTGCCGATTGCCATGCAATAAAAACTCCCGCCATTTTTACATCAGCAGCCCACGATTAGAGTGAGTCTATTGAGTGACGATAAAACAATACTTCGGTGAGTTGATCTAAGTATGAGATAACCGCATCTTTTGTGCTTTTGTGATATCAAAACCTAATGTCAATAAACCGAGGTCAGCAGTAAATTGAAAGTTATGGGTTTTCGCGCTAACTTCGTGATTCACGCCTACTAGAGCGGGTGAGGGTATTAGTGAACCATTAAGCGATATTTTATATAATATGTTATCTGATGAATTTTTCAAACATCCTGCTTCTCAAATTGAGAGTATGGCTCTTTCTTGTCGTTAGACAGTGGACAGAGATCTTCTAAACAGTTAAAGAAGCAACATTAATAGTAGCACTGAATTCAGGGCTGTATGATGGATTTTTATTTTATGTTATCATTTAGGGTCATTACCGGTATCTTCGGACAGTGGGGTATCTTCGGACACTTCAGCTTTTCTATCCTGACACAAATGCGCTTCAGTGACATCAATCAGGCGCTAATTATCCAAAATAACCAATAAAATACCTGTTTGCAACTTGCTGTATATCTTTTGTAGCATGTATATAAGACCTTATTTGATTGGACGAAAATCCAATACGTAAACAGCAACCATTTTGGCGCGAAAATAAACCAAAGCAATTCCGAGAGGCACCAAGGGGGTGCTTATTAATACATTGCTTAAACCACAATCAAATTACTGCATACCGATTATTTATCCGTTGAGTCTAAGATATATTTATGTAAACTAAAATATATAGTTTTCAGTTTACATTTGAGTCAAATGGCAATTATGAGATGCAATTTAGCTGTCCGAAGATACCAGACTATTGGCAAATCACATACCGGTACAATCGGACACATATTTTTGTTCCGTCAAGAGTGCTGCACCAGTGTATAAAAGTGACCAGATGTTATTTTCCATGCGCAACCTAGCCTTAATGTATGCTGGTGCTTTATACCAAATTAGTTATGTGTTTCAATAGCAAGAAACATTAATATTTGCTCATTTACCACCAATGCATATGATTTCTAGGGTCATCCTGAGGATCGGCTGATATTATAAAGTTGTCATAATTAAACTTTGCTGTGCGTAGTCCCTTCTTCCTTTCCCATCCAGCAGCAGCTTAACCTTTTATAAAAATAAGCCAAATAATGGCATTTCATGTATGCAAAGTGACGACTCAGGTGACAGGTCAGCGGGCGCAGCGAAGCCCACAGTCCTTTAATAGGTAGGCCTATATTACGGACTCTATATTGGGCCGTGGTTATAAGTACCGAGTGCTTGCCATGCGCGGATCCATGAATTTTTACCGAGGGGGGGGGGGGGGGTCCAGGCCCGTCTGTCAGAAAACAGCTCTTCATTTTTAGTCCCATTATTGTAATTTTCCAGGAGCATTGGACCTCCACTCCCCGTCTGGATCCGCACATGAAAGCAAAGACTGACCAGTTCAGTTTTCCTAAGTGAGCTGTATATTCGTTGATGCTCTGACCCAGTGGGGTCCGAGGTTGATATGAAACTATCGGAAAGTGTGCGAATAATAGACTCATAATTTGGGCCAGCACACGAGATTTTTGTAAGCCTTCTCATCGTATATATATGCGCAAACATCTTCTATAAACGTCCATACGGGGCTAGAGCCTGAGTTATACAACTTTTTTCATATTCAACCCAGCTGAGCATGAAACTTATCCAGCATTATAAATACAACAGCCTAGAGACTTAAAGCAATGACCTTCCTTATTTGTCGGTGGTTTAGTTCTTATGAGCAGTTGAAATTTCGTGCTCAGTCGAGTTGAGTATGAGTTGAGTACGACACAAGTTTTATAACCTCTGGGTTTAATAGAGGTCTAAATTTTGATCTGAGTTTTCCATCTTCACCAATATGCTTTATTTATACGAGCCGAAACTGATCTAGAGTCTCTGGCGAGTTTGCGTATTAGCTAGCGCAGGCTTGTCCGAGCCTCCGTTGGTCGATGGCCATGGGATAAGTATCACAATCTTGTGTACTGGCTCAATTAGAATGTAAATGTCAGTGGCAAATTGTTCCAAACATCCTGAAGGTTCGAGGAAGGCTTTTAAAATTGTTAAAAATGATTAGAATATTCTAACAAAACGTGGCATTTGATTAATGAAAGGGTATTTGTTACATGATATATTAAATTTTGGCTTGATTTAAAACCTGTGATGGGCATATTTTGGAAACGTAGGACTTTTAATAGTGGTCATTTTACAACCCAAGAACAGTGATGGTAACTGTAATGAATTTCTACAGCTGTTTGTTCAAGATTTGGTATCAAATTGACCAACATCAATTAACATGCTTCCATCCCCGCTTAAAATATTAAAATTCCACAAGCATTTCACGTGCGGCATTAGCCCCGGAAACACAAGTATGGACAATGACCAGGAACTAACAATACATGAAGAAAATGAAAATATGCACATACAAACAAACTGTATCTCTCGTTCTCATACGGTCAAGAGGGGACCCATTTTAATGCCGAGCCACAGATGACGGTACTAGCTAAAGTTGAAAAAAATCGGGCGAGTCGCTGTAAACTTGACGGAAAATTTTGTTAGTAAAATCTCGGACCCAATAAACATCGTTTATACTGGGTCCGAGGTAAAATGTGTTTATTGCAGCATTCAGAATCGTTTTCTCAAGCATACAAAGGCTTAATGTAAGTTTAGCACTCGTTGTAATTAGTTTTGGGCAGATAAGGCTATTGTCCGATCGTACCATCATGTGTGTCCGAAGGTACCAGACCCTGTCCGAAGATACCATACACCCGACGGAACATTACTATTGGTCTGTATTTAAAGTAAATAATTATATTCTGGACCCCGGCTTAGTGTAAACTGTTACATGAGACATTGGTCTATTCAGCCAAGTAGTTTTCCATAGTGTCAGATTAACCAAGAAACCGCTATAAGCTGGGAACCGTTAAGGTGTCCGAAGGTACCGGTAATGACCCTACAGCCCTGAAGTTTAGGCTGGCTAACTGAATCCCAATGTTTGCATGGATGCAAACCGCTCCAAATTTGGTCCAAAACCATAATTCCAATTGTTTTTATCTCTCAAGCCTTATTGCTCCTGTGAACTGAATGTGTTTTCTGAATATTACTTCTAAATTTTGTCACTGACGGGTCGTTGTTAATTAATTAGAACTGTAAAATTAAAATCATTTGCTTGTTTATTTACCTTTTCAATCCGGCTCCCACGTGATAATTATTTTAGGTATGTCTATAAGCTGAAGGGAACACACATTGTAGAATAGAATAGAATAATTGTTGTCAGGCCCACCAGGGTTTACCTGTTGGATTTCTTTTGCTCCGGTATTCAGTTTTATTTACTGTTTCAGTCCTAATCTTTGCTTTATCTCCTTTTTATATGTTCTAGGAGATGGTGCATTGATAAGTTAGGGGTCTTTCATGCAAACCAAACATCTAAGTGTGTTGATCCACATCTGAAACTAAGGGTGAGGTTGGTGCACCATTTAACAAGTTTAAGCCCTACAGTAAAATAATTTTACTGACCGTTCCAAGGCGGTGCTTCTTTTGTGGATCATTTAGGTTATTTCTGTCTTGTTTTGTTATACTTTCATGCACGTCTGTTTGTTAATGCCTTGTGGTCACCTGCTGGGAAAGGACTGACCTCTTGGCTCTCGTTTGTGATGTCTAGTTGTGACGTTGTCGTTTTCCCATTGGTATCCTGGGTCAGGTGTGGTGCTTGATTGTAGCGATTCCTGATCCTTGCCATCTTTATTACTTTTATAGTAGGTGTTCATCATACAAAAGGAAATTACAGATTGAAGCAGTTCACTGAGAAGAGAGGTCACGGACCTACTTTTTAAGACATATTTCATCTTTAATAAGGTTTCAATTTCAACCGTAAGTCGAGTATTCATGTTAATAGCATTTCTTCTCACCATTTCTTACCATTCATTACCATCCATCCTGACGACCTTGATTAACGGATAAACCTTTTAATGGCCCTTTTTGACTTCTGTTGGCCCAAATTGTCTGGGCAGAATATACCTGTCACGTTGTAACTAGACATCCAGCTAATCATATCATACAAGCAATAACTACTTATTACCAGCTTAAGAACATTAGTCAAAGTAATTCTTGTGTGTTGAAGACCAACTTATATGATGGGAATTATCATCTGTCATGGTGTTAACCTACCTACCTGCCTTTGCGTGCATGTCCCCTATTCCCCTACCAACCGCTGAATACCACCACAGTGATTCATTTACAATTTTGGGCTTATGGGTCCTGGGACTCGCTGTTTCTTATATCAATGAGTCCCAGCTGCAAACTTATGAGTTCAGAACACTATTTTTTCATTATAAGTTTGCAATACCATTGCACCCTTGGACTTGCTGAAATAAAAACTTTGCATCCCAGAGACAAAATTATGAGTAAAAGATGCAGGATGCGCAGATAAAATATCACTACCACCCTCCTTCCCAACCTCCTTCCCACTCTCGTACCTTCGATAACTATCAACCACCATACCCTATCTCTCTGTCTATCTATCTAATGCATATGGTTGTTTTCCACGCCAAGGTGCTGGCTCTGTCGTTTTTGATTCATTGCTCAGTGGGCCAACAATTGCAATCAGATAATAATGTTTACTGGAAGTTACTTGTGCAGGGAAGGAAGTAACCTATGCAGGGAAGACCACCACCCCCTGTTCATTATATTAAAGAACCATGCGCTAATTTAGAAATTGCTACTTTATCCTGCAATCCCATAGAGTACAGCGTATGCACGTGTCATATGTTGTTGTTTAAGGGAACAAGCCTGTACAGGCTCAATAGCTAATGCTCAATTTGATTGATTTATTTATTCCAGTATCACAGCTTAGCAATTAAATAAAACAGCACAAAGTGATGTTAAATATACACATAAAATATACATTTAAAATACACAAATTGCAATGTTCCATGGCTTGCTAACCAATACCAAGGAGAACACCAAAAAGAGAAAGTGGTTTCTCTTATTTCCATTGTGGTTTTAGACTCTTTTTGTACCGGCTGCAAATCATAGTGAGACACCACTAGTTAAGTGAATGGCGCAATATTTGCAGTTTTAATCAGTTTTAACAGTTTGTGACCACAGTACATTAAACATGGTTAAGTGTGTCTGCAGCAATGATTAAAATATCAGGAAGAAAACGGTCAAACTGCATGTTTCTAAACGTTCTATTGAAGAAGCTTGATCATGGTCTGATGTGAATGAGAGTGAGTCCAGAAGATAATGGAAAAAGTAAAGCTGGTCAATTATAAATGACCAGAAAATGCCTCACACATAATCTCACCCATTGAAATGTAATAAAAAGTTTCACCTTACAAACTGTGAACAGGTTATCAACAGCAAATTACGACTATAGAGGCTAAATCTAGAAACAGTTTGAATTTCTGAGTGTTTAATATCTTATCTATTCGTGAAACAATAAATTTCATAAAATGCCCTTTTTTCAAGGGTGGTAGGGTGGTGTGCTGTGTGCTGCAGCTTTCACAGAGATGGGCCTTAAAAATTTGGCCTGTTGAGAGGATGAAATTAGCATCACATTAAGCAAATTTGAAGGGGCTTTTTAGTCTATCCTAACCTTGTGTATCTTGCTTTTTCTGGTAAGAGTCTTGTGTTTATTGATTTGTTTTATATTTTATTAAACGTTTCTGATTTATATATACATGTATATAATATATACATGTACATATAAATCAGAATATTAATTAAAAACTGATTGTTCTACCCAAACTTTTACACCATTGAAGCATGTTATATTGAAAATGGATTCCACTTTCATAAAGTAATTAAGTTAGAGTAGCGTCAGTCTCAAAAGGGGCCGATCATTCCATCCCCCAACCCTGCAAAAAGCACAAGTTATATGGGTAATGTCACGATGCTGGGGCCAACCTACCATTCCAGCCCAGTTTCCACCCAAAAATGCCTAATATAAGCATATTTGCTGGAGGCATTGACATGCTATTTGTATGCTTGAACCCACGCAAGGCTGCAGGACCAGACAAATTCAAACCCATTGTCCAACAAACATTACATAAGGAATTAGCGCCCATCCTGCAGCTTATTTTCCAGAGATCAATTGATACTTGAAAAATATCAGACATTTGGAAAGAAGCAAATGTTTCCCCAATTTACAAAAAAGGCGAAGAATCTGAGCCATCCAACTACAGGCCAATCTCATAGACTTGTGTCCTGTGTAAAATTTTGAGCATAGTGTTGCTTCTAGCCTGGCTAAACACTTTACTAAACTGGACATATTTTATGAAATGCAGCATGGCTTTTTAGAAAAGAAATCTTGCGAGACACAACTTATAATGTAAATTGATGAACTATATGAAAACATGCAGATTGGCAAGCAGACTGGTCTAATTCTTCTGGACTTTAGTAAAGCTTTTGATAAAGTTGCCCATGAAAAAATCCTCCTTAAACTACACCATTATGGTATCAGAAGAGACACTCTTAAGATAAAAGACTTTTTGGACAATCGAAAACAGGCAGCTGTAATTAATGGAATAAATTCAGATAAAATCTCAATCTCCTCTGGCGTCCCGCAGGGCTCAGTTCTTGGCCCAATTCTCTTCCTTGCATGCATAAATGACCTGCCTGAGCAGGTCAAATCCAGAGTAAGACTTTTTGCAGATGACACCGCTTTGTACCTTTCAATCAGCTCAACTACAGAAAGCGAGGTCTACAAACAGACCTAGCATGCCTCGAACAATGGGAAAAGATGTGGGATATGCAATTTAACCCTTCTAAATGCCAGGTCCTCCAAATCACAAAAAGGGCAAAACCCTTAAACACTAAGTACATTCTACATAATGTAGAAATGGAAAGTGTTTCCACAGCAAAATACTAAGGGGTCACAATTGAAGACGACCTCTCATTGACCAAACATATCGATATTACCTCAAGAAAGGCAAACCAAACTTTTGGCTTCCTTAAAAGAAATATCTGGGTCCATAACAAGGCCCTAAAATCAGTCGCTTACAAAACTCTTGTAAGGCCTCAGTTGGAGTACACTTCAACAGTATGGTATTCTTACACCACTACAGATGTAAATAAAGTGGAAGCAGTCCAAAGAAGGACTGCAAGGTGAGCTACAAGAGACTGCAGATACACCTCTAGTGTCACTGCTATGCTGAAGAACCTAAACTGGGGCCCCTTAGACCAACGTTGCATTGATAGCTGACTCATGATAATGTATAAGGTCACATACGACTGCGTAGTTATCCCTGCATCACTTTATCTTGTTCGAAACACCAGAGCATCAAGACACATTCCTTTACTGGCATACAGACATATCCAGACTCTCAAAGACTATTACAGGTTCACATTCCTTCCCAGAACTATCATCCATTGGAATGCCCTCCCTGCCAACATACGTACCCTTCCCACCCTGGCAAAGTTTAGCAGTGCTGTATGCCGAGTGATCCATATGTCCCCTAAATACCAACCCCTGGTTTTATCTAAACTAACACTCCTTCTTGCACTGTACAAACTCATCTTACCACCTTTTCTATCACTTTGTTTCAACTAACCCCCTCAGAACTTGGTATTCCCGAATACCCGTCTGATGTCCCCAAGGGGGTTAAGACGTAATGGAAGAAAGAAAGGGTTTCTATAGGTATTGCCAATTGGACCCTACCACCCCCCCCCCCCCCCCCCCACCACCTCGAAAAGGTGGGACCACCCTCCAGGTCCCTCCCCTGGAAAATGTTGGACCCCACTCTTGAACCTTGGAAAATTAGCTTTCTTTGGAATAACCGTTGGACTTCTGTAAAATAAATGAGGACAAAAAACGTTGACATAGCTTTTTATGATATGTTGAAAATTCTGTAAACAAGAAATTTCAGCCTATGAAAGTTTTCGCGAAAACGATTTTTTTCGCGAAAAGTGTTTCCATTCGGACTTAAGGTTAGACCGCCGGAAGTTGACCTTTACTGATGCCAGTGACACGGAAAAACAAAACAAAAACAATTTGTAAGCGATTGAATAAACGAGGCAATTACCTGCGACTTTAAATAAAGTCAAAGATAAACAAATTTAAAGTCGCAGTTCTGCAACTACATTAATAGCGTTGTACAACTATACACGATGGAGGCAGTTAGTGAACCATTCGGGTATTAGTGGACAAGAGACGAAGGCATTATTTAGAAACGCCATAGATACGAATATAGACATACAATTAAGGCTTAGATTAGACCTGCACTCACCAGTAAATGTAGAATTACCCTGAACCTTGTTTTGAAACACAGAAGCAGCTTTCCACATTGGTCTGACTTTGCTCTTCAATTATGTTAACAAGATGTAGCAACTTTTTGTCTGAATGTCATTTCTGAGGCAGTGCAAATTTGTCAGCTCATTTTCAGACAGCCTTGGACTATCTTGCCAAGTGATAACTAATCGTTCATATGCGTTTTATAAAGCTAATTGCTTTACACTATTGACAGAAAAATGTGATTATGAATGCATAAAATAGGGTTAGGAAACACATGGCTTGTGACGTCATATTTGTTGAAGCCATTATGGAAATCGTCCTCATAGATATGGTAAGTTTATTTCCTCTGTAACACAAACGATGAACCTACAAAAGTCGTCCGTTTCAGTAGAGTATAACAGGTGATACTAACACAGCATATTCTATTCATACACAAGCCAAACAAGAGCCAGTTTCCATCAGATATTGTAAAACATTCTCTAGGCATATTTGTCATGCAGGGGATGTATGCCTATTGCTCATAAATTCCCATTTTTCTTGGGGATTCTTTCATAAAACTAGCTTATGCATTCATGATACAAGAAGTGCAATATGCAGAAATAAACTGATAACTTACACCTTATTCAATGTTCATGTTACTTGGTTCACTAATACCCTCCGTGAGAAATTTTCGTGGGGTATTAGTGAACCCTTTTTATAGACTAATCGAACACCACCAGGTACCAGCGCAGAAGCATTTTGGGTTAAGAATTCAATTAGATACCGGCTTTTATGGAAAAGCATGACAAAAACACTACACATAAGACGTTGATCATTAGGATCAAAATTCTGTTTCCTTAACATGCATGGTTAAGAATCGTCAAATTTATTGACATTAGAAAATGAAGTCTTTTTTATAAACTTACATAGTGAATATGGAGATAGCACACCCTAGATACTAAACAACGCATCAGGTTGAACATTTTAAATGTCAAACAATAAGCTTCTATGCATTAGAAATTGGGATACAGAAATGGTTCACTAACTGCCTATGGTTCACCAATACCCTCACCCGCTCTAACCAATATGATGCGTAGGCAAAATATCTATTACATTTTATTAATCACAGCATGGTATACGGGGCCACGGCCTCATAGTGCATTCAGTAGCGTGTCCGACTGCAGATCCAGGCGTCGCAAGTTTGATCCTTGACGGGTCCCATACTTTCGTAGAGATTGAGATCAAGTGCGGATCCAGAGGGGGGGGGAGACAGGGGGTCCGGACCCCCCCCCCCCCCCCTGGAAAATCACAAGTTATATGGGTTTCTATAGGGAATAAGCTATTTGACCCCCCCCCCCCCCTGAAAAAAGTTGGACCCCCCCTGGAAAATGTTGGACCCCTTACAGAAATGAAATTGTAGCGGCACTAGAGCTGCAATATTGCGGCTCTAGAGCCGCAATAAAATTTTAGAGTCACAAGTACTAGCCAGAAGAAAGCCAATAGACTCCTTTCACATTGTTAGTGCGCATGCGCCAAACTGTCTCGTTCCGCGTTATCTCCGCGAGATTACACTCGAAGGGGCAACCTTTATACGGCTGCCTATACGCTACACAATGGAATATGGAAAAGATGAATTTGCAAATAAAGATTAGACTTATAGTAAAAATAAAATGAGAAATATAACAAATAACTGATTAATTCCAATATTCTTAAAATAAAACGGAATATTTGAGATCAGAATAACTGATTTCTAAGCATCCAAAACTAACTTTTTTCGAATGAGCTGGTGTAGGCCTATTTATTTCGTAATATATCGTTACATGTTTAATCATTTTATTTCTATTGCTTAAAAAATATAATAATCTGTCAAAGTTGTGCTCGTGTGTTTAGAAAATTATTATGCGCATATGAAATTAGTGCAAAAATCTAATGAACTAGTTCAAATAATGTTTTAGAATGCGCCTACAAGTCAAAGCCCACAGGTTCATTTTCGCTATTTCTCTCGGATACTGGGTCCGAGCTATTTCTACACTTTCTTAAGCAAAAATCTGCATGCATTTAAAATAAGATTACTTACATTTTATCATATAAATAATTTCCATCCATATTTATAATTCCATATTTTGAGTATGCGAGCAGTGAAGTTCATGTTTATCCAAGACTTATGGTTGCATTTCGTACACTTGAATTTTAAACCTGGTCTGTCTTTGGCTAAAACTCGGGTCCAGTAAAAACACATTTTGGCCATCCCACGAGAAAATCTGTCTTCAGGGTTTCTTACTGAGAAAGACTCAAACTAGTCTGCTCAACTACAGAGACTGGCTAGAAAAATGAAATTTTGCTTGAAGCAAGTGTAGAAATACTTTCCAACAAGCGGCTAGTAAAGTCGCTGATCAAACTACGTGGTTAAGAAGACAGACATGTGCCTTTGTTGTTCACATGCACCAAAGTCGGATTTTTCTCGCGTCATGACCATTCTAAGTACTATGCATCCGGTTCTTCAATGTGTGAATTTTAGTAATGCCCAGGGCATGAAAGCAATAAAATCTAACACACGTCCGCCGGTCGGCACGCGTTCAAAGCCTGGATGATTTATGAGGTGATAAGTAGCTTTCTTTAAAGTTGGTCGTGATATCTGAGTCTTCATCTGCATCCAAAATTTTTGTGTGTGAGTGAACAGCGAAGGCTCTTGCGAGCCTGCACGTGAGTGGACGTTGTGTATTATACCACGTACGAAAAATGATTGAATAAAGGGTCTATGAATGGAGATACCTACTCAGTACTGACATTGAATAAAGGGTCTATGAATGGAGATACCTACTCAGTACTGACATTTATAAGATCGCTTTTATCGCATATGCTTTAAGTCATTGTGCAGAGGCGGATTCAGAGGGGGTTCGCTTCCCTCCCGTTTTATAAATATCTTATAAAATGAAATCATTTGGCCTCAATGAGACCAAATTATTTTATTTTCATTGGATATTTAAGAAAAAAAGAGATAAAATCTGCACACCCACACGCTTCTTTAAACATATGAACCCCCTTTCCAGTAATCCTGGATCCGTCACTGTTGTGCTTGCAGCATGCTCGCACGTCTATCTGTTAGCATGCATGCAGCAGTGTGCATGCTTATCTGGTGGGGCTAGATCTTTTTTTGTCTGGGCTTCCGTCTACCGCTTTTCTTTGTGCGCGCTCGGACAAAACAATGGGTCCGAGGTGTGTGCAAGCAGCGAATGCCCTGATTACTGTGTATTTGCACATGCTCGTCTGAGTTGTCGATGTTCGCATATTAGTTGGCATGCATGTATTACAAATAGTTAAGGTTAATTCGTGATTTCATTTGAGCATTAATAGTTGTGCGCCTATTTTAGCTTGATATCAAAGTAAATTTTACAATAATTATTGCCAAAATAATACACAAGACTTAAAAAATATATATGAAAACAAAGATTTTATCTTATTTCATCAATATAGTAATCCCATTCTAGCTTTTAAAGACCAAAACTCGACTTATTAAGGAACAATATGTGTTTTGGCAATGTAACTAATAGGCAATCTGCCCCTTCATTTGCAAAAACGACTTTATCGATTTTTCAATTGAAGAGCGATTGCTAAGGGAGGTAACAATGTGAAAGGAGTCTATTGTAGCGGCTAGCAGCTATATTGCAGCTCTAGAGCCGCAAGTACTAGCCGCTACTGGCTAATAGAGCGGCTAGCGGCTCTATGAGCCAGAACCTTGCCACAACTCAAACATTAATATTATATTCATGACAGACTTATTGCCAGACACTAGCCACAACTCAAAAGTTATAATATTGAGACAAAAACATACAGTCACTAGCAGCTCTTCTTGCCAGAAGCAAGCCAGAACTTGAAATCATGTGACCACTGTGTGTAACATAAAGTTTTGGAAAACATATAATGGAAGCAATTTGGAATTTTGGAATTCTAAATAAAAAGGATTAATTTGTGCTTTAATTGATCACAAATGACTACTGCACATTTTAGGATTAAAAGTAAGTTTGTATTATAATAATTTGTCACTGATATAATCTGAGGGAGCTAAAAAATTAATATACTCTTTGTTTACTTTATCAGGCACCCCACCCACTATTTTTCACAAGGGTAATTCAGCACGCAATAATTTTTTATTAAGCTACATATTTTTATAGATAGAGTCACTTCAAGAAGTTAGACTGGAAGCTGTCCATAAGATATTTAGCAATAATTGTGTATATAGTACTTTACTTAATTTTATACCATTTAATATGTAAGTTCTTAAATAGATATATATGCTATATGTACAGAACTGTTGAAGCAGTTGGGCTTTCAAGTGCGAAAGTATGCTTATTCCTTTTGAAAATAGGATTGCCAATAAAAATAGGAAAAAAGCTGTTAAAAAAAAGATTACAAATAATATGTATGCATAAGTGTAAACACAGCTTCCGGCTTTATTGCCGCTTTATAGCCACAACACAACTTCCGGCTTTATTGCTGCTATAAAGCCACAACTACTACCTGTAACCAATTAAGCCACGCCTACTAGCCACAACAATGCCACAACTTAGAGCTGGAAAACTAATTTGCATACGAAATACTTTAATGCAGCTCTAGAGCCGCAAGTAGTAGTGGCTCTAGAGCCGCAATATTGCAGCTCTAGTGCCGCAGGTATGAGCCAGAGACCAAATATTTCTGTAAGGGACCCCCTCTGGAACCTTGAAAAATGATAGATTTCTTTGAAATTGACCATTTGACTTCTGTAAAATAAGCTGAGGACTAAAAAAAACAAAAAAAACAAAACGTCAGAGCTTTTTTTGTCAGACTGACCTGGACCTCCCTGACGAAATTCCTGGATCCGCGCATGGAGATTCGGCTTGGTCACTGACTGAAATACAAAGTTATGTTGTCGAGGCTTTTAATATTTGAGCGCTATTTCAAAGTACAACAGCCAAGAAAATTGATTCTGAACATACACTAGATTACTCCCGGTATGCGAAGCTTATATTTGATTACATCTCGGCCCCTGACAAACTCCGCCCCTAGCAAACTCGGCACCTAGCAAACTGGGCCCCCAACCCAAATATTGTGCATTTGTTTCAGGAGGCTGGATTGTTTCATTGTACATGTGCTTAATATTTTTTTTCCAATTTGTCATTCTCATTGTGCATGCTTAATGGGTATGAAACAATTAGCTTGAGTGATGACTTTATATATGGGACATTCCCATTCCAGAAACACCATTATGTGGTGTCCCATAAGGGCTTATTTCTTTAAATATGAGTGATAGAATAGGTGAGTGGACATACCACAATCATGGGTGTAATCTTATACATGTAGCCGGGTTCGAATTTTAGCTCGCATACTCGCATAATGCGAGTTAAAAAAGCAATTAGCGAGGTGGTATTTTCTCTATTTGCATTTTCTCCCGAGTAATAATTTTGGGCCCGTTATCCGTGGCTCTATTCCTAGATATAAATCTTCTCTCCAGTTTCCTTAAATGTCGTTCATTGACCGTAATTGTTTTCGTTTTTATCCATCGGAAAACCCTGTCAATGGCGGAAGTTTACATTGGATACAACCTCAATGCGCAGACGCATACGATTAACTCCCCAGCATGGTCGGGTCTCAGCCAATCATATGCTTTCTAATTTTAGATTGAAGCAAATATTCACAAGTGGGTAGTTTGTTAGCTCATTGTTTTTTTGCGATCTAAAGTTAGGCTTGAATGAAATGAATGTGTGGTTCCTGTTGCCTACCTACCCTATTTTTTTTAACCCTACCCTAAACATTAAAATGGTCTTTGGAGAAATAATACTTAAAATGGGCACTTTTTCAGATTTTGTCACTATTTTCTTTATTTAATGTTATAACAAAATTTAATAATTTCCCTACCTACCTACCCTAAATTTTGTTGGTATGCAACAGGAACATATATTTCATTTAGGCCTTAGAAGAAAACTATTTTTATAGCGCAATACGATTGGACCAGACCAATCTTTATATTTCTAGAATTCTTCACAGATTTCTGGATTTTGATAACCTTGTTGTGACCCAAATCACATGCAAGACTTGCAAATTATTTGCACTCGCTTATATGGCATCGAATTTTATAACTGGGGATAGCGCTTGAAGAGGGAGTCTGTTTCTTTTCATGTAAAATCGTCCATGTATGAAAGGGCAGTAATGCCAATGCAATGACAGACAATGCTAGACAGTAGAAAGGATTACAGAAAATGGATTTGAGTACCTCCCTGTAAATGACAAAACTCTTTAAAACAGCATAATATATTGCACTATCTGTAAGACCATTCTCTGATTTTCCAGCCTTAGTAGAGTTGCAGCCTTATTTGCTCAGAGCTAATTTACCTTTAAAACAGCTTATTTCTGAATTTCTGTTCATAAAACTAAAATTGTCGAAAATGCAAGTTGTTTTTCCATTTAGCAAGTAGCCAAAAATTCCACTTGTGAAAATATGCAAGTTGAAAATCTGGCTAGATTCGAACCCTGTGTAGGTATATAATAAAAGCATCAGCCTAATATGGACAAGCCTTTGGTTGGGGGCACAGTGTAAAAATTACAAAACAATTAAATTATTTCTGTGCACATTTTTAGCTTTATTTTTTATCTTTTAGCAAAAATATATATACAACTTATACAAGTTACCTGCTGTGAAAAGGTTATAACCCCCCTGAGCAGGTATCGCTCAACTGAGATGATCGGATCATCATTTAAGGAAAATCAATAGGGGTCATATATAAAGGATTGCCATTTAGTCAAAAATGGGGCGATTTTGACAAAATAAACGCCAGTTTGTTCAGGAATAAATAATATTGAGTATCAATACATTAAACTTCTAAATTTCGAATTTATGAGCAAAGTTACGTGGATTGTTTCACCTTTGTATGACGTTTTGTGGTCCACCCTTACTCATGTTATAGGGATCTATTTCATCAATTTTTGTCGAATCTTGATCAAATTTTCGTTATTTTTGGAAGTAATGTGTCAGTAAACATATACTTGACTGCAATCAACGCTACATCATCGCAAATACTGGCTTTTTTCAATAACCAAGTGGTGCGTTTGCAAGAAAATACATCATTTGACCTTTTTCCCAGATGTTGAGGTCAAGGTCACTTGAAACATTGAACAGTATGCTATACAAAATGTGACATGTTAACAACTGCAAAGTATGGAGTTGCTACATTCAATCCTTTTAGAGGATATGCATTTACATGAAAATACATAATCTTATAATGTGACCTTGACCTTGTGTGGTCAAAGTCAGAAAAGTCTTACCCATTATCCTCTGCATAATGTGACCTATGCACCTACAAAGTTTCAAGTCTCTACCTCCAATAATTTAGGAGAAATGCAGTTACAAAAAATATAACAAACGTTCTCTGTAGGAGAAGTAGTAGTAGTAGCAGCAATCGCTTCAGAAGCAGTAGTTTATTGATTTTGGTAGCAATTTTAATGCTGCTCCTGTTGTCATTATTTTGTTGTAGTAGCAGCAGCACACTGAAGAGGCCAAGACATGTCACAGAAACGTGACAAATGCTCCCAAAGGAATTGGTATAGCATTAGACACATTTTTTCTAAAAACTAGGTCAGAGGTCAAGCTCAAGGTCACAGTGCCTTTTCTTAGCTTGTCTACCTAGTGTCTCATGATTGTGTGGCTCTTCCTCGCGCTGCCATGGGTTTGTCTGCAGTTTGTGATCGTGTTATTTTCTGATCATACTCACTACTTTTGGGGGCATAAAAAGAGCAAATACACAACACAATTTCTGTTTAGAAATTTACCTACATTCATTGATGTTACAATCAACATGGTAAGACAAAGAAAAAAACATGTCTGCACATACAACAAACTCATTTGCATATGATAATTAATACATAAGTGTCATTATTATAGCCAGTAAAGTATTGACATATCATTTACATGCTGTTGTTGTAGCATCAGTAGAAGTGTTGTAATAGGATAAGTAGTTGTAATAGTAGTTATTGTTGTTTTTGTAGTTGTGATAGCAGTAGAAGAAGTTGTTGTTGTTTGTAGGAGTAGTAGCAGTTGTTGTTGTTGTTCTAGTAGTAGAAGAAGAAGTGGTGTAACAGTTGTTGTTGTAGTAGTATTGTAGTAGAAGTGTTGTAATAGAAATAGTAGCTGTAATAGTATTTATTGTTGTTGTTGTTGTTGTTTTTGTAGTTTAGGCAGCGGTAGTAGAAGTTGTTGTTGTTTGTAGTAGCAGTAGTTGTTGTTCTTTTAGTAGTAGAAGTGGTGTAACAGTTGTTGTTGTAGTAGACTAGTAGTAGAAGTGATGTAATAGGATTATAGTTGTAATAGAAGTTATTGTTGTTGTTTTTGTAGTAGTGGCAGCAGTAGTAGAGGAAGCAGTTGTTTGTAGTAGTAGTAGTAGTAGTAGCAGTAGTAGTTGTAGTTGCTGTTGTTCTAGTAGTAGTAGAAGTGATGTAACAGTAGTAGCAGTAGTAGTTGTAGTTGCTGTTGTTGTAGTAGTGGCAGTAGAAGTGTTGTTATGATAATTGTTGTTGTTGATGATGTTGTTGTTTTTGTAGAAGAAGTAGTAATAGCAGTAGTAGTGGAAGTAGTAGTTGTTGTGTTGTAGTAGTGCTAGTAGTAGTGTTATAATAGTATTAACAGCAGTAGTAGTTGTATTGATGTTGTTGTTGTAGTAGTAGTAGTAGTAGTAGTAGTAGTAGTAGTAGTAGTAGTAGTAGTAGTAGTAGTAGTAGTAGTAGTAGTAGTAGTAGTAGAAGAAGAAAAAGTGGTAGTAGTAGTAGTAGTAGTAGTAGTAGTAGTAGTAGTAGTATGATGACACTGATAATCTCCACAAACAGTTTGGACCCAGATCAGGACCAACATTCTGTTGGTCCTGATCTGGGTCCAAACTGTTTGCAAAGGTAATCAGCTGATGACAAAAGTCACCATTAGCAAGAAAAGAGTTAATTCACAACCAAAACATATATTGAGGGTACTCAAAAGAACCGTCTCAATGAGATGGTTCTTTTAGAACCCAAAACATATGTTTAAATTGATGGCTAAGAAAATAATTATAATTTATTTGTTTCTGGAAGCTTATCTACAGTAAGGGGCATGAGAGTTGTAGCACCAATTCTCATAAACATACTAAATGAAACAAGTTATGCCGGTTTCACTTTTTGTAGGTCCTCTCTATTTTTGAAGGATCCATTTTCCAAATTATTTACCTGTGATCATTATATCAAATCTGGCCTGGAGCTAAAAGAAATAGTTAATTTTGAAGTGTGCCTCACTGCCATTGTTCCTTTAGGTTTCCATGGTTTATTGTAGCATTCAGTCAAATACATTATATGTTCATCAAAGCTGATCAGACTTACATGCAAGACCAGCCCCAACAACAATAAAGCGACCTGACTGCCATTATCCTCTAGAGGTAATCATAATCTTCATTGGAATTAGTTAAAGAAAAAAATCCTATTCCATTGTATCCATATCCTGTCCCTATTAAACCATCCAATTTGGGTTTTCCAGAAAAAATCCAATTCCATTGTATCCATATCCTGTCCCTATAAAAACCATCCAGTTTTGGTTAACCAGAAAAAATCCTATTCCACTGTATCCATATCTTGACTCTATAATACCATACATGTACAGGATCCAATATTGGTTTTCCAGAAAATATCCTATTCAACCATATACATTTACTGTTCCTATAAAACATGACTATGATGTACAGGATCCAACCTTGCTTTTACAGAAATAACCTTGTCCCACTGTATCCATATCCTGTCTCTATAAGACCATACATGTACAGGATCCACTCTTGCTTTTCCAGAAAATATCCTATTCCTCTGTATCTATATCCTGTCTCTATAAAACCATCCACTTACAGTATCCATTCTTTCTTTTCCCGAAAAAAATCCTATTCCACAGTAGCCGTGTCCTGTCTCTATAATAAAACATAATATGATCCAAGTCAATCCACCATATCTAAAAGTTGAAGAGAAAAAAAGAAGAAATGAAAGCAGTTACAATATACTGTAAGCCATACAATTTTTATAAACATGAACTACATCTATATTGGTTACCTCTTTACCTACTAGTGTTGTCTGCTGAGTTGCTGTGCAACCAGAACGGACACAGATCAGGCCGTACAAAATATCGGGCCTGATGAGGACCCAAACTTTAAATTTTTAACAGTCATTTTATGTGTATTTACATGAATAGGAGTCGAAATGGCATCACTTTAAAATTCTTACCTTTCATATATATAACGTTTGTTTTGGGTGCTCAAAAGAACCGTCTCTCTCGACAAGCTCAATGAGCAGTGATTTTGTTACCTGCGCATCCTGCATCTTTTGCGCATAAGTTTTTATTTCAGCGAGTCCCAGCGAGTCCCAGGATGCAATAATAATGCAGACTTGTCATTAAAAATAGTGTTTTGGACTCATAAGTTTGCAGTTCGGACTCATTGGTATTGGAAACAGCGAGTCTCAGGACCCATAAGCCCAAAATTGTAAATGAATCACTGAATGAGATGGGGTATTTCAGCTGTTTTGGGTGCTCAAAAGAACCGTCTCATTGAGACGGTTATTTTTAGAGCCCACAACATATGCTTTGGTTGACAAGTAAGAAAAACTATTTTTAAATACGCATTCATATCAAATGGCTTGTAAATATTTGCATGACATTCAATGAAACATACGTCTCATGTCTTAACCCCGAGCTGTATAGCAGCAGACGGTTGGAGTGTATAATCAAATTTGTACCATTTGTAAGACAGTTTGAGGTACAGTTTCAATCGTGGGGAACAGCCGATCAATTGTGGAAAACAACTGATCAATTGTGGAGAACAGCCGATCAATTCTGAGGAACAGGAAATGTCAGGAACATGTGAATCAATATATTCGTTTAGTGAACACCATCGATATGGACAGGTAGCTCAAGTAGTTACCTAACAAATACACCTGTTTATGAACCATCCAGACAGAATGACAATAAATATAGAGAATTCTGATCTGGGCATTCACTGCTCAGCTGTTTGCATGTCTCTGCAACAATTGATCTACAGACCCCGTATACAATTACGGATTGTGCAGAGAGATTGTATATCAAGAATTAAAGTGACTGGCTGGTGAAACACAGCAGCTGAGGAGCAGTTTCTATGCTAACGGATGTGGGTGGGGTGGGGTGACCTTCTTAGATTTTAAAGACTCCTGAACCCCTTATGCTTTTAATTCTTACAAAAGTGTGTAGGCGGCCTTGTAGTATACTGCTAAAAACTTGCCTCAACCTTACCTTTGTCGATTTTCCTGGTTTTTAAACTCGTCAAAGCATTCTGTTTACGCGTTTTGAAAACTGAAACTTTCGACGTTCGAAAACTCTTGGTTATCCACTATTTACATCTGCAACTGCATACAGACCAAATATATAGAGTACAAACAACACAACGGTATCTCTCATAAGATTTTTAATCGATGGAAACTAATATAATTCGCAATTTAATTCAGTCTTCCTGGTCTCAGTTCCTAATTCATGGGCGCCGCCATCTTGGATAATGACGTTTTCCGCGCATGTCATAGATACTGCTTAACCATTGGTCCGTTGAGGAAGGCTGTCTCCTTAACGTCGCTCAATGATTGGTCTGTTGAGCAAACGAGCTGCTTAACAGCGCTCAACCATTGGTCCGTTGAGGAACGGATATCTACTTGGACGGGCAGTTGTCTGGGTGAAGGTTATAACCCCCCTGAGCAGGTATCGCTCAACTGAGATGATCGGATCATCATTTAAGGAAAATCAATAGGGGTCATATATAAAGGATTGCCATTTAGTCAAAAATGGGGCGATTTTGACAAAATAAACGCCAGTTTGTTCAGGAATAAATAATATTGAGTATCAATACATTAAACTTCTAAATTTCGAATTTATGAGCAAAGTTACGTGGATTGTTTCACCTTTGTATGACGTTTTGTGGTCCACCCTTACTCATGTTATAGGGATCTATTTCATCAATTTTTGTCGAATCTTGATCAAATTTTCGTTATTTTTGGAAGTAATGTGTCAGTAAACATATACTTGACTGCAATCAACGCTACATCATCGCAAATACTGGCTTTTTTCAATAACCAAGTGGTGCGTTTGCAAGAAAATACATCATTTGACCTTTTTCCCAGATGTTGAGGTCAAGGTCACTTGAAACATTGAACAGTATGCTATACAAAATGTGACATGTTAACAACTGCAAAGTATGGAGTTGCTACATTCAATCCTTTTAGAGGATATGCATTTACATGAAAATACATAATCTTATAATGTGACCTTGACCTTGTGTGGTCAAAGTCAGAAAAGTCTTACCCATTATCCTCTGCATAATGTGACCTATGCACCTACAAAGTTTCAAGTCTCTACCTCCAATAATTTAGGAGAAATGCAGTTACAAAAAATATAACAAACGTTCTCTGTAGGAGAAGTAGTAGTAGTAGCAGCAATCGCTTCAGAAGCAGTAGTTTATTGATTTTGGTAGCAATTTTAATGCTGCTCCTGTTGTCATTATTTTGTTGTAGTAGCAGCAGCACACTGAAGAGGCCAAGACATGTCACAGAAACGTGACAAATGCTCCCAAAGGAATTGGTATAGCATTAGACACATTTTTTCTAAAAACTAGGTCAGAGGTCAAGCTCAAGGTCACAGTGCCTTTTCTTAGCTTGTCTACCTAGTGTCTCATGATTGTGTGGCTCTTCCTCGCGCTGCCATGGGTTTGTCTGCAGTTTGTGATCGTGTTATTTTCTGATCATACTCACTACTTTTGGGGGCATAAAAAGAGCAAATACACAACACAATTTCTGTTTAGAAATTTACCTACATTCATTGATGTTACAATCAACATGGTAAGACAAAGAAAAAAACATGTCTGCACATACAACAAACTCATTTGCATATGATAATTAATACATAAGTGTCATTATTATAGCCAGTAAAGTATTGACATATCATTTACATGCTGTTGTTGTAGCATCAGTAGAAGTGTTGTAATAGGATAAGTAGTTGTAATAGTAGTTATTGTTGTTTTTGTAGTTGTGATAGCAGTAGAAGAAGTTGTTGTTGTTTGTAGGAGTAGTAGCAGTTGTTGTTGTTGTTCTAGTAGTAGAAGAAGAAGTGGTGTAACAGTTGTTGTTGTAGTAGTATTGTAGTAGAAGTGTTGTAATAGAAATAGTAGCTGTAATAGTATTTATTGTTGTTGTTGTTGTTGTTTTTGTAGTTTAGGCAGCGGTAGTAGAAGTTGTTGTTGTTTGTAGTAGCAGTAGTTGTTGTTCTTTTAGTAGTAGAAGTGGTGTAACAGTTGTTGTTGTAGTAGACTAGTAGTAGAAGTGATGTAATAGGATTATAGTTGTAATAGAAGTTATTGTTGTTGTTTTTGTAGTAGTGGCAGCAGTAGTAGAGGAAGCAGTTGTTTGTAGTAGTAGTAGTAGTAGTAGCAGTAGTAGTTGTAGTTGCTGTTGTTCTAGTAGTAGTAGAAGTGATGTAACAGTAGTAGCAGTAGTAGTTGTAGTTGCTGTTGTTGTAGTAGTGGCAGTAGAAGTGTTGTTATGATAATTGTTGTTGTTGATGATGTTGTTGTTTTTGTAGAAGAAGTAGTAATAGCAGTAGTAGTGGAAGTAGTAGTTGTTGTGTTGTAGTAGTGCTAGTAGTAGTGTTATAATAGTATTAACAGCAGTAGTAGTTGTATTGATGTTGTTGTTGTAGTAGTAGTAGTAGTAGTAGTAGTAGTAGTAGTAGTAGTAGTAGTAGTAGTAGTAGTAGTAGTAGTAGTAGTAGAAGAAGAAAAAGTGGTAGTAGTAGTAGTAGTAGTAGTAGTAGTAGTAGTAGTAGTATGATGACACTGATAATCTCCACAAACAGTTTGGACCCAGATCAGGACCAACATTCTGTTGGTCCTGATCTGGGTCCAAACTGTTTGCAAAGGTAATCAGCTGATGACAAAAGTCACCATTAGCAAGAAAAGAGTTAATTCACAACCAAAACATATATTGAGGGTACTCAAAAGAACCGTCTCAATGAGATGGTTCTTTTAGAACCCAAAACATATGTTTAAATTGATGGCTAAGAAAATAATTACAATTTATTTGTTTCTGGAAGCTTATCTACAGTAAGGGGCATGAGAGTTGTAGCACCAATTCTCATAAACATACTAAATGAAACAAGTTATGCCGGTTTCACTTTTTGTAGGTCCTCTCTATTTTTGAAGGATCCATTTTCCAAATTATTTACCTGTGATCATTATATCAAATCTGGCCTGGAGCTAAAAGAAATAGTTAATTTTGAAGTGTGCCTCACTGCCATTGTTCCTTTAGGTTTCCATGGTTTATTGTAGCATTCAGTCAAATACATTATATGTTCATCAAAGCTGATCAGACTTACATGCAAGACCAGCCCCAACAACAATAAAGCGACCTGACTGCCATTATCCTCTAGAGGTAATCATAATCTTCATTGGAATTAGTTAAAGAAAAAAATCCTATTCCATTGTATCCATATCCTGTCCCTATTAAACCATCCAATTTGGGTTTTCCAGAAAAAATCCAATTCCATTGTATCCATATCCTGTCCCTATAAAAACCATCCAGTTTTGGTTAACCAGAAAAAATCCTATTCCACTGTATCCATATCTTGACTCTATAATACCATACATGTACAGGATCCAATATTGGTTTTCCAGAAAATATCCTATTCAACCATATACATTTACTGTTCCTATAAAACATGACTATGATGTACAGGATCCAACCTTGCTTTTACAGAAATAACCTTGTCCCACTGTATCCATATCCTGTCTCTATAAGACCATACATGTACAGGATCCACTCTTGCTTTTCCAGAAAATATCCTATTCCTCTGTATCTATATCCTGTCTCTATAAAACCATCCACTTACAGTATCCATTCTTTCTTTTCCCGAAAAAAATCCTATTCCACAGTAGCCGTGTCCTGTCTCTATAATAAAACATAATATGATCCAAGTCAATCCACCATATCTAAAAGTTGAAGAGAAAAAAAGAAGAAATGAAAGCAGTTACAATATACTGTAAGCCATACAATTTTTATAAACATGAACTACATCTATATTGGTTACCTCTTTACCTACTAGTGTTGTCTGCTGAGTTGCTGTGCAACCAGAACGGACACAGATCAGGCCGTACAAAATATCGGGCCTGATGAGGACCCAAACTTTAAATTTTTAACAGTCATTTTATGTGTATTTACATGAATAGGAGTCGAAATGGCATCACTTTAAAATTCTTACCTTTCATATATATAACGTTTGTTTTGGGTGCTCAAAAGAACCGTCTCTCTCGACAAGCTCAATGAGCAGTGATTTTGTTACCTGCGCATCCTGCATCTTTTGCGCATAAGTTTTTATTTCAGCGAGTCCCAGCGAGTCCCAGGATGCAATAATAATGCAGACTTGTCATTAAAAATAGTGTTTTGGACTCATAAGTTTGCAGTTCGGACTCATTGGTATTGGAAACAGCGAGTCTCAGGACCCATAAGCCCAAAATTGTAAATGAATCACTGAATGAGATGGGGTATTTCAGCTGTTTTGGGTGCTCAAAAGAACCGTCTCATTGAGACGGTTATTTTTAGAGCCCACAACATATGCTTTGGTTGACAAGTAAGAAAAACTATTTTTAAATACGCATTCATATCAAATGGCTTGTAAATATTTGCATGACATTCAATGAAACATACGTCTCATGTCTTAACCCCGAGCTGTATAGCAGCAGACGGTTGGAGTGTATAATCAAATTTGTACCATTTGTAAGACAGTTTGAGGTACAGTTTCAATCGTGGGGAACAGCCGATCAATTGTGGAAAACAACTGATCAATTGTGGAGAACAGCCGATCAATTCTGAGGAACAGGAAATGTCAGGAACATGTGAATCAATATATTCGTTTAGTGAACACCATCGATATGGACAGGTAGCTCAAGTAGTTACCTAACAAATACACCTGTTTATGAACCATCCAGACAGAATGACAATAAATATAGAGAATTCTGATCTGGGCATTCACTGCTCAGCTGTTTGCATGTCTCTGCAACAATTGATCTACAGACCCGTATACAATTACGGATTGTGCAGAGAGATTGTATATCAAGAATTAAAGTGACTGGCTGGTGAAACACAGCAGCTGAGGAGCAGTTTCTATGCTAACAGATGTGGGTGGGGTGGGGTGACCTTCTTAGATTTTAAAGACTCCTGAACCCCTTATGCTTTTAATTCTTACAAAAGTGTGTAGGCGGCCTTGTAGTATACTGCTAAAAACTTGCCTCAACCTTACCTTTGTCGATTTTCCTGGTTTTTAAACTCGTCAAAGCATTCTGTTTACGCGTTTTGAAAACTGAAACTTTCGACGTTCGAAAACTCTTGGTTATCCACTATTTACATCTGCAACTGCATACAGACCAAATATATAGAGTACAAACAACACAACGGTATCTCTCATAAGATTTTTAATCGATGGAAACTAATATAATTCGCAATTTAATTCAGTCTTCCTGGTCTCAGTTCCTAATTCATGGGCGCCGCCATCTTGGATAATGACGTTTTCCGCGCATGTCATAGATACTGCTTAACCATTGGTCCGTTGAGGAAGGCTGTCTCCTTAACGTCGCTCAATGATTGGTCTGTTGAGCAAACGAGCTGCTTAACAGCGCTCAACCATTGGTCCGTTGAGGAACGGATATCTACTTGGACGGGCAGTTGTCTGGGTGAAACTGACAAACATACCTGTAATTCTTTCAGGAAAGCTGATCTCGTAGCAAGTCTAGTGAAAGATGCTGGATACACACTGTCCATCACTCCTGGAATTGAACTCCAATCAAACCACCTGCTGGATTATATTATATGAACAGGTAAACATGTTAAGTGCTTTGTGTTTTGTTCTTTTTATGGGTCAGCTCATGAGATTTTGTAACAAAGGGTGTTTTGTTCTGTCAGTCCTGATCTGGATCTAAGCTGTTTGCAAAGGGTTCCCTCTGCAGCCCTAAAAAGGGGGTGAAGTTCCTAGGAAAAGGGCACTTTAAGCGTGTGATGGACAGGTTAAGACAGGCACATTGAAGGATGCACAGTGGCAGGCTAGAAGGGGCACACTAAGGGGTCACCTTTCAGTGCATGTTCCAAATCAAAATTTGTAACTTAAGTTTTTGTCAGACTTATCAAAATGTTGGACATTTTATGTAGTTTTAGAAAAGGGGCATGTTGCTGGGAAAAAGGGCATGTCGTTAGAGGAAAGGGGCATAGCGGGACCCCATTCTAAAACTGGCTAAGGGAAATGCTAAGCAGACATTATACCACCCTTACCAGCTTTAGCACGAAATAGCCCGTGCTGTGCAAGGTCTACACTGATGTAGGTGGTATAAAATAGTTATACCATGGGTTGTCGGCATGTACGTAAGATAATCCACTCGCTAAAGCTTGTGGATTATCTTCAAGTACAGGGGAACAACCCATGGTATAACTAGTACAGGGTTCCCACGAGCTCTGGAAATCATGGAAAACCTGGAAAATCACGAAAAAAAGTTCCATGCCTGGAAAAATCATGGAATTTAAAAAAAAACTTAATAATCATTGAAAAATCATGGAATTTTGTGAAATAATTTGTCAAAACCACCAGTAGCCTGAAAACTAGCTGTCAGACACACAAAACTTGTGTGTCTGACAGCCAATTTTCTGGCTACTGGTGGTTTCAAGTTTTAATTATTTCAAAATGCATGCATGATCTACAAGCATGCTTATTTAAATATATTACTGTTGCTGCATTCCACATTTATGCTCTGCACGGTGAAGATGCCGCTAAAAGGGGAGGTTGGATGGAGGCTGTGAATAAAATAGTCATGGAAATTGCATTATTGATAATGGAAAATCATGGAAAAATCATGGAATTGTGTTTTTGAATTTCTGTGGGAACCTGAGTACGTCACTTGCAGGTAAAGGGTTATGGCTGACATGTTTGAAGTGTCCCCAGCTATTGACTATGTAACTTCTTGTAAAATTTATAATCTTATTATATAAACACTCCTATCAGGAACCGAGATTTCATTTGATTTTATTGTCTCTTCTAAGGACCTGTTATAGAAACATTAAACTTGTAGTATCAGCATTTTGAAAAAAAAACTAAAATTCTATTTAGCCACTTGGTGTTCAGGATATTAGTTAACTCTTTGCTTGCTGGATATTTAAATCTCCTAGGGGACAAAAATATTTCAATATTGCACTTGTCCTGCAGGACGAGTGACTTACAATTTTCACTTGTCCTGCAAACACATGCACTTGTCCTTAAAAGTCCTTATGTTCTTTATTATATTCACTTAGTCAGAAGAAAGTGTATGTAATAAAGAACAAAAGGAGTAACATGTTATATGACTTACAAAGTTCCTTATATCACTGCCAAAATGATATTTACCCGCTCAGTCAGTTTTATAATTGCGTCCCAATGACAAAATGATTTCATCCAATACTCAGAAAATGCTAGTTTCACCCTCAGATTTGAGCACTCTTCCTGTATAGTAGGACAAATGCTTTGGGAAGAATTACTAATCTTCTCTAGATTTCACTCATAATTACGAGCGGACAAGTGTAATATTTGTCCCCTGTCTCCCAAACGAAGTGGATAGACTTATTGTTTTTACTCTGTTTCTTATTATTATTAGCTCACATGAGCCACAGGCTCAAATTGAGCAATTGTGTTCATACAATGTCCGTCGTCCGACAACAATTTCTTTTAAATAACATCACCTAAACCACTCGGTGGAGTTTCACCAAACTTCCTAGGAATGATCCTTGGGTGGTCGCCTTTCAAAGATGTTCAAAGATTTCCATGCAGAATTCTTGTTGCCATGGCAACCAAAAAACTTTAAAAATCTTCGTCAAAAACTACTGGGCTGATTTCAAAATAATTTGGCACAAATGGTCCTTGGCTGACCCTCTTCCAAGGTTGTTCAAATTATATTGATCCGTTGAAAAACATGGCCACAAGGGGGGCGTGGCCAATTTTAAAGGGAAAACTTTAAAAATCAATGGAAAAGATGTTGTAAGGGAGACAACATTTGCAGTAGTTGTTACCTTTATTATACCCCGTGCGGGGTATTATGTTATACCCTCCATTCAAAAAATTGCGTTCAAGTGTCCGTTCGTACGGACATACTTACTGGACCGACATTCTGAGGTTTCTAATGGTCTGTGGCCATTGCAAATTGTTGGGGTTAACCTTGTGAGGTTAACCCCACAAGCCCATTTTAACCCCATAACACCATACTGTACTAACCCTAACCTAACCTCACTAAACACGGCTGTACAGATTGCGAACCTCATAATGTATCGTGGGCATGTACATCTGTCAGCGCATCGTTTTCGCTCTCTGCTGGGAGCATTTTTTAACCAATTTTCTTCAAACTCGCTATGAGAGTTAGTATTGGGAAGGAGTGTCCTGGGATTGCAGATGGTCAAATTTTGGCAAATAAGTACAGAATTACGGCCCTTGATTGACGTTAGAAATTGGTTTTCACTCTCTATCTTTGGCATTCCTTTACCGATTTTCTTCAAACTTGGTATGAGAGTTGATATTGCGAAGGAGTGTCCTTGTATTTCAGATGGGTAAATTTTGGCAAATAAGTACAGAGTTACAGCCCTTGATTGACGTTAGAAATTGGTTTTCACACTCTATATTTGGCAAACCTTTACCGATTTTCTTCAAACTTGGTATGAGAGTTGATATTGGGAAGGAGTGTCCTAGGATTGCAGATGGGTAAATTTTGGCAAATAAGTACAGAATTACGGCCCTTGATTGACGTTAGAAATTGGTTTTCACTCTCTATCTTTGGTATTCCTTTACCGATTTTCTTCAAACTTGGTATGAGAGTCGATATTGGGAAGGAGTGTTCTGGGATTGCAGATGGGTAAATTTTGACAAATAAGTACAGAGTTATAGCCCTTGATTGACGTTAGAATAATTGAAAATATTCCGTGGCGGGGTATGTTGCATGCCTGCAGCGCGGAAAAAGTAAAAATAGAGTTCACTTCCTTGATTCTGAGTGAAAGATAAAAAAAATAATAGGAACTTTTGAAGGTTTTAGTGTTTAATTCCCCATTATTGGGCCAAAAGTGGCCTTGTCCTGGGGTTCACCTGTTCATGTATGAAGTTGCCATTGCTAGATTGATATCTGGGTACAATTGATGAAAACGACTGAATCGTCAATATTTCTGATAAACTTCTCTTCAAATGCTAGCCATGAATACTTTTATTTATTTTTAAGCAAAAATGAATTAAAATGCAGTTTATCCACGCAAAAAGCCACGCAAACAGGCACTCTCACATAGATACCCGATTCACCTCGCTTGGAAAGCGGAAAGGGAAGTAACTCATGCATTTTTAAAAATGGTAAAAATTTATGCTAAACAGCGCATAGTGTGCACTCAAAAAGATCCTTCAAAAAGGAAGTCGAACCTTATGATGTATGCGTATTTATAGTTATGTATTTATCAATAAGTTCCCCCCAGAAAAAGGTATGCACAGTGTCCATTCAGGGTTAATGGGTTTTACTGTACCTTGGTTACCTGATTACCCTTCTCAGCCATTAGGAAGGGTCAAGTGCCCTGTCTGATAAAAGTATTGACCTTACAATATTAACAATAATATTAAGCAGGGTTATATGATAGCCCAATAATAAAAGCTGCATGATTGTATAGAACCTGATTGGGGACACTTTTATGGCTTAGAGAATAAATACCATATTAACCCTAAAAGGGCCTGCAAAAGTGTCATAGTTCAAAATAAGCATAATTTTTGTGCATAAATTTACTTACCCGTTAGTCTAATCATATTATATGTTTTAAGTGGTTGAGAAATGATTTTAACCCTTAAAATGCCCATCACGACTGCAGCAGACGGCAATTTCTGCAACATCTTTCTTAATTTTCAAAGAAAATAAGGGATATTTCATGAGAATAGTCTGCCAGCAGAGGATTTTCATGAAATGTCATGCCTTATTAGTTATTTTTAGAAAAGTGGCAAAATTTAAATTGTCATCTGCTGCAAATTATTGGTGGCGCTTTAAAGCTGCATAGTCTGTAACTTTTGATCTTCTAATTTTAAAAATAATGTTTTTATTTTTCAAGAACACAGTAAAAATACTCAAATTCAGGTAAACATTTTACCATTTTCGTAAATCTTAACAAGTTATCACTATCAAAACAACTGCATTTATGTTAAAATACAACGGTCTATAATTATTGGAGGGACACAAATAATTACCAACAAGAGAAAAATACACCTATTTGATAAGATAATTCACTTTTCAATACAGTTTTCAGCTGTACTGAACATTTTTATTGTGAAAACATAGCTTAATTCTACTTTTACAAATGATTTAAAAAGAAAATAAATTTTTTCGAAAAATGTTCATAGTTACAGAGTATGCAGCTTTAAGGGTTAAAATACACACTCTTATCTTGAGGCCTGAATGTTGTCTGATCATATTTTTTCTAAAACTATTGACTAATTGAGTTTAGATAGAAGCTGAGCAGACTTTAGTCTGGCCCCAGACCCTATCTTTAAAAAATTATTTCTTATGAAGGGACACAAATCTTGAACAGCTCTAAATATTTTACAGGTGGCTGAAAAGATTATTGTTCTTTGATTTTGGATTAAAGAGGCAACTAAAGGCCTGTTTAGACGGCATGATTTTGTCTGCCTGACAAAATCATACAAATGATTTTGTCATGTATGATTTTTCTGTTTAGACGGCATTACAATGTCATGTGTGATTTCTTTCAACAGGGAAGAAAACTGGCTGGGCACCTTGAGCTATCTCATCATACTCTACATTTGTTGCATTGCTATAGCTAAGTACATGTGTTAAAACTCAATCCCGCAAGTCACGACTTTTGTCATCTGCTATTTCATCTGCTTATGTTCTTAGGTAGTCTTTATGGCGAAGAATATCGACCCAGATCAGACTGTTCCCTGGAAGCAGTCTGGTCAGGGTTTATAGTGTTTACTTCCATGATAAGATCTCCTCTTAAGTGCACTTGAATATATGCAGCAGACACCATTTTCAGGACAAAATACTGGCATGTTTAGGGTTATATCTTTTATCTTGCTCCGAAAGCAATTAACCCCAGTGACCTCAAAGCTGATTGGCTAATTCGCCATGATTTTGTAATGGCAAATAGAACCAGTTCTATCCCCCATGACATGTCGTCCGGACTCTAAAATCATATATGACTCTGTAATAGCAGTGTTTACACAGGCAGATTTGTAATGTACAACTAAGTCAGGACGACTAAATCATGCCGTCTAAACACCCCTTAAGAGATTTGTTAGGAAAAAACAATAACATTAAGAACAGGGGCCAGTCTTAAAATTAGCAGACTGATTTGAGTCTTGTTTGGTCAGAAATCCCGACTAGAAGACAGGTTTTCTGGTGTCAAGTAAGCAGATTTTCTCATGATTGCAACTCAATTTATAACTTTACAATTTGCATTATAAATGTTTAGTGGTTAACAGGTATGGATGCAACGAGATCCTCTGCCATTGAAAGAAACTAAGCTAATACAGAAGATTTTCAATCATTCATCAATAGACAAGTTTGTGGAGACTTGCCAATAACTTCCTGTGGAAAATTAAGTTTATTAATAGCCATGTTGGCTAAATCTGATAAAAGGAGTGTTTTTCATAGATATGGTGACTTAATAACTATCTTATACTAGTGAATCTTGTAACTTCTATAGACAGATCAAAGTGTAATCTGACCATAGATCAAGCGGAGCCAATAATTTAGGTAATAAATTGATTTATTCATGTGGTCAAATAAGCAATTTTATTGAATGTAAAAATTGTGATAATTTTGCTATCCATCAGTTTTAGCAAGTGTTTTGGGTACCGAAAAGGGTTGTCTCATTGTGACGGTTCTTTTGAGTACCCACAACATAATTATATTTTGGTTGAGGAATAAGAAAATAGATATTTACATTACATTCTGATCTGGAGGCATGATAGTTTGCATATTTTAAACTGTAACCTTTTCATGTGCATACTCTAGGTCAAATTCAGCGCATTTTAGAAGCAAACGTAATAAACTTTAAGTGCGGAACCAAATAAATCAGACAGGAAAATCATGTGCAAACAAGACAGTCTCAGATCAGCCTGCTCCTAGATCATAGATCCTAACAAAATAGGCCCAGATCAGCCTGCTCCTAAGAGCAGGCAGATCTGGGACTATTTTGTTTGCTCCTCTAGGAGTAGGCAGATCTGGTTCATCTGGGAGCAGGCTGATCTGTGACAATTTGATCTGGGACTATTTTGTTTGCTCCTCTGGGAGCATGTAGATCTGGGACTATTTAGTTTGTTCCTCTGGGAGCAGGCAGAAGTGGGACTATTTTGTTTGCTCCTTTGGGAGCAGGCAGATCTGGGAATATTTTGTTTGCTCCTTTGGGAGCAGGCAGATCTGCGACTATTTTGTTTGCTCCTTTGGGAGCAGGCTGGTCTGGGACTATTTTGTTTGCTTTCTTCAACAATTTATTGATATTGATACCTAGGATCGAATAGTTCATAGCATCAGGTGGAATATTTCATTTTAAAAGTTCAGCTTATAAATTGCATCTCTTTGATCTAGATTGAGGGTAATGTGAATGACAGTTCAAGAGTGGTGTTTCTAGGGTCAGTATGAAGAGGATTAACCAGAGAGGTAGGAATAACATAAATGTTTAGCTCACCTGAGCCATCGGCTTAACCCTTAAATCGCCAATCACGACTGCAGCAGAGGACAAATTTTGTGATATCTTTCCCAATTTTCGACAAAAATAAGGTATGTTATTATACCTCACGTGAATTTCCCATACAAAACTTCCATAGACGAATGACTGATATTTTACAAAATCACCCGCTGCTATAGCAACGGCGAATACTGCCACGTGTTTGCCATAGCAGCTGGTGATATTATAAAATATCAGGGCGGTCACGTGATGCGCAAAGCCGATGCACGTACGGTTCGTTCACGTCAGGAGACATTACACAGCAATGGCGGACATGACGCATGATTTGGCGACTTTAAAGTCAAAATAACTTCGTTGTTCATGGTCAGACACATAAAGTGTGGGTACTCTTTTTCTTAGTTAGGACAAGAGGAACACGTTGAGACCAAATTTGGGCAGATTAGGCGAAATTTTCTATTTTGCATCAAAACGGCCTCATGTACAGTATCTCCTTTAAAAATGACGCTGCTTGGTATTAAATTTGACGTCATCAGCTTTTATGACGTAATTTGTTAGACTGAGGTCGAGCATTCAGATTGTGAAAGAAGAACCATTTTTGTGAAATATTTAATTTCATTCAAGCATATATATACTAAAGGACTTTGAAAACGCATCACCCAGATTGAATCCTTTATTTCACAAACCCTGAGAATGTCAGCGAGATAGTTATTATTGCATATCATAGTCGGACCATCTTGTGGTCTGTCCTAGAAAATTCATGGTTGTAAATGTACTATAAGGTATTGAAAAAGTATCCGGTTTAAGACAGGGGTGGTCAATTTTGAAGGACACAAATTCAGCTGCAATTTAATACGCGTTAGTTTTGATTCCTGACTCAACGAATTTGCGTATTTTGCTTCTTTCACGACTGCACATTCATCATCGAAGGATAAGAAATGAATTGACAGTTTTGTTTTCTCAAAATTATACTCCCTTAAAATTATGGACATACCCCACCCACCCAGATTACTACAGTCTAGTAATAAAATTCAACGTCTTGGGCCTTTCAAAGGTTCGATTTCTTACGTCTTGTTTTATTTGGAGAGGCTAAGGGCATACACAAATGACAGATTATTCATAAATTACGCTTGTATCACGTGTCTTTTGTGTTGTGCAAGTGACGTCAACGTAAATTTTTAAGACGTTCTCTATCACATGACAGCCGATCTCCTGCAACGATTAACACCAAAACGTCTTTCCCACATGCTTGTCAGTGTATGTAATCAATATCAGTAATGAAAGCGTGCATAAAGGTAACTTATGGAGATGATTCTAAAAAGGAGCTATAAATTGATGTTCAAATTTGACGTTTATTTTCGAAATTTTGAAGTTATCAATTACTTTTAATTAGAAAAAGTCTATAAACTCTTTTGGTAACATGGCATCATATACGCCACAGTTTAAACATAAAAATAACCAAAAAGCTTCATTTATTTGTGAAGAAAGGTGCTGGATGCTGTATGTACCCATGTGACGTCATCAGTATCGTCGCGTCATAGTGCAGTCAAATAAATGACTGATTCATACCAATTCTGGGTTGCACATTAAAACCTGCGAGTAACTTTTCAATCGCATGTACGGTTTACAAGAAAAGTGCAAAAATATGGTGATGCGTTTTCAAAGTCCTCTAGTATAGATAAGAGGCTGTTCATTATTTTCCCTCTGGATCTCTCCTCACCATGATAGGTCTATTGAGTAAGAGATAAGGGATCTAATGTTCTGTTCGGTATAATAAAATAAATATTACATTTCCTGCTAGCGTGATAGTCGAAAATATCATCCCTCGAAATATGATTATCATTCTCGGCTGCGCCTCGGTTGATAATCACATTCCTCGGGATGATATTTTGGACTATCACCTGCACAGGGAATGTAATATTTATATAATATTACATGAGAATCGTCTGCCAGCAGATAATTCTCATGAAATATCATGCCTTATTTGTTATTTTTGAAAAAGCAGGAAATAAATTGAAGCTTGCTGCAAATTTTAGGTGGCGTTTTAAGGGTTAAGGTGAGCTTTTGTGATTGTTGGATGTCCGTTTTCTGTCATGTGTGATGTCTGTCATCCATCGTCAACAATTGATTCAATGCCACTCGCTGGATTTTGATCAAACTTGGCAGGATGATCCTTATATGGGCCTCTTCAGTAATTGTTCAAATGGTTCCATCAAGGTCACATGGGCTAAAATACTCTGTTGTTGTTGACTTTTTGTTTATTGTTACTCCCATTGTGGGAGTCTGTAATTGTTCTGTGTTTTATTATTTCGTCGGGGATATAGTTTTGGCGTCGTCCGTGCGTCCGTCCGTCCATTCCGTCCGTCCGGAACCATATCTCAGTACCTATTGGTCAGATTTGATTCATTCTTGGTACAAATGATAAGTACCATGGACTCTCAAACATCCAATAAGTTTGGTCAAAATCAACCCCTTAACACTTGAGTTATTGCCCTTGTTTTAGTATAGGCAATTATAAGGCAAAACCTATATTAGCTTTTTTGTGTGATGATCTTCACATTTTATCAAAGCTATTATATTTAACAGCTTCTCACTATTAGACCATGATTGCCAAGTGCCTGTAGATAAGCATGGCAGTGTCAAAGTTTTACCCCACCCTCTTTGACCCCACCTAAGGGGTCAAAGATCAAATATTTAAATTTCGCAATAACTAAGGCAATTGTTAATATTTTTGCTGAAATTTTGCATACAGGCAGAGCAGCAATAGATATGAAACATATCAAACAGGATTTGAGTTTGAAGGCCTGGGTCTGAGCCTGTTGGGTGGACTAAGGGGGTGGGGCCGAGGTCAAAATTAAACTTTTTCAGAATATGGTCATGTTGCATATCAAATTAAAGCTGACGACGCTGGCAGCAACATGGTAGCAAATATTTTGCCCACAGACACACCCTCGACCCAGGGGGTGGGGTCAAAAGGTCAAACTATATCTTTTTCTGAAAGTAGTCATGTTGCATATCAAATTAAAGCTGACAACGCTGGCAGCAACATGGTAGCAAATATTTTGCCCACAGACACACCCTCGACTTAGGGGGTAGGGTCAAAAGGTCAAACTATATCTTTTTCTGAAAGTAGTCATGTTGCATATCAAATTAAAGGGAATTGATCACAGAGCACCATGAAAGCAAATATGCTGTCATTACACACACCAACGACCCCGTGGGGTGGGGTCAAAAGGTCATTTTCTTTTTCTTTTCTAAAAGTGGTCATGTTGCATATCAAATGAAAGTGGAAGAAGTGTAGACCTACATGCAAGGTAACACTTTGAATTTACACACACCCTTGACCTCTGGGGTTGGGTTTAAAGGTCAGATATTGAAATTGTGCAGATGTAAGTATATTTTTATTAAACTAAGCACTAAAGCATACTTGACAGGTGTTTGTTATGATCTGAATGATACTGAAGGTGAACTAAGACTTAGATAAATGGGATTTATGTTTTGTGATTTACATGTTTCTCTCAAATAACCCTTCGTCGGGGGATATAAATTCGTCGAATTTGTCTTGTGATATGTTACGTTTATATGTCCATTCTAGTATTGCAATCATCTTGATGGGGAAGAGAGAGCTGGTTGCTTTGCTTAATTTGTCTTCCTGGTGTCTCGTGATGGTTGAGTGGCTCTTCCTCCCGGTGCCATGGGGTTGTCTGCGGTTTGTGATTGTGGTATTTTCTGATCATACTCACTTACTGTTTTAGAAATATTCTTGTCTGAAACCACAAGGCCTAGAGCCTTTATATTTGGTATGTAGCATCACCTAGTAGTTCTCCCAAGTTTGTTCCAGTTTTGCCCCTGGGACCAAAAATGGCCCGTTCAATCAATATGCTGTCTGGTAAAACACTTAGCGGCCAACACTCTCAAGGTCGAGGTCACAACTTTGTCTCAAACATGGTCAGAAGCTGTCACACTCAGAATTTCGTGTCTTGGACCTATCTTCTACAGAACAGAACATATCTTAATTGACATAAAACTCAGGCCACTCACAGGATAAGGTACAGAAAAAAAGCATATTCATAGAATACTGGGTACAAAGAGCATGCTACAGGTGAAAATTGAAATATGAGCAAGATGTGAGCAAAATCGGGGAGACGAAAAGAAAAAAAGCTCTGAAAATGGCTAAAAAAAAATCTCAAGAAAAAACAGTAAAACAATACAACAGTCTGTATTAAATCTTAAAATATTTCATCATTTTCCTAAAAGTCTGGACTGGAAATCACTTTTAACATAGTCACTCACAGAATCTCACAACTGATCAGCTGATCAGGATCCACAGTTTTGCATTCAGTTTACGGTCTTGCCAAAATCAGCAGTACAGGGTTAAACAATTTGAATTTGATAGTTTGTGTAAAATTGTTCTTTGTGCGTGTACATATTATTTATTTTGAGGGCCTCATTGAAGATAATTTGAACTGCTAAATGTTGTTACCCTCTTTAAATAAATACCTCACTCACTCACTCACTCACTCACTCACTCACTCACTCACTCACTCACTCACTCACTCACTCACTCACTCACTCACTCACTCACTCACTCACTCACTCACTCACTCACTCACTCACTCACTCACTCACTCACTCACTCACTCACTCACTCACTCACTCACTCACACTCACTCACTCACTCACTCACTCACTCACTCACTCACTCACTCACAAATCTATTATTTTTTCAACAAAACACATAATATTTAGTCGGAGGCTATAACAAAAAAAATAATTTTAGATTTTTTTTCTACTTTCGGAAAAATTACAGCAGGACGGTTTGTAAATCAACTGGCCTTAGTTAACTGTTTCTCAATCTTTAGGATGTTGTGGTAAGCCATTTTTAAGACAACCTCAGGTGCTCTGATTTCATCTGGATTATGAACTATTGGCATCATAAATAAAAAGGTTCACCCTTATCAAGCCCAGTTTGTTATACTGTTTTCATAGACTTAGATAAGAGTACAGTATTACTTTATTCTTTGCATGCTGGCTAATGTTTTAAGTTTTTTCTTGTCTGCTGATTTTTTAGCTCACCTGAACCAGATGATTTTCTGCCCATCTCTAGGGGCTGAATTTCGGCCCCCATCTCTAGGGGCCGAAATTTTGGCCCCATTCCCAATCGAAAATAGCCACCTTTTTTCCCAATACCAGGTCCGTTTTTCCCAAATAAAGAAAAGTAAAAAAAAAAAAAAAAAAAAAAAAAAAATACTTTTTTTTTTTTTTTTTTTTTTACTTTTTTTAGAGACCACTACTATTTATGAGAAACAATGACCCATATCAGATTGATACTTAAACACGTGTGCTTAAATGGTATGCTCGGCACTATACAATCTAAAATTACTTGATTTTGAGGATATATTTCTACCCTTGTTATGTTCCATGCCCTTAATTTCTCACAATTTTGATGTTAGGCCTAAATGAAATATATGTGTGGTTCCTGTTGCATACCAACAAAATTTTGGGTAGGTAGGTAGGGAAATTATTAAATTTTGTTATAACATTTAACAAAGAAAGTAGTGACAAAATCTGAAAAAGTGCCTATTTTAGGTATTTTTTCTCCAAAGACCATTTTAATGTTTAGCGTAGGGTTAAAAAAAATATGGTAGGTAGGCAACAGGAACCACACATATATTTCATTTCCGCCTTACTGCCGTTGGAACAGGACCATGGACAAACCGATTCACGAGCGGGAGCACAACAATTGTCAGCAGCTCATCACATAGTCACGTGGTCGATCCTGATTTGATTCATATATTGGGAAAGCAACGCCTACCTTGTGTAAAGGGAAAGGTCACTGTATACGTAACGTGTCAGTGCTCCGAAAATAGATGCTTTTGTGCCATAGATAACAATAATCAGGCTCCGCGTTGTGTAGCTTGGTGCACAGTTTTATTCCGCAGCATATAAACGTATCATGTATCCAATAAATTCTCTCCTGGGTCTGTGTAGAAAGATTGTGCCTTGCAGTAATATCACACATTTCTTACAGGATAATAAAGCTGACCGTATTAAACAAACAACACTTTTAAAGTTTGTTGCTGTCTTTTAATAGAAATCAAATAAGGAACGACATTTCATGTGAATTGTCTGCTGCATCATGTATCCATTTAAATTGCTTCTTTCCTGGGTCTGTGTAAGAAAGATCTTTCATCGCTTACCGCTTACAGTTATCACACGTGATAATAAAGCTGACCACAAAAAAACAGACAACATTTTTGTCTTAGAAATCAAATAAGGAACGATATCTCATGTGAACTCTCTGATGTAAGAAGATTCATATGCAATTATGCAATATCAAGGTATATTTTCTCCCTGAAATTCTAAAAGTATACATTGCAATTGTCATGATCGGTGTCTTTAGAGGTATAAGATCAAAGTGGTATTAATTTCAAAGCCAGCCTTTTCAAACTCCAGATAAAACATTTTTTGACTGTAGCAGAAACCAGTCACTCTTTGCGTGCTAGATAAGTTTCATATTTTTGTCATTTTTGTCATGTACAAAGTATCAAGACTATTTTAAGAACATTGCCAGTCAGACCGTTACAGATGTTCTGGGTTCGAAATAGTTGCAAGCCCGCAAATTTTTGCGTTTCTTTCGGGACAAATTGATCTGTTACAATTGTATATGCAAGGGTAATGAGCTGCAGCAGGGTAAAGTTAAATCTATTTGCGGACAAGAGATTATGTAACCGAGACAGTTCGAAATGTCTGTCTGAAGGTCACAGTGTTCAGGAATAGATCTATAAGAATGATGCAGGTTTTGTGTCACCACAAAACCCAAAAATAAAACACTGCAAAAATTGTACACACAGGTAGGCGTTGCTCTCCTATATTTGACAATCCAATCAGTATCGACGCTGTAACTTTGATGAGCGATCGATTGTTAACACCGGTCCATCCCGAAGTCCATGCTCATTGTCTATCCACTGTAAGTCTATCATTTTTTACCAATATTGGCCAGGGGCCTTTTCCCAAAATTGTTGGAAAAAGCCCTGCAGAACGGGAGGCTCATGGGTCCATTCATCCTCCATCAGCATTTTCAAACATCTTCTCTGAAAACACTGGGCCAATTGAACTCAAATTTCATTTGGAGACTCCTTAGGATTGTGGAACCAAAGCTTGTTCAAATGATCCTGGTCACATGTCCAAGATGGCCACCACACCCATATATGGTAAAACCCCTTTAAAATCTCCAGAACCACAAGGCAGACAACCTTGGGACTTGGTATGTAGCATAGGGGATTAGGGACCTACCAAGTTTGTTCAAATGATGATCCAGGGTTGACCTTGACCTACTAAATGTCAACCTAATGCATTTAAATGGGAAATTTTTTGAAAAGTTTATTTTTTGAAAACTGTTGAAGCCAAAGTCATTATTCTCACTTAATAGGTTTAACATAATGAGACAATGGCTATAAATAAGTTCCAAAGGTCAAGGTTGGCCTTTGACCTTAAGCCAAGGTCACTCATATTGGAGTACCATCAATAAATTAAAATGTAAAAAAATATGTTTTCTCAGAAACCACGGGGCCAATTGAACTCAAATCTCATATGGAGACTCCTTAGGATGGGGTAACAAAAGTTTGTGCAAATGGTCCTGGTCACATAACCAAGATGGCCGCCACACCCATATACCATATGGTATAAAACCTTTAAAAAATTTTCTTCTCCAGAAACAGAAGGTCGATGTCCTTGGGACTTGGTATGTAGCATTGAAGATTTAGGGGCTACCAAGTTTGTTCAAATGATGATCCTAGGTTGACCTTGACCTATTTAATGCACAGGTTTAGATAAACAAAAATTTTCAGCATAAAATTGTAAATATTTTCTTACCCATCAATTTTAACATGTGTTTTGGGTGCTCAAAATAACTTACTCATTGAAAAGATGATTTTGAACACTGTTGAAGCCAAAGACTTGGACCAATGTTATGTCAGGCCATATCTGGGTCCAAACTGTTTGCAAAAGTTAGCGGTGATAGCATCCAAAGATGCAGCTGACAAGGTAGGCTATGCCAAATGTTCCATCCCAATTGGCTGTCATGCAAGTCTCGGTTCATTCATCTGAGCTTCACTTTCTATCAAAGCTGGCTATGTGAAATGTTCTTTATAAGGCCCACTACCATAATTGCACAAATGGTTTGGAAGCATCTAATAAAAAGGCCGCCAGAGCTATAGATAAGAAATATCTTTAAATGACCTCTCGTCTAAATTCAAAATAATTTCAAAGAAATATTCCTTTAATATTATGCCTTTTTCTAAAATTGATCGGAATGTTTTGCTCTCTTAACAACATGGCCACCAGAGCTAAAAAATAGAATTATCTTTTAAATGATATCTCTTTAGACACAGCTAGCTAGCCAATAGACCAGGTGAGTGATCCAGGGCCTTAGGGCCCTCTTGTTTTACAATAAAAAATTCTGAAAAAGTGTAAAAAACAGGAAAAAAGGGCTAAATTCATAGCCAGACTATACTATCTAATCTGGAGCAATCTGATCTTGGTCTCAGCTGTTTACAGACATATCATATGGGTATGCTCTATGATAAATGAAGTATGTCAGGCTAAAGGCTGCTACAGATACCTTGAATGATTTATCAAGATGTTCAGGTTATCTTCTGTTTGCTTTTATTTACCAGAAAATCACCAATTACAAAAATATGGGCCAAGATATAAAAAGGTTTAGAAACAAGTGTGTTGATATCAAACTGAGATATGGAAAATGTGGAAGATATTATTATCTGATCCAGTAGCCATTAATCTTTCACATCTGGTTTGAAGGATATAAATATAGAAAAAAACTACTTTACCATATTTGACTTGATAAATACACTGTGGGCATACATTTTTCAAGTTTTTTACGGTAAATGTTATTGCATTTTGAACACACTTCTTTTTCTGTTCTCAGCTAAAATTGGCCCTAAAACTTGGTTATCATGAGTGCTTGGCAGAATATCAAACAGGGAAGACCATGATCAGACTGCTTCTGAAGAAGCAGTCTGATCTGGGTCTGCCCTGTTCCTCTAGGCATTCAGAATTTTAGAACATTTATTGTACCTTTTTTTAGAAGACAATGTAGATCCTGATCAGTTGGCTTCTAATGAAACCATCTGATCAGTATAATATGCACTGTTTCTCATCCATAGGAATATATCCATATTATTTTACCCTTTGTGTTCAGGTTGACAGTACAGTTTCCTGTCTTTCAAGGGATATTAACTACTAGACTTTGAGCTAAAAAAAGGTCCTGCTCCCCCCCCCCTAGGGAATTTCGCAGACATATCCTATCTTAAAGAAAATTTCAATCCGCATCTTTTAAGAGATGTTTGCACTCTGTGCTCCGGGGCGTTAGTCTCTGACAGCCTGTTACATATGTTACTGTAACAAACTAAGGAAAAAATCAAAATGAAAGTTTGAGCTACAGAAAGAAGACATTAAACCATCTAATTATTCAAATTTCTTATGTAGTTTGCAAGCTGAATGCCTAAGCTACGTAAAAGCAGCATTTTAAACAAAATTACAGCCTTCAATGGTGTTATATGCGTTACATAGATTAAATTTCCCTTTGAAAGTTGAAATCGTGACTAACATCATTCATTTTAAAGATGATTTGTGCATTTTTACAAGTGTTTTTAATCTTAGTTTACTAAAGTACTCACTTGACTAATAGAAAAAACAAAGTTTGCTTTTCTATCTCAAATACATTGTTTTATACGAGCTATTAAACAACCCTACCCCCAATTTTAAGTATCCAATTTTGGCATCTATTATTGAAGAAAAATATATGAAAATATTTGACGCTCGTGGATATCTTACATTTTTGGCACTGTCTTGCTAATGCAATACAGAATCATACATTTGCAAGTTTGACATCATGATCAGAGCACTTATTAAAGTATGTAACGTATGTTACATGGCATAATGAATGAGCTAGCAAATTTTCTTGGAAGTAAGAGATGATATTTCAGAAAAATACCGTTTTTCACATGTTTTCCTATTAATCTCTAGCCTCTGGTGCCTTAGTCTTAGTAATTACAGTCATTGCTGATAACAAACCCATGAAATTGTGTTACCTATGTTATATATAACTATTTTAATCACATATTTCCTAATGCCTATACTATTAAAATATATAGACATATAGATAGAAAATAATAGTTCTCATTTAAATGACACAATTTAATAAATATTCCTATTAAATAAAATTATTCAAAAACAATCTTTATTCAAGTCACCCTCACAATGTCTATCATTGTGTCTGCTTCTATTGCAAAATAATCACCCATTTCATCACAACCAGTAGAATCATGGCATTGTATTAGGACTGCAAACTGAGTACAATCCTGTTCCTCTCCACCCCTTTGGGAATTGTGCAGACATATCCTACCTTAAAGAACAATTCAAGCTGCATCAAATAAGAGATGTTTGCACTCTATTAACTAGGGGGTTAGCCTGTAATGGTTTGATATGTATGTTACCATATCAATTTAAGAATAAATGAATTGAAAGTCTGAGAAACAGAAAGAAGACATAAAACTATCTATTTATTTGAATTATTCATGTAGTTTGCATGCTGAATATCTTTGATATATAAATAAAGATTTTTTAACAAATATACAGCCTCCGATGGTGTTATATGTGTTACATTAATTTAGATTACTTTTTAAAATTGGTAATTGTGACAAACATCACTTACAAGCATTTCGTGTGATCCTCCTCTTTAGCCATCAAAAGACTAAATTTTCTTTGTATGTGTGGCCAGTGCCAGCGTCAAACAAACTTGACTCAGCCAAACTTGAATCCTCCTTAGCATTCTTCAAAAGCAGAAACAGCATGTCAGTGTCATGGGATCAAACACCTAATTTAATATGAGTTTAATGCCATTTCACATATATGCATACAATGGAGTATGACTCTGGTATATATCTCTTCCTGTGAAGTGGCAAGAGCAATCTAACTGCAGCTGCCTCTGCATCCCTGCTAGTCAAATGATAACTTTGCTCTGGTTTTGCAAAATCTATGTCTCTACCGTGTACCTCTAAGAATACTTTAAGATTTCTGACATTGGTCAAACAGAAATTTGATAGGCTGCTTTTTTGCATCATTTGCCATGGAACCTATCCGGTCTTTTGGTGCTTAAGTCCTCAGGTCTTAGATCAATAGTATTTTGCTGCGCCCAAAGAACTTTATAAGTTTTCTTTAGTTACAATGTTGACTCTTGATGGTTTTGGAAGACCGTCTTAAACAATTTCTGTTACACCTTGAAAGTTATCTGGTATAAGAGAAAGAATATGAAGTTGGACATTGCCGTCAATTATGTTTGCAGTTGGTTTTTTTTGATGTCAGTACATTGAAGCATGTCTTAAAATAATGTAAAACCTATGATTTCTCAGTTTTTGCAGCCATATCATTAGCTGTTGCATTCAAAAGAAGGAAAGTGGACTATAGGTAGAATGGGATAACCAGTAGTTCTATATTATGCTCTATGGAAGATTTATACAGAGTAAACACGTTGATAAGGTGCCTCATTTCATGATCCATTGAAAACACTGAAATTGAAAACACTTGCCTCTGACTGTGTAATCAAAAAGGATGTCACGACAATGCCCTTGCTCATTTATTATGACGAGTTATATATGTTACATCCTTTAATAAGCGCTCTTATCTTAGAAACTTAGTGAATCATTGAATTGAAAGGGTCTAATTTGCACTCTGTTCATCCTGCATTTCATTGCTTTACCTGCTGTGATACATCTAGTTTGTTTATCTGAAGGGAAAGAGTTACCTCGGTTTCAGCACTTCAGAAGTACTAAGACTTCAAATAAGTTTTTGAAAGCTTGGGGAAAGATAATAAGTGCAGAGACATTATTAGATGCAAATATGTGGGTTGCTTGTATGGAAAGGCTACATTTATAAAAGTTAACCAGCTAAGATATGATTCTTTATCACAGAAATATCAAGGTACATCAGTCCAGGTACTCATTGCTCTTAACTTGTGATGGCATAGTTTTCCTCCTTGTAAAGCTTTAGTCTTTCTCCTACTTGCAGAGTATCACTTGAAACGCATACTCAAAGAGCCAACTATTAGGAATTTATATCAGTTTCCGAATGTTCCAAGCCATAAATGGCAAAATTGGAAAGTTGATAATGGCTCATCAATTTTGAGTGGACTGGTAGTAAAATTGAATAACAGTAAATGATAAATATTGTGTGATGATTCTACTAGTTGCAAGGAGGCATGTGATAATAATGATTACCACAGAAGCAGACAACGACAAACGTTTAACATGAGTGTTAAATCGATGAGAAATAGTTTGGACCACTTCATTTATTGTATTTTCTTGTAAAAATGTAAAACTAATTTTTCTATTTGTGGCTCTATATTTAGCATTATATGCACAGTATTAGAAAATGTGTCCAAAAGGTCATTGATAACATCTGTAACACCAGTCCATGGGCTTGATAATCAGAAATGAATATCATTTCTAGTGTTTTGGCACCAAAGACTTATAAGTACACATTAAGTGTCCTGATCTTTATCTAATGGCATCTTGTAGATATATGAGCAAGACAGACTAAGAAAATGAAAAATATCCACATGCTGTAATCGCTTTCATGTGTTTTACTTAAAGCTGCATACTCTGTAACTATGAACATTTTTCGAAAAAAAATATTTTCCTTTTAAATCATTTGTAAAAGTAGAATTAAGCTATGTTTTCACAATAAAAATGTTCAGTACAGCTGAAAACTGCATGGAAAAGTGAATTATCTTATCAAATAGGTGTATTTTTCTCTTGTTGGTAATTATTTGCGTCCCTCCAATAATTATAGACCGTTGAATTTTAACATAAATGCAGTTGTTTTGATAGTGATAACTTGTTAAGATTTACGAAAATGGTAAAATGTTTACCTGAATTTGAGTATTTTTACTGCGTTCTTGAAAAATAAAAACATTATTTTTAAAATTAGAAGATCAAAAGTTACAGACTATGCAGCTTTAAACGGTAGTAACAAAATTCGCTTCTCTGTAAAACTGGGAGTAGGACTGTGTATTAGCTCCTATAAGACAATATATTTAAGATAGAAAAGCAAACTTGGTTTTTTTTCTATTCATCAATTGAGTATATGTTTGTAAAATCTAAATAAACAGTTTAAAACCAAGTCAAAGTAGTTGTTTAACTACATGACGATAGCCACAATTATAGCTTTTAAATTATAATTAGGTTCATGTAACGCACATAACACCACAGTTAGCCGTATTAATGTTAAACAGTTACCATATGTAGTAAAGACATCCAGTATAAAGACTATAAGAATGTCAATTTATTAGATAATTTTAATGTTTTCTTTTGGTAGCTCAAACATTCAAATTTCTTATTCTCAAATTGATATAGTAACATATGTAACAAACTGTTACAGGCTAACGCCCCGACTTACAGAGTGCAAACATTTCTTATAAAATGCACCTTGAATGGTTACAATTAAGATGTAATTCATCTGCATAATTCCAAAGGGGATTAGGATGGAACAGGCCCTTACTCAGCTTGATGTCAAAATACTGTTTGATGATTTTACTTAGCACGCTAACATGTGTAACGCTCTCTGATCTTTAAAACTTGATGACAACTAGCAGATCTATAAGTCTTTATCATATGAGCCAGTTTAAAATCCCTAAACAATGTAAGATATCCTACAGCTGCGAGTTTTTTCACATTTTTTAACTCAAACTTTAAAACTGCATTTCCTTTATTTGATATAGTAACGCATGTAACACGCTGTTTCAGACTAACACCCCAACATAGAGAGTGCAAACATCCCTTATTCTATGCAGCTTGAGTTGTACTATAAGAAGGAATATGTCTGCAAAATTCCCTCGAGGAGATTAAAACATTTTTAGGCATATCTTACGTAAAGACAATGAGCTTGCCCATTTATTACATCAGGTTACATATGTTACAGCCTCTGATATTAAAAATTTTGCAACAAACTTGCAGATTTATGAGTCTTTTCATATAAGCAAATACATCCCAAACAATGAAACACATTCATCAACTGCAAATATTTTTTAACTATTTTTACTTTAGTTTTAATACCAAACATTTCACCTTAAAACTGGGTAGGGGTAGGGTTGTTTAATTGCTTATTTCAGAAAGAATATTTAAGCTATGGAAACAAACTTTAATTTTTCTGTTAGCCAATTGCATTAACTAGTCAGACATGGTTAAAAACATTTTGCAAAAGACACAGAGAGATTGTGAATGTAAATGATGTTAGCCACACTTGCAAATTTTAATGCGTTATCTGATTTATGTAACGCATATGACACCTTAGAAAGCCGCAATTTTGTTCAAATGGCTGTCATGCGTAGTTAAGATAATCAGTATGAAGACTATATGAATGATTTTTAAAAATAAATATTTTAATGTCTTTAATTTGTAGCCCAAACTTTCAATTTACTTTTTCTTAGTTTGATTAAGTAACGTATGTTACAGGCTCTTACAGACTAACGCCCCGGAGCACAGAGTGCAAACATCTCTTAAAAGACTCAGCTTTCAATTCTCTACAAGATAGGATATGTCTGCAAATTTCCCTAGGGGGGGGGGAGCAAACCCATTCTCAGCCATCCGTCTATACACAATGCCTCCGATGAGTCTTGAACCAGCAACCCATCAATCCCCAGTCTACCACTTAGTCAATGCCCTCCTCAATTAATCCTTTGTGCGAGCGCAGTGGCTCAGTGGTAGAGTGCATGACTCGAGACGGAGGGGGCGCGGGTTCAAGCCTCACCAGCTTCACTTCTTTGTGTCCTTAAGCATGACACATTAATCCTAGCTTAGTACTGATTCAACCCAGGAAGACCCGTCCCTTTATAACTGAAAGATTGTTGATGGGAGGTAAAGAATAAAATTAAAAAAAATTAATCCTTAGTAGTCTGGATACCTGTAAACGGTACTTTGGCCAAATGATTAGAATTTATAATCTGTGACCCCTCAATATACACAATGGACCACTGACCACTGTCCATCTTCATTCCTGACTTAACTGTATCACACTTTGTGGAAAAGTCCATTGGTTAAAGAAGGGGTTAATTAGTAAGGGCCGTTTCACATATACACGGAAACCGAACCGAAACCATAACGGCCACCGAATTGCATCGTTTCTTTTTCGGCAGACCTTTCACATATGAACAGAATCCGTGGACGAGATCTAAGAAAATGCCAGTATAATTTCTCAGGATTTAGCAGAAATTCATTTACAATACAAGTTGTTCCATGCCACTGCCTTAAGTTTGTGGTCTTTATAGTCGCTCTGGGTCTTGTCCCACAAAAGGCTGTACTCTGTAGTAACGTGCTTGTAAAATAATCGCACAATTGTCTCGCTGGGCAATCCATCAATGATTTCATGATTACTAAGTCATAAACAATCCAGGTGGCTGTGTAATTGCAGATTTAATCAAAATTATGTGTCGTAATTGCTGAAATTCGGCCACCGAAACCAAAAATAATATAATCCAATTTGTGCATGTTTTCGGTTCGGCGTTCGGTTTCGGTTCGGTTTCGGCGTACATATGAGAAAGCACTCATAGGTGTTAAGGCATTTTAATTTTTCTGTTCGGTTTCGGTTCGGTTTCGGTGTATATGTGAAATGGCCTTAAGAATGAAATTACATGGGTGGATTGACTGATAGCGTGAAAACAACTGGATTCAGTGTGCACTTATGTGGTTGAATACGGTATTCTTGCTGCTGAGAATTTTTTTTTCAAAAAGTTTGTTTTTCTTTTTGAAATGAGCAAGGATTTTCACATGCACTAGGTGTCAAAATATTTTTTATTGCGCAGTGGATGCTGTAAGAGCATGTGTTTCTGGAGTTATTAAAGTAATCACAGTTAAACACTACAAACGAGAGCCAAGAGGTCAGCCCTTTCCCAGCAGGTGACCACAAAGCACATATAAACAGACGCGCATAAAGGCATAACAAACACTGGACAGAAAAAACATAAAAGATCCACAAAAGAAGTGCCGCCTTGGAACGGTCAGTAAAATATTTTACTGGAGGACTTAAACGGGTTTCATGGCGCCAACCGTGACAACCCTTATCATGCAAGCCTTGATATACAATTTCTAAAAACAGAGTAGATCCAGATCAGCTGGCTTCTGAGAAGCCATCTGATCAGGATCCATGCTGTTTTCAACTCAGTTTCTAACTGGAATCGTGCAAGTTAATTGGATGAAAACTTCATAGAAGTACCTATCTATAGCAATATGATGGTTATAAAGATAATTTTGCTCAAAAACAGGTGTGAGTGGAAAATATGAGTGATACTGGAAATTTTGTTTGTTTGTTTGATTTGATATTTTAAGTCCCATCAGCAATCTTTCAGTTAAACAGGGACAGGTCTTCCTGGGTTGAACCAGTACTAAGCTAGGAAAAATGTGTCTTGCTCAATTACCTCAATGCAGTGACGCTGTCATTGAGCTTATATGCAGGGATGAGAAAGTTCAGGATTGAACAGGATTTCCTGATTGAGCACTGGCATATGATTTACGTAATGTCAGTTGTTTTTGCTGAAATTAATGTTTGAATGAAGTTAAAACTCAATTTTAGATATAAAATGAGCATAAACTGACTGGTTTCTATTGATATTTTGTTATTTTAAGCCTTTAATAAGTGATTTAAAAATCATTTTTTCCCATTTTGGAGTCAATCGACATATTTTCCTGATTAAGAATGGCTGACTGTTCTCATCCCTGTATATGTTGTCAGCTCGGAGAATTGCTAATCCTTTGTTGATCTTTTATGTGTTTACAGATTCAAGTCTACATTATGGACAGCAAGGCCCTTGACCAGCCATACAAAGATGTGATGCCAGCTATTTTCAACTGATTTCATAAAAAAACACTCAGGTACTAATTCAGTAAACATAAAAAACTGGGCCACCATCGGCCCGCCAGCAAAATGCCACTAGAATGGCATTTTGCTGGTGGGCCAGTCGGGTGGCCCCTCACTGTTTACTGGCTGGGAACCTTTTACTAAACAAACAAGAAAGTACAGCTTGCATTATACTTAACCTTCTTCATGCTAAATAATGATTAAAAAGCCTCAATACTCCTATTATCTAACCAACTGATTTGGATTGAAAAAAATGTTATGTTCACACACAGTTCATATGTATCTGAATGAAAGTTTTGATTGATGCAATCTTGACTTGCTTTCAGATATGATTGAGGGCATAGTTCTCTTTTTAAACCACCTTAAAATTGTGAGCCTCAGGATCTAGTTGATCTAGTAATGCTGCTGTGACAATGTTGGGGGTGGATTCAGGATTTCTTGATAGGGGGTTCAAATTCGGGGGTTCAATTTGTTAATTTTACCTGATTTTTCCTTAATTTTTCCTGATTTTTTTTTTTTTATATCATAAAATTCTCAATGAAAATTAAATAATTTTGTCTAAAAGGGGGGTTTGAGCCGAACCCCCTCTGAATCCGCCACTGATTGTTGTACTTATGCAAGGGTTTGTCAAGCATAGGAGTGTTGAGTGAAGTTTTTTTAAAGTAGAAAAATGTGGTCACCTGCTGACCTCTTGGCTGTCATTTGTGGGTCTAACTGTGAGTTTGTCACTTTCCCATTGGTATCCTGGGTCAGGTGAGGTACTTGATTGTATATCGATTCCTGATCTTTGCACCCTTACTTACTTTAAAATTACACACTTTTTTTGGCTCTTTTTTCATCTGAAAACAAATTAATTGACTGTTAATGATCAAAAGTATAGGTTTAGTCGAAAGCCTGGCTTCTGGATTATCATGTTATAGTTTCTCTGAGGTGAATAAAGCCAGAAAAGAAGAAACAGACAAAAAGTCTGTTAACTCTTTGCATGCTGGGTAATTTTGCATACTTTTTTGTTGTCTGCTGATTTTTTTCAAAATCATCTTTTGCAATAAATGCTTTCATGAATGCCATCAGAATGTTAAATAGTTTGGATCCAGATCAGGCCTGACATTTTGTCAGGCCTGATTTGGATCCAAACTGTTTGCAGACAACACTAGTAGGTTAAGAGTTAAATGATAGCCCACCTGCTTTCAGGTGGTTACATTTGCAATTAATAGGCAATACTTAACCTCTATAGGCCAAACAACTTAATTATGTTGTTTTGTGAAGCTGGTAATACTCAACTTTTTTTCTTCATTTTTTTGGCATATAACTTTTTCCTTGCTAGAAGTGACTTGTTGTTTGATGAACAGTTAGGACCCAGATCAGGACCGACGGATTGTTGGTCCTGATCTGGATCCAAACTGTTTGACAAGCTGATGGGAGCCTGGATGGGGTATATTGGTTAGCAATTTTTGGCCATATTTTATATTGATTAGCGATTTTTAGCCAAAAACAACAACAATTAGGGATTTTTTGGGTCTAACATTTTTTCTGCATAAAATAAAATGAGGAAAAAAAGTTGTGATTGTCCATTTTACACATTCTAGAATTAATAAGAAGCACTTTTGTATATGTAAATTTAATTAACTGATTAACTGGTGAATTTTATTGATTTGGCAAATACTTATCTTAAGCCCCAATTACACTGTCATGATTCCAGCCACGATTCACCACGATTCATCCCGATTTTAAACAGATGGTAAAATCGGGGTGCATTGGGATGCGTCAGGATGGAAAAAAAGATGGAAAAAAAGAAAATCCAGCATCAATACGATGTCTCACAATGCTCCCACGGGGTGTGCACGATTAATCTACGAATCCACTACGACTCAAGATGGCAGCGCTACGATTCACCACGGTGGAGCTACGAATGCTCACGATTCGATACGGTGCCAGTACAATTCAAGCTGATAGCGCTACGGTAGCGTCACAACCTCCCACGAATGTGCACGATTTAGTTGTTGTCATGCGACAGTTTGCCAAATTATGACACCAAATATCATTATCTCTTCAACCTTTGACGAAGTCAGTCATGCCATCAACAATAAAAGCTGCAGCAAAATCAAAACAGTCACCGGACCCACCACCCAGGTAGGGGTGGTACTCTTATATTTACTTCATACATAGGC
>OZ026521.1:55853971-55963971 GCA_964019695.1 Loripinus fragilis | reverse complement strand
TCGGGCCCAGCATCTACCGCTCACCCCAAAATATATGAGGAATTTCAAGCACCCAAAAATTATTTGATATTTTAGCAACCCCCAAAAATATCCCCCATTTTGTACCTTGACCAGTGTTTCTGCGAGAGTGCGTTTCTTGCGTTTTTGACGCAATAATTTGATTGCTGACGCACTGACAATTTGTCTGTGCGTTTTTCGTGACGCACACAAAAACAGAGAATGAAACTCCATCGTCTTTATGTGCTGAGATCTGAGGACTTCCAAGTTTACCTGGATGATAATGCTTCAAAAAATATTTTTCCACGACGTATCTGATTATTTCAAAAACGACGACTGCGCATGTCAAACGTCATTGGCGATTCGCACAGATTGGGGTTCGTTCCAAATAATTTTGGCTTGTTTCACTTTCGCTGCTATTTTGGGGCATTATACGGCATAAATTTCAAAGAAGTAGTCTAGAAAAGAAAGTTTTCTTTGCTCCAATACACCAAAATATATTAAGACATTCATTTAAAACAAATATGAAACCAATGCATCAGGTCTATTTTTAGACTGACCGTCTGCACATGGGTAAAGTGCTCAACTGTTAAACAACAATGGCTGCCGTTATGAAGTTGGTGAACGGACGCTTTCATTTCTTGTCATAAAACTGAAAATGTAACAAAAGCCGTCTACCACAAGCCTACCGATAGTAAAACATGTACTGAATTTCGAGACGACCATTATCTTACAATATGGGACATTCTTCAAATACCTTTAATATTGATGCATGGGCAGACAAATAAAAAGTTATTATTACACAAAAAAAAGTTCTGACCTTCTAAATTTGCCAATGACCCCCAAATTTTCAAACAAGGGGTCATCAATGACCCCCAAAAATTATGGTCTTGCAGAAACACTGCTTGACCCTAAGAAAAGACCCTAAAATGCATAGAAATGACCCCTAAATATAGTCCAATTTTGTGATGATCCCCCAAAAATATCCACAAAATCTACATACCCAAAAATATTTATTTTTCTGAAAACCCATAAAAGTATTGAAATTCAAAATTTTGACCCCCCCCCCCCAAAAAAAAAATGGCCCGAGCCTACGTGTGTATGAAAATATGAGAGTACCCCCTGGGACCCACCGGCTAGGCTCAGTCCTGTCCAAAGTCCAGTGTCATGTCCAGTTGTATCAGATGACGTCCAGTTCAAGCTGCAAATTAGCAATTTGAAGTCTCTGGACATAATCCATGATGCCCTTCACTAAGATACTCTTTTCGAAAATGATTTTTAGCAATGATACCTCTGTATTTATACCAGAATCTTGTGTCAGTGATAAACCCGATTCGCCACAAACGCCCACGAATGACCACAAATACTACCACGGTACCATTAGGAATGATCCTGATCCCGCTACGGTAGAGCTACGATTTAGCCCACGCCCACAATCCTTCACGATTCACCCCGACGAGTTTAAACGGTTTAAACTTGTCCTAGCCTTGTTGTGGAGGTTCCAAAATCACCAGGATTCTTCGCGAATCACCACGGTACTACTAGGACTCGCGCCGATGTCTCTACGGTGCTGCTAAGACTCATGCCGATGCATCACGACTTGATAAATCAGGGTGAAAGGTAGCTCTGCCGTGGCCAAAATCGTGAATGCGTAACTGAGGCTTTAAGTGATAAAGTGGTCAATTTTTTTTAGTGATTTTCAGACCCTCATCTGATAGTGTTCCTGAAAGAATTTTTGAATATTTTTAGAAAAAAAAATCAGCAAACAACAAAAAATAAGAAAAATTACACAGCATCCAAAGATATGAAAAGTGAGTATTAATTTTCATACAGGCAAGGTTTGTGTAACTTGAATACAGGAAAAGTCCTTGAAAATTAAATCATTATCAAATTGTTTAAATGGTAAATATTCTAAAATTTTTAACACTAGTTGCCTGGCAAAAAAGCCTAGACAAACAGTGCAGACCCAGATCAGTCTGCTTCTGTGAGTACAAATAGAGTAAGGTGTTCAAAAAAATAAGAACATTGACTGTAACAATAATTCTAAAACAATTTTTCATTACTAATTTCTTTAATATCTCAGTCTCTAGCATTTCACTAGTAAAATTTTAATGTTTAAATCAGTAGTTTTCATTAACTTTTAGTACTTGAAAACCATAGGAGTCTTAGAAGTCCTTGAAAATTTCTTGAATTTAACTGTATAAATACCACTTTCACACACATTGGCCTAAATGCTCTATTTTTAGAAATCAATGAATTATGATCCTGTTTTCAGAGCAGTTGAGCTACCCATCTCTGTCAAACTAGTCAAATGTTCACATTTATTCTGAGCATTCATTATGTACATTACAAACCAGTGAAATATTGGGAGATATTGGTTGAATATGATGTACATTTCTAGACTGAAGTGAAATATGGGCCTCATCGCGAGAAAACCTGTCTTCGGGGTTTCCGACATAGCGAGACTAAAACCAGTCTCATTAGCTACAGAGACTAGCTAGTGAATTGAAATTTCGCCTGTATCAAGTTTACATATGGTACTTTCCAAATAGGGAATAACAAAGGTGCTGATCAGACTGAGCGGATGCGCAGGCTGGTCTGAGCCTGTGTTGTTCGCAAACCCCCAAAGACAGGTTTTCTTGCGATGAGGCCCATATAAATAAAAAAACAGTCAAACCCTGTTCTATCAAAGTCCCCGGGACTAGATAATTTATTTCGAATTTTCAGTAGTTCAAATTATAGGGAGGTAGACATAAAAATATATAAGTCCCCCAAAATGATTATTATCATATTTTTCCTCTATCAAACATATGTTTTAGGTTCGTCAAAGAAACGTCTCATTGAGACATTTCTTTTACGCACCCAAAACATAATATTATGTTCTTCTAGAAAAGTTATTGAAATAATGTTGTTCTAAAAAGTTATTGAAATAACTCATAAATAGGTCCTATTCTCTGAAGTCAGTGTGTCGCAAATTTATTACGAATTAGGGAGTATTTCCAAAAATTGCAGTTCGAATTTTCGATGTTCTACTGTATAATCCATCTCTGCCTTGGAAATATCCATTCTTTTAATGACCTCTGTTTTCTCCATTGTCAATGTCTTCCTCGATTCCACTTCAAAATTTTAAATGTCTGTCACTTTCTTAGAAGTCAGGCGCGTAGCCAGGCGGAGGCATGGAAGCCTGGACTTCAACATATGGGCCTCAACGCGAGATACCCCGACATTGTTGCTTGCAAACAACAAATGCGCAGACCAGCCTGCGCATCCACGCAATCTGATCAGCGCCTTTATTATTTGCTATCTGAAAAGTAAAGTAACTAGGTCGATATCTCCTAATTTTCTGAAATGTTTTTCGTGGGCTTCAACATGATAATTCTTCTCGCTACGCCCCTGGAGTGAATGAAAAGTGTGGGTGCTCATTTTTTTAATTGGGGCATAATGAACTTCAATGGACTTTGCTGAAATTTGCTTTTTACTTCATTGTGTTTTTGCTGTCATGTGAGTGTTCTGTGTCTCTTCCTTGTTGTGTTGTGGGTTGGTCTGTGATTGTGGCATTTCCTGGTTTTAGACCAGTATATTGCACAAGATCATCATGCAAATATCAGGTCATGTATAACATCAAAAGTTTAAGCAGCTGTTGTTTTTAAATAATAAAAAAGCAAAATGATTTCATAATTTGTGGTCTAGAACCAAATGTACAGGTAACCTTATTTACAAAGTGCAAAAGTATTTGGCTGCATTATTCCCCTTTCCATACAAAAACTTTTTATAACTTTTGCCAGTTTCTAAATACTTTCACAAAATTTCCTTCATAATGCCCTCTACCAAAATTGCTCAAACTAGTCTTCTCCACAGAGAAAAGGGACCCAGAGGGGGGATGGGGTGGCTGGACCCCGCCGGAAAATCACATGTGGCTATAGGTTTCCTTAGAAATACTAGTTTGCTTCTCGAGGGAGGTTTGTATGGTCCTCTGTGAAGAAAATTGATGACGGAATTTTCTAGATCGGCCCATGGTCACAGTCCTCTTGTTTCACTATAGAGAAAAACTCCCATAAAATACAAAAGGACACAGTTAAGAAGGATGTTAAATGTTATTTGAATAGTACCCATGTTATCAAGCAAAAGAAGTTATCTTAAATAAATATTTCATTTGCATAAGCAAAAATCTGCTTGCTAAAGACAGGTGCTTGTAGCAAAGAATCCTATAAAAATCACAATAGCATTTAATTTTTAACTCTTGAAAACTGGAAACCCCTTAATGGGTATTTTGGTGAAGATCTTGATAAAATGCCGCATAATGTGGCATTTCATTACGTACTTCACTGTTTGCTACATTATAATATGATAAGTTATAAAGAACCTTCAGTGACTGATTTTAAAAGTCTTATGTGACCTTGATCTATGCACAATGTAGATGGAAGAATTCATTTTCATACAAAGGGTTAGTTCAGAGACAAGTTTGTCCATCTTTTGTTTTTCTCAGGGTTCTTTGACCCCTAACAGAAAAGTGAAGAAAACTGATGATTGTGTAAATGGACTTATCTCAACAGAAAAGTTCCAAAAGTGATCAGAGGACATCTATTTGGCAGCTTTTTTGCTGTTTATCCAATTATTGGCAATGACTTTGCCACAGCTTCAGAGAAGCAAAGTTTTAGTGCAAAATATTTTCTTTTTATCAAAGTTGAAACAAGTCAAGCCATGATCATGTTTTTGATGACATATAAGAAAATTGGAACCAAAATTTTTTACCTCAGTTCTCTTACCTTGAGCCCTGATTTTTTCACTCTTGTAGGTTTGGGTATGGTGCCATGACAGCTGACCAAGATTATGAATCCTTGGAACTATACCTACAACAGGCCAAGGTGAGTATTGAGTCTTGGAACTCTACCTATAACAGGCCAAGGTGAGTATTGAGTCTTGGAACTATACCTACAACAGGCCAAGGTGAGTATGAATCCTTAGAAATATACATGCAACAGGCCAAGGTCAGTACATATGTAGTCTGGACACCCTCCTTGATAATATATTGTTCAAGCCAGGAAGACCCACATGACTGAAAAACTGAAACTGAAAGACTGGCATGTAAAGAATCAAACCAAACAGAGAAAATGGACCAGCACACAAGCCTGTGGCACTTATAAAATGTACAAAATCTTCCAGTAAACATCCATGCCAACGTATCGAGCAAGGCTAGATAGAGGTCTGAGTTTTGGTCTGAGTCTTCATCTACATCCATACTTTGTATTCCAACAGTAAAAACTCTGATGAGATGCACATTGATGCTATAAGTTCGAAAATCTTTTTGCGCATTGATGCTATAAGTTCCAAAATCTTTTGTGCTAGCCCAAATATCCTATCAAAACCTGTGTAGATCCATATCAGCTGGCTTCTGAAGAAGCTATCTGATCAGGATTAACCTTCCAGCTGATTCAGATCCACACCATATTCCACATCTTGTTCTACCAAGGGTTGCGATTGTCTAATCTAACCCTTGGCCTCACAGCTTTGATTTTCTCCGATTGAATACGTCATCAGCCGAAAATAGTAACAATTAATATGATCAATCACAACGCGGTGCAAAAAATCGATAAACACCAGGCCTCCAGATAAGGCGGCGTGATTAATTTACATTCAGTTTTCTTATTTAACAACTAAAATGTGCTCAAAAGAACTGTCAAATTAAGATGCTTATTTTGAGCATCCATAACATAATTTTGAACTTAATTATAGAAGAAAAATAAATAATTTAATAATAATAATAATAACCAAAATCTTTGCTTATCTAGACTTATGGACTTAGCAGGCGGTGAACATTAGATGCCGATAAACTGCTACCTTTAATCTGATTGGCAGGAAGGGATTATCGAAAAAATCCTTCCTGGCGTTTTCATTGGTCGATTAGTCTGCGCTAATAATAAATTTAAGGGTCGTGAGGCGAAGGGTTTGTCGAAAGGTAGATACGACGAAACCTTCGCCGGTGAAGATGCATTTTCCATTATGTATGAGAATATATACGATATGATATGATACATTCTATGGATGTTCCAAAACCCAAAAGACAGGTTTTCTCACGTTCAGGCCCATATATTTTGTATCTACAAAATGACACTTAATTCTGAACCCTTACCGTTATCCTATTTTGAAAACAGTGTAGATCCAGATCAGCTGGCTTCTTAGAAGCCAGCTGATCAGGATCTACATGGTTTTCCACTCTGCTTGTACCGCGTAACTGCATGCTAATAGCTGGAAAATTAAATGTTTTTTGGACAAATTGTTCTACCTTAAGCTAGTAAGGTCTCGAACATCGTGAAAGATTTTCGGGTTGTGTTTGAGGGCCGAAGTCAAACTGAATCCCTAACTCTGAAACATGAGAAAAAAACTGAGGCGTTGTCCAACAAAAGGTACAAGGTGGCATGCATCCCCATCAAAGACTCAGATCAGTCTGTGCATCCACAAGGTCTGATCAGAGTCTCCAATGGGAACTCTATGGGTAGCCAAGGGTCCAGCATTTCTTCAGGCAGAAAACTAAGACTCTGATCAGACTGCGGATGCACAGGCTGATTTGAATCTTGTACCTTATGCTGGATACAGGCTCAAATTGCTTCTGTTTATTGCAAAACAAATGAGTATAAAACTAAATATTTTTTTACTCGTAATATTTATGTCTCCCCCCTTCAGGGTCGGGAGACATATTGTTTTTCCACGGGCGTCTGTCTGTCTGTCCGTCTGTCTGTCTGTCTGTCTGTCACAAATCGTGTCCGCTCTATAACTTGAAAACCACTTAAGCTATATTCACAAAACTTTATACAAATATCAATCAGCATGAGATGACGTGCAGAATGCAAGAATGATAACTCTGCCTTTTTATACTTTTGGAGTTATTTCCCTTTGAACTTTGTGCATCACAAAAATCGTGTCTGCTCTATAACTTGAAAACCGCTTAAGCTATATTCACCAAACTTTATACAAATATCAATCAGCATGAGATGACGTGCAGAGTGCAAGAATGGTAACTTTACCTTTTATACTTTTGGAGTTATTTCCCTTTTGAACTTTGTGCATCACAAAAATCGTGCATCACAAAAATCGTGTCCGCTCTATAACTTGAAAACCGCTTAAGCTATATTTATGAAGTTTTATACAAGTATCAACCAACATGAGTCGACGTGCAGAGTGCAAGAATAGTAACTCTGTCATTTATACTCTTACAGTTATTTCCCTTGGAACTTTGTCCATCACAAAAACAATTATCTATGACTATTTTATGCCAGGTTATGATTGTGCAATAGTATACTACATTGACAGATATCTTTACCAGATACGAGCTGATTTTCTGCATGAAGTGACTAGAATTTTTGTAAGAAATTGTATTTAATGTTTCTGTTTGAAATTGTATTCAATGACGCATGCTTTTGACATCAAAAGGGGGAGACATCTGTTTTTTTCGTAGAAAAACAATTCTAGTTAGCATATGTTTTGGGTGCTCAAAAGAACCGTCTCATTGAGACGGTTCTTTTTAGTACCCACAACATATGTTTTGGTTGAGAAATACGAAAATTATTTTCTGTTACTCACTCTTACTTAAAGGCCTGGTTAATGTATTTCAGGAAGAAATTGGGCTTGTCTTTGATGAAGACTATAGCAAGAATCTGTCTCCAGAAGTGACCATTCAAAATGATCCGACATCAAGAAACAATGTTAGTGTGTCATTGTATGAACAAAATCAAGAGTCCTTTGCATCAGCACAAAGGGCGGCCACATACGTACATGACACAATTAGAGAATCATGCTCAGATAGTGAGGCATTACATTACACAACTGGAGAATCACATTCTTCTAATACTATTGAAGTGACCTATGATGTTACATTTAAACATGATGTGACTTTCGAACAAGATGTCTTCCTAACAGAAGATGATATCCTAACAGAAGATGATAGACTGCCTGTCAGAAATGATATTGGACATGATGAGAGAGAGATTGACAATATCATTGGTCTCTACGGTCATGCTGGTGAGGAAATCATTAGAAATACTGGTCCCAGAATAGAATCAGCTAGAATTGGTACACATACTGATGATCATGGGACTAGCTATACTTATGTTACTTCTTTCAATAACACATGCTCTTATAATCCAGATACTGACTCTCATTGTGAAACTACAAACGGCAAGACTAACACTGCAGATATTGCTTGCAGAGATTATGTTTATAGAAAAGGTGGCACTTGGCAAGGGGGTTCTAATGGAGATCATGGAGAAAATGAAGATCCGAGTAGTGGTAACTCATTTGAAAATGTAGTCCTCAAAATAAAGGATTTTTTAAGTGATAGATTTAAGGATGTCAATCAAGGATCTGTTTCGGATATTTCGGAAGAATATTTAACAGCTGACACGGAATCTGGTTTCAATAGTCATGGACACAATCAATATACAAATGAAAATATCAGTAAACAGCTACCAATTGGTGAAAGCACTGATACTTATTCATCATCTGAAAATGATATCTTCTTGTCAGAGTTGAGCAATCTAGAGAGTGACTTTAGTGATTCTGGTGTAACAGGTCTCAATATCCCCCCAGTCAGTTTTATCCCTGGGGAAAGAATGGGCCTGCCCATTCTTTCCCCAGGGGAAAAACTGACTGAGGACAAAACTGACCGTTACACTGCCTTGCTGAATTCCGATATAGGGGAATCCAGGAGTCAGAAGTTAACAGAAAATAATCATGCACTCTCTAGTTTAATAATTGACAACAAACAACTTTCTGATGCTAACATATCAGATATGGAAACATCTTTAAGTAAACCAATAGAAACTAAAGAAGTCAATTTGCATTCAAAGAATTTCGAGGGAACAAATGTCCATGAAATACTGGATTTCGCTTCTGATGACATTAACAAACCAAAAACCAGAGCCCCTAGCTCACTACACGAGGTTGGAAGTTCCTTTAAAGAAAGGAAAGATTTGCTTGTTAAAGAACTTAAAGCTGATGAAATGAAAACAAGGTCTGTGATAGATAGTGTGAGAGCCACCAGTTTTAGTAGGATTCCTGATGCTGTCAGAACGGTTAAACCTCCGTTGATTTTTGGCAGTTCTGAGTTGAATTCAGTTGGTAGTCAAGATAACTACAGTAAAGAAAAGGTCCAAAAATCCAGCAGTTTTAAAACAGAAACAAATCACTTGAGGTCTACTCACAGCAGTAATATACCAGTGCAACCAGTTTCCTATACAGGTCTGGAAGATTTAGAAAACTTGATTAATAGATCACTACAATATTTGAATTGTTCTCTCAATGAATTAGATGCCTCTTGTAAAACTATCAATGCAAGAAATGAGAATTCAATATCACCTGTTTGCTTTGAAAGAACAAACAAGCATTTTAAAGTTTTGGACATAAGCTCAGCGTCTCCTGCTAATTATAAAGTCATAGATGAGAAGGGTACAAGAATGAAAGGAAGAAGTTTATCAGTACCAGAGATTTCTTACTCCAATATAAAGACTGTTAACGAAGATGACATACCAGCTGAAATGATTGTTAATCCTAATACTTTAATGTCAAGTTCTTATAATGAGAACTGGAACAGCAATGTTTTTAAGGAGTCTAATCGAGCATTAACAGAACAGATGCTGGAAGCACACAACAATAGTTTGAAAGAAGATATAGATGTATTGAATGATCTCACTACCCACAGAGAAGTCAATCATGGGGTTAACTCAAAGATAGGATATTCTGACAGACAGTTGGGGTATAGTCTGTCCAGGGAAACAAAATCCGGGCAACATTTAGAATATGGATCTGACTCTTTACAGTATCAAGACACAATGAATACAGTCTCTAGCAGTGGTAGATCTGAAAGATGGTTCACAAAGTTCAAGTCAGAGACAGTACTTGGGCCAGCTCTAGAGTTTACATATGTAAGTACTGGCACCATACCATACAGTAAAACCTGTGTAAAACAGCCAATCAAGAATAGACAAAATAAAGATCTTAATGACAAATGGTAGCTTAATGAAGGTCGAAAGTATTGCAGAATGCTCCCCTTGGAGCATTCTGCAATACTTTTAACCTGCATTAAGCGATAATTGGTCTTGAAAACCGATTTGTGGCCTTTTTGAGAGTGGTAGTTTTACACCAGTTTTACTGTATATCGACACGAGGAAGCCTGTCTTGGGGGTTTGCAACCAGTTAAGGCTAAAACTAGCCTGCTCAGCTACAGACAAGTCTAGATTAATTAAATTCTACACATGCCTTTACACTTGCCTGGTTCTGAGGAGTCTGTTTGAGCACAAGGTGACGATATATGAGCCGCAACATGAGTTTATCAACAATGTGGTATGTGCGACCAACAAAGCCCCAGATCAGCCTGCACATACGCGCAGTCTGATCAGAGCCTTTGCTAGTCCCATGTATATTCTATGAGTCTTAAGTTACTAACTGCTTATTATTTGGAGTTTCTAATCTTTCATGGAGGCTGTACAGGCTCGTCTGAGTCCTAACTTGTCAAAATGCCACATTTTTGGAAATCACATGTCACGGCTTATATGCAAGTGTTCATATCTTCTGAGGGAGCTGGCAAGTGTCACTGCAATGGGTGATTGTTATTCTTGCATTTAATCTGTCAGATTCCAACCAAAATCACACTGAAAACACACCTTATACATCCCAATATCCCTTTAAGTGCCCCCCCCCAACATTTGGCAGAGCTCTACTGTTTTCGGCTTGTCCTACAATCTGTCTGTCCTCTTTTATGGGCATTCTGGCTTCGTCTTTTTTCACCTGATTTCTTCCAAATTTCATATATGGATTAATTCCATCAAACTCTCAGCCAAGTTCGAATATGGGTTTTGTCCGATGAAAGCTAACCAAGATGGCCACCAAACTGGGTGCCGCCTGTCAGTTTGCAATTGTGGACACTCTTAATCGTCACTCAATTTCTTCCAAATTTCATATACTCTTGCCCATGCTTGGTTATGGGATTTGTTCGATTAATGATAACCAAGATGGCCTCAAAAATGGCTATTATCCCCTGTTCACTGCAGGGCATCACGCAGGGCCCTTTGTCAGAAAATCCCTATTTGAATCATGAGGTTCACATGCTGTTTGAACATGACGTTTAACTTCACAAGATCTAAAGTGGGCCCTGATTTGTTTGCATGACGATACATGGGAATAAGCTGCAACCAGGAATCGTCATTTCAACAATGGTTTTGTTCATGAATGCAAAAGAAGAAAAAAGTCACATACTTTGTTACTTTTTTCACAAGCAGTTTAAATTTCAAACTAAAGGCTATTCAAACCTCATTTCTGTAAACCCGATAGTAAAGATGAGAGATATGTGTCAATATGGTGCAGAAATGTTTTCTTTCACAAATACAAATGTTTTGTGTTCCTTTTATCAACATGTCTTCCTTCCCTTTTGAAGTCTTTTTACTCATGGTGTTAATTTGCTGGTTTTTGTCACTTTCACCTAAACTGAAATAATGTTTCTATGCGGTCTCCCGAGGGACCTTTTCAATAATATTTCTTCTTTTTTTCTGGCATTCTTTAAAACACAGAATAGAAAACAGTACCCTCTCATTAATTATGCATCAACGAAATTGGATCATATGCAATTTCAGTGTTTTTACTATTAGCCCATAAAGCGCCACCTATAATTTGCAGCAGACGACAATTAAAATTTTGCCGCTTTTTCAAAAATAACAAATAAGGCATGATATTCATGAGAATCGCCTGCTAGTGCTGGCAGACGATTCTCATGAGTCCTACCTTATTTTTTTGAAAATTGGGAAAGATGTCACACAATTTGTCATCTGCTGCATTTGTGATTGGCGCTTTAAGGGTTAATGTGTCATCTTATAATAATCTTTTGCAAACAGTTTGGACATAGATCGGGCCCGACAGAACATCAGTCCTGATCTCGGACACTATAATAGTATTTCTTAAAATGTTTTGAAAAAAGGTAAATTTTCAAGGAAATCAACAGACACATATGTAAAAAATCAAGAACACTATCAGAATGTCAAGCAGTTTGAATCCAGATCAGGACCGGAATTCTGTCAGTCCTGATCTGCACCCAGACTGTTTGCAAAGGTAATTTTTCATGCTGGGTATTTTTCCATTCTGACTTTCAAAATTAACTTTTTCAAAAATTCTTTCAGGAACACTATCAGAGTGTCAAACAGTTTGGATCCAGATCAGGACCTTAGCTGAGAGGGAATGAAATAATCTTGAAAGGCCATAAAATACAATGAGATAACTACTCCGTAATATATGTAATGTATTTTGTTAATTGTTGCCTGAAGCCGCCTACAGTACTAAAGGCGGCTCAAGGCCAACAACAAATATCAATGTGGTTATTATTCCTTGCCAGAAACATGCAGTTGCGGATCCAGAGGGGGCTCAGAACCCCTCTTTGAGACAAAATTATTCCATTTTTCATGGAGAATTTTCAGAAAAATAATGGAAAAAAAAATCAGGTAAATTTAAAAAATTGACCCCCCCACCCCCCCCCCCCCCCCCCACCCACCCCCCCCCCCCCCCCCCCCCTCCGGTTTGTAAAAATCCCCTATCACGGAATCTTGGATCCGCTCCTGACATGCGAGGTAGGTATTGAAATTGGTTTATCTTGGTAATAATTGTCTCCAAAATTTTCAATGTGGGCAATGCATTAACTACTGTACACTACAAACAGTTGTTGGTTAACACTAGCATGTGTCAAATTTTTGACATTACAAGTGAAATTTTTAAACCTATACTAGGTAATATTTTAAGCTTTTTTTCTTCAAAATCAACATTTTCAAAAAATGATTAGTGTCAAACAGTTTTGATGCAGATCAGGCCTGGCATCCCGATTAGGCCCCACTTTTTGTCAAGCCTGATCTTGGACCAAACTGTTTGCAAAAGTTATCAACATTAGACACTAGGAGACAAACTTAATTTTACATTTGAGCCAGGGCATATGATTTCCAACAATGTGGCATTTTGACAATTTTAGACTCAGACAAGCCTGTGCAGCCACCTTTTAAGCTTGGAAACTCCAAATGATGTTCAGTCAGTAGCTTAACACTCATAGAATATTCTAGCAAAGGCTCTGATCAAACTGCTCGTATGCGCAAGCTGATCTGAGGCTTTGCTGGTCGTACATACCACATTGTTGGATATCTCATGTCGTGGGCCACTTAGCAAAGTCGGTAACGTGTCTGGCAACAGATGCGAGTCTGACTGCAGATCCATGGGTCGCAAGTTTGTTCCCGGCCTGGTCTCATACGTTTGTGGAGATTGATCATGAAATAATTTCTACGGTCATTCTCCTCCCTTCCGCTGAATCTATCAAGAAAGGTTGTTGTCAGTTACAAGGGAAAGTATGTGCACAAAGTACTGGTTAACTGCTTGTTCAAGCTTGCCCAGGAAAAAGTGTGGCTAGGTGAACTGACCGTCCCGCCATGACCATAGCTGTTGACTTGGGACATAAAGCAGCAAAACAAAGAACCTTCTTTTAAACCTGAAAAAAAAAATGATTATTTTGGGGGTAGCTAGTTTGGAAAAAAAAAAATTTAGTAACCAGAAACCACAAAATTGATGTCATTTGGCCTGAGAAGAAAATAGTAATTGCTGTCAGCCACTGTAGACTTGTGATCTATCAGGCTGAGGACGTACACCTTTTTCCTAATGAGCAATTCAACTTCTGGTAATAAACCTTTTCCATGCTAGTGGCGACTTGTCGTCTGCTGTTAACTGTTGCAAACAGTTTGGACACTGTATGACACTTTGAAAGTGATCCTGAAAGAATTTTTTGAAAAAAGTTAATTTTGAAAAAAATAGGCAGACGACAAAAATGTGAAAAATTATAATATCTCAGTTACAAGCGAGAGTATGTGCACAAAATACTGGTTAACTGCTTGTTCAAGCTTGCCCAGGAAAAAGTGTAGTTAGGTGAACTGACCGTCTTGCAATGACCATAGCTGTAGACTTGAGATGTAAAGCAACAAAACAAACAAACAAAATAACACAGATTTGGATATAACACAGCTATCCAAATGACATCTGCCCGGCCATCCCCACCCTGCCCTGGGACTGGGGGGGGGGGGGGGGCGTGGTCAAATGGCTGGTGAATTATCAGGAGACGACATTTGCAGGTGTAGTACTAACAATTGTGAGACTTTCTGCATTTACATACTATTAACCAGGGTTAATCCTAGCCCAAAATGATGATGGGCCCTTAAAATGGGCCAATGGCCCATATCCCATTCAAATACATGCAAATTTCCAAATTTTAATGGGCCATTTGAAATTTTTATGGGCCCTTTGCAAAATTTGATGGGCCCAAGAATCCTTAATATCCACATTAGAGCATAACTAACATGAGATTTGAATAGCTTGTATATGGGGCCCAGCCAAAAGTAAAGTCCATTTTAGAAAAACATTAATAGTTTTCTCACAAAATGGATCCGGCCCATCCTAGGATGAACCCTGATTAACATATAGCAATTCAGCTTGTTGTCTCCTGATAATGTTTGCAAACAGTTTAGACAAAGATCAGGACCAACAGAATTTCAGTCAGGAACTGGATCCAAACTGTTTGATACTCGGGTAGCTTTCCTGAAAGAACTTTTTGAAAAATTTTATTTTTGAAAAAATCAGCAGATGATACCAAAAGCATAAAAAATTACCCAGCATTCAAAGAGTTAAGTCTGCAACAGGTGAAAGTTTGCAAACAGGTCAGTATCTCATCAAATATCAGTAGTCTAGTCTTGGTCTCCTTTGTTTGTCTGGCTCTCCATGTCCCAATTGTTTGGGGGTTTACGGTATTCAGGTTCAGGGTTTTACTGAGTCAAGAGGAGTGCAGAATAAAGTTATTAAGCAAATGTGCAAACTTGCATGTTGAAAAGACTGTATTTTTAAAAAAAAATGTTAAGAGTGATTATTACTGTCAGTTGAAAAATTGCCCCGCCAGGGCTGACACAGGATTACTCAGTGTACTGTTTAGATGGACTTTATTTTTGGATAATGACTTTAATGACTTTAGGTATTATAATTTGTGTGTCAGTTTGAAGGTATGTGAAATTGTACCAAAAGTCAAATGTTCTCTATTTTGCATTTGCACAGTAGAAGACCAATATGTAGTCATTTTATTCTCACGGAAAAAAACAACAAGTATTACCAGGAAATAGGAAATGTCACAATCACTGAGGAACCCATGGTGCTGTGAGGACAGAGAATACAGGCAAGAACACAAAGTAAAGCAACCAGCTCTCCGTCAGCAAGATGATTGCATAACTAGAAAAAAAACACTAGGTACTGCAGTGCAAAACAAGGGGGAAGACTTAATTATATTATACTGGCCAAATCTTCACCTTAGATTCTGCTGTTTTAACCCTTTACCCCAGGGAGCGCAGTGGCTCAATGGTAGAGTGCTTAACTCCAGACAGAGGGGCCGCAGGTTCGAGCCTCACAGGTGTCACTGCGTTGTGTCCTTGAGCAAGAACATTAATCCTAGCTTAGTACTGGTTCTACCCAGGAAGACCCGTCCCTTTATAACTGAAAGATTGTTGATGGGACGTAAAGAATCAAATCAAACAAAAAGTCTCAGGGCGAGGATTATACAAGGGCTCTGAAAAGTGAAAAGTCACTATCCCCTGCACACCCAGCCGTCCCGGTAGGTGGGGGAGCAGTGGATACAAATGACTGGTGCATTAAAACACTGGGGCCAGGAAAATTAATACAGGGTTCATATTGAGCTTTTCAGGTGAAAATAATATGATATTAGTGTCGTCTGCTGATAACCTTTGCTAACAGTTTGGACCCAGATGAGGCCTGAAAAAACGTAGGGCCTGATTGGGATCTAAAGTGTTTGACACTTATTGTATTCCTGAAACATTTTTTTTTCGAAAAAGTTGATTTTGAAAAAAAATCAGCAGATGACAAAAAGCATGCAAAATTACAAATAATTTTAGCTGTACTGGGAAGATGATTTGTTTCATTTGATTTGATTCTTTACGCCCCAGTCAACAATATTTCAGTTATGTCAGGACGCGTCTTCCTGGGTTGAACCAGTACTTAGCAAGGATAAACTGGTAAGATGAGTCAAGCTTGGCTATCGGCAACATACTGGTAACCTTTGCAAACAGTTTGGACACAGATCAGGTCTGACAAAATGCCTGGCAGTGCATTATGTGGGGGCATTTCATCTAGTTATTCACTGTTTGCAAAAGTACCCATTTACTGGCATTTAGTAGTTACCAATTCCACAAAGGGTTAAGTAATGTGTCTGACTGCAGATCCAGGGGTCGCGGGTTCGATCCTGGCCCTGTCCCTGTCCCATACTTTCGTGGAGATTGATCATGAAATAATTTCTACGGTCATTCTCTTCCCTTCCCCTGATTCATTTAAGAAGGGTTGTTGTCAGTGTGCACGAAGTACCGGTTAACCACTTGTTCAAGCTTGCCCAGGAGGTGAACTGACCGTCTCGACATTACCATAGCTGATGAATGGGACGTAAAGCAACAAAACAAACAAAAAAAAAAAAGGGTTAAGGATTAAATTCCACTCAAAAAAATGTTATATTAAGAGCGCAGTGGCTCAGTGGTAGATTGTACGACTGGGGTTGATTTAGGCTTAGGGTCGCTAGTTCAAGACTCACCAGAGAGGCACTGTGTGTCCTTGAGCAAGACACTTAATCCTTTGCTTACTTCTGGTTCAACCCAGTAAGACAGGAAATTGTCCTGACATGACTGAAAAATTGTTGACTGGAACCTAAAGCCTCAGCACAAACAAACATCAGGTAGTTTTTGTGGGAAAGTGTTGAGCGGATGGGTATCCAGAATATGCTCCCTTTGGCCTAGCCATCTTCTGCCTCGAGCTCCCGAGCCATATCTTTAAATTATAGTCCATGAGTTACTGAAGCAAAGAAAAGATTGTTGGGTGTCAGTTAGCAAGATGACAGTGACTGATGGCAGGATGCAGTTACTGTAATAGTTTCATTACCTAAGCTTTCAATTATCCCTTAAAGCGCTAAGAAAAAATGCATCTGAAAATGTCTCCTGCTGAAGTCGTCTGCTGCAAATAATTGCCTAGCATTACTGACAAATTAAATATAGAAGCAAACAGTGTGGACCCAGATCAGACTGCTCATAGGAGCAGTCTGATCTGGGTCCACACTGTTTGCCATAGAGGCTTCTTAAACATTTCAGCAGACGAGAAAAGCAGACGACTTTTGTTGCGATTGGCGCATTAAGGGTAAATTATATTCTTACTCTTCTGTAATGATATATGAGCCGTGCCACGAGATATGTGTTTTGTCCACCATCAAGTGTCATCTGCTGATAACTTTTGCAAACAGTTTGGACCTAGATCCAAAGTATTTGACACTCTGATGCTATTCCTGAAAGAAATTTTTGAAAACATTAATTTTGAAAATTATCAGCAGACAACCAAAAAATAATGTTTAGTCCGCAAATCAAGTATCGTCTGCTGATAACCTTTGCAAACAGTTTGGGCCCAGATTGTTTGACATTGGAGGTATCCCGAAAGACTTTTTTTAAAACATCATATTTGAAAATTATCAGCCGACCTTCATTAAGCTAACATCTGTCTTTAAGAGCTTTGTTTTGTCTATTTTTAAGTGGCCGCTTAAGACAGGTTTTACTGTATGTGGTATAATGTATTTCTCTGCAGCAGTGATAGCTCCTTGTATTGTAATTGTCCCCCAGGGGGGGTACCCTAATTTTTTCCGCATACGTAGGCTCGGATCCAGCATCTACCGTTCACCCCAAAAAAATATCAGGAATTTCAAGCACCCCCAAAAAATATTTGAAATTTTAGCAACCCCAAAAAATATCCCAATTCTGTACCTTGACCCTAAAAAAGACCCTAAATTGCATAGAAATGACCCTCAAACTAGCCCAATTTTGTGTTGACCCCCAAAAAATATCCACAAAATCTTCATACCCCCAAAAAAAAGTAATTTTTCTGAAAACCCAAAAAAATATTGAAATTCAGAATTTTGAGCCCCAAAAAATGGGCCGAGCCTACGTATGTGTGCAAATATCAGAGTACCCCCCCCCCCCCCCCCCCCCCCCTTGGGAATTGTCCTTGACATACTCTGAGCACCACTGTGACCCAGAGTGACCTTTACCTGCTTTTCACACTCCGGTGACTTTGACATCAATGTATGGTGGAATTATGTGTATTTCTCTGCAGCAGTGATAGCTGTGATCAGTGTCAAACCTTGCTTAGAACTTGTCCTCCATTGCTTACTCTTCAAGCACTCACTGTGACCTGGTGACCTTGACCTACTTTTCATGCTCCAGTGGTGTCTATGTTTGTTGGTATTACCATTTACAGGTTTCTAAGATTAAATTCACAGTTGAGAAATGTGTTCTACTTAAATGTTTGGTTAATCTTTAATTTCCCAACATATCAAATGATAGCAAATGAAGTGTAAAAAAGACATTTCATTCATTTAAAACCGCTTAAAAGCTGGTGACCGCCTATACCAAACAGAGAATAGCACCTATAGTGTTCCGAGTAGTAAAATGAAACACTCTGTTTATTCTGAATATCTCACTGCATGAGTAACTTTTACATTAATTGTAATTAATATGATTGAGCGTCCTGGATAATTAAATTACCCAAGTACATAATGACGCCTATCAGGTTACAAGTGGATCTGGCCAGAATTTTTTTATTGGTTGATTTACGAACCCTCCTATTGTAATTTTCCGGAAAGTAGGAAAAAAATATAATTTAATTTCTAAAAAAATTTTTTTTATTTTATCCGCCGACTCTAAATATTAATTATTTGGTTGAAAAAAATAATATTTTTTTGAGGTTCTGTCTGTGTATTTTTTAGAGTGACACTGTTAAAAGTGATTGTCCTGTCCAGATTTTTAGAAACATGATGAAATATTTAAAGATTACCTAACTAGTTTTACTGTTTTTATTAAAGAAAAAAAAAAAAAAGCTCTGAAAAAAAAAAAAAAAAAAAAAAAAAAAAAAAAAAAAAAAAAAACAGAAAAAAAAAAAAAGCTCTGAAAATGACCAGTCAACTGGTCATTTTCAGAGCTTTTTATTTATTTTTTTTCGTCCCCTCGACTCTAGGTCTGAATTTTTTTTCCCGTAAATCAACTAATAAAAAAATTCTGGCCCAATGCAGTATAGAAGGTAAACACAGTAGCAGTACCTCACTTTGAGGGAGATGGCCTATGAATTCTATAGCAGGAGCTTACAACCACACAACTAGCAGGTTAGCAAAGAGGTAGTTCATGAACTCGAATTTGGAGATATAGCTGTCATGCAAATATAAACAATTTGCAGTAGAGTGACAGGAATTGTAATACTGATTGGCAGTTTGGGATGTTTAAAAGAGGTAAAGACAATGGACATGATACTTGGAAAATGGCAATTCCAAAAAGTTTTCTTCCTTACTTTCAGTAATGTATGCTGTAGGTATACATTGGAATTGCCTCTAAGCTACGACGTATGTGTTTACATTCTTTACAATAACCCTGCAATTTCTCTCGGAGACAGAACTGGACAGTCCTTACAGAGACCTTGCTGGGATTGTATGGAAACTGCACAGTCATCGTGTAATCTTCTCGATCTCTGCACAAAAATCTCACAATGCCCGTACGATGTCCTTGAGGGTTCCCTGCGATTATCAAAAGAACCTACGATCATCTTTTTGCCATGCGACGTGTCTATGGGCTACGGGCTTTCAATTTTTTTTTAATTTGTCATAGTGCAGAGTTAAACAAGATCATAGAGGCTACAATGCCCCTGAATCCTAATCATGTACCGGCATCGTAAACTCATCAGAAGGCAAACGTAACTGAGGCATTAAAGCTTAAGTTGTTTTGGGTGATCAAAAGAACCGTTCAACATGCATGTTAAATGAATTTTTAAAAAAATCCTGCTCTCTTATCTAAAGGCCTGGGAGGAATCGGTGTCTACCTCCCAGAGATTAAACCAAAAAGTTGAGAGTATATATATATCTCAAAAAAAAAACTTTCTTTTCTAATTCAGTGACTTCTAATGAATAATAATATATTGTGTCAAATAACAGGTTTTTAATGGTTTTTGGGGATAAAACTTGAAATGTTTTATGTCATGTTTATACACTGTTAAATAGGTTTTATTTATGAGTCAAATTGTCACAAAATATTATTTCCATATAATGGGTTACGAATGTACCAGGTTTGTGGTGAAAGCTGACCTCTTTGGTTTTTAAAATGTACTAGAGAAGAGCCATTATCATTCACTGGATATGATGTTGCATGCGATTTTCATGTTTTTCAACATTAAGTTCAGCAAATACTCTGTAGTACAACATAATATCTCAAATCATATGGTTAATAACCCATATAAGCCTATGGGTGAAAGTTCAGGATTATTCCTTGATTCAGGATTTTGAGGCTGCAGCTTCAAAATGCTGAATTTGGAAGAATATAATAGGTTCTCTGATTTATAAATTGGGTCTTTCCAAAGACAGTTGACCATATAAACTTCAAATCGTGAGTATTTAGTGGGCATACTGCAAGTTTAAGATCAGCATTTCAAAAGTTCAGGATTTTTGAAAATTTGAACACCCGTGTAAGCCTAGTACCCTTTTTGTGGGACATATGCAAATATTGCAAACCCAGGGTCTACCCTGTTTGCTTACAGAAGGTTCTATTAAGATTGAATAAAAATGAAAAATACCACCTTACAACCCTTTAAACTGAAATGAACTGCTCCAATTGATATTAAGAATGGGAAAATGGTTTGATAAGATTTATGGTACATGTATTTGTTGTATGGATAGTGGATACATACAAGTACCTCTGCCCGTAAGGCTGCAGCTTTCAGAGAGATGGCCCGTTCATACTTGGCTTGTTGATGGGAAGAAATTTGCTACACTTGAAGCAAATTTGGGTGAAAGTTGAGACCTTTTAGTCTATCCAATTCTTCTTTTGCTCTACCTCTCTGGGAGGAGTCCCGACATGACTGAAATATTGTTGACTGGGATTTTAAGCCTTAACTCAATCTATACCCCTGCCAGGTTATACCACTGTAAGGATAGCTTACAAATACCTCTGCCATGTTGTACCTCTGTAAGGATAGCTTACGAATACCTATGCCAGGTTGTTCCTCTGTAAGGATAGCTTACGAATACCCATGCCAGGTTGTTCCTCTGTAAGGATAGCTTACGAATACCTATGCCAGGTTGTTCCTCTGTAAGGATAGCTTACAAATACCCCTGCCAGGTTGTACCTCTGTAAGGATAGCTTACAAATACCTATGCCAGGCTGTACCTCTGTAAGGATAGCTTACAGATACCTATGCCAGGTTGTACCTCTGTAAGGATAGCTTACAAATGCCTCTGCCAGGTTGTACCTTTATAGGATAGCTTACAAATGCCTCTGCCAGGTTGTACCTCTGTAAGGATAGCTTACAAATACCCCTGCCAGGTTGTACCTCTGTAAGGATAGCTTACAAATACCCCTGCCAGGTTGTACCTCTATAGGATAGCTTACAAATACCTATGCCAGGTTGTTCCTCTGTAAGGATAGCTTACGAATACCTATGCCAGGTTGTTCCTCTGTAAGGATAGCTTACAAATGCCTCTGCCAGGTTGTACCTCTATAGGATAGCTTACAAATACCTCTGCCAGGTTGTACCTCTGTAAGGATAGCTTACAAATACCTATGCCAGGTTGTACCTCTAAAGGATAGCTTACAAATACCTATGCCAGGTTGTACCTCTGTAAGGATAGCTTACAAATACCAATGCTAGGTTGTTCCTCTGTAAGGATAGCTTACAAATACCTATGCCAGGTTGTTCCTCTGTAAGGATAGCTTACAAATACCTATGCCAGGTTGTTCCTCTGTAAGGATAGCTTACAAATACCTATGCCAGGTTGTACCTCTATAGGATAGCTTACAAATACCTATGCCAGGTTGTACCTCTGTAAGGATAGCTTACAAATACCTATGCCAGGTTGTTCCTCTGTAAGGATAGCTTACAAATACCTCTGCCAGGTTGTACCTCTGTAAGGATAGCTTACAAATACAACTGTCATGTTATACCTCTGTATAAGAATAGCTTACAAATACATCTGCCAGGTTGAAACCTCTGTAAATGCCAAATAAAAGTGACTGACAAATACCCCTGCCAGGTCATTCCTCTGTGACAGTGTTGCTTCCAGGTTTTACCTCTGTCAGGGTGACTGATAAATACCACTGCCAGGTTTTCATGCCTCTGTTAGGATGACTGGCAAATACCACTGCCAGGTTTTACCTCTGTTAGAGTGACTGACAGATACTGCTGCCAGGTTATACCTCTGTGAGAGAGGCTGACAAATACAACTGCCTCTGTGAGCATGACGGCCAGATTTCACTTCCAGGTTTTACCTTATAAATACCACTACCAGGTTATCATGCCTCTGTGAGAGTGACTGATAAATACCACTGCCAGGTTATACCTCTGTTAGAGTGACTGACAGAAACTGCTGCCAGGTATACCTCTGTGAGAGAGGCTGACAAATACCACTGCCAGATTTTAACCTCTGTGAGGGAAACTATCAAATACTGCTGCCAGGTTTGACCTCTGTGAGGTTGACTATCAAATACTGCTGCCAGGTTTGACCTCTTTGAGGGTGACTAACAAATACCCTGCCAGGTTTGACCTCTGAGGGTGACTATCAAATACCACTGCCAGGTTTTTGACCTCTGTGAGGGAAACTATCAAATACTGCTGCCAGGTTTGACCTCTGTGAGGTTGACTATCAAATACTGCTGCCAGGTTTGACCTCTTTGAGGGTGACTATCAAATACCACTGCCAGGTTTGACCTCTGTGAGGGAAACTATCAAATACTGCTGCCAGGTTTGACCTCTGTGAGGTTGACTATCAAATACTGCTGCCAGGTTTGACCTCTTTGAGGGTGACTATCAAATACCACTGCCAGGTTTGACCTCTTTGAGGGTGACTATCAAATACCACTGCCAGGTTTGACCTCTGTGAGGGAAACTATCAAATACTGCTGTCAAGTTTGACCTCTGTGAGGTTGACTATCAAATACTGCTGCCAGGTTTGACCTCTTTGAGGGTGATTATCATATACCACTGCCAGGTTTGACCTCTGTGATGGAAACTATCAAATACTGCTGTCAGGTTTGACCTCTGTGAGGTTGACTATCAAATACTGCTGCCAGGTTTGCCTTCTGTGAGGGTGACTGTCAAATACTGCTGCCAGGTTTGACCTCTGTGAGAGTGACTATCAAATACTGCTGCCAGTTTTGACCTCTGTGAGGGTGACTATCAAATACTGCTGCCAGGTTTGACCTCTGTGAGGGTAACTATCAAATACAGCTGCCAGGTTTGACCTCTTTGAGCGTGACTATCTAATACCGCTGCCAGGTTTGAGCTCTGTGGGGTTGACTATCAAACACTGCTGCCAGTCCAGTTATATGTGAGGTACCCCTACCAGGTCATACCTCAGTAAAGTTGACTGACAAATCACCAGCTAAATTATACAACCTATGTAACTGTGACTGACAAACCCCCTGCCAGGTTATACCTATGTGAGAATGATTGACTGAAAGATTCCCCTGCCAAGTTATTCCTCAGTTAGGATGTCTGACAACTCCCCTGCCCCCTTATACCTCAGGTTGACTGACAAATTCCCCTGCCAGGTTATACCTTAGGTTGACTGACAAATTCCCCTGCCAGGTTATACCTCAGGTTGACTGACATATTCCCCTGCCAGGTTATACCTCAGGTTGACTGACATATTCCCCTGCCAGGTTATACCACAGGTTGACTGATATATTCCCCTGCCAGGTTATACCTCAGGTTGACTGACAAATTCCCCTGCCAGGTTATACCTCGGGTTGACAGACAAATTCCCCTGCCAGGTTATACCTCAGGTTGACTGACATATTCCCCTACCAGGTTTTACCTCAGGTTGACTGACAAATTCCCCTGCCAGGTTATACCTCAGGTTGACTGACAAATTCCCCTGCCAGGTCATACCTCAGGTTGACTGACAAATTCCCCTGCCAGGTTATACCTCAGGTTGACTGACGAATTCCCCTGCCCAGTTATACCTCAGGTTGACTGACAAATTCCCCTACCAGGTTATACCTCAGGTTGACTGACATATTCCCCTGCCAGGTTATACCTCAGGTTGACTGACATATTCCCCTACCAGGTTATACCTCAGGTTGACTGACAAATTCCCCTACCAGGTTATACCTCAGGTTGACTGACAAATTCCCCTGCCAGGTTATACCTCAGGTTGACTGACATATTCCCCTGCCAGGTTATACCTCGGGTTGACTGACAAATTCCCCTGCCAGGTTATACCTTAGGTTTACTGACAAATTCCCCTGCCAGGTTATACCTCAGGTTGACTGACAAATTCCCCTACCAGGTTATACCTCAGGTTGACTGACAAATTCCCCTGCCAGGTTATACCTCAGGTTGACTGACATATTCCCCTGCCAGGTTATACCTCAGGTTGACTGACATATTCCCCTGCCAGGTTATACCTCAGGTTGACTGACATATTCCCCTACCAGGTTATACCTCAGGTTGACTGACAAATTCCCCTGCCCAGTTATACCTCAGGTTGACTGACATATTCCCCTACCAGATTATACCTCAGGTTGACTGACAAATTCCCCTGCCAGGTTATACCTCAGGTTGACTGACAAATTCCCCTACCAGGTTATACCTCAGGTTGACTGACATATTCCCCTGCCAGGTTATACCTCAGGTTGACTGACATATTCCCCTGCCCAGTTATACCTCAGGTTGACTGACATATTCCCCTACCAGGTTATACCTCAGGTTGACTGACATATTCCCCTGCCAGGTTATACCTCAGGTTGACAGACAAATTCCCCTGCCAGGTTATACCTCAGGTTGACTGACAAATTCCCCTACCAGGTTATACCTCAGGTTGACTGACATATTCCCCTGCCAGTTTATACCGCAGGTTGACTGATATATTCCCCTGCCAGGTTATACCTCAGGTTGACTGACATATTCCCCTGCCAGGTTATACCTCAGGTTGACTGACATATTCCCCTGCCAGGTTATACCTTAGGTTGACTGACAAATTCCCCTGCCAGGTTATACCTCAGGTTGACTGACAAATTCCCCTACCAGGTTATACCTCAGGTTGACTGACATATTCCCCTGCCAGTTTATACCGCAGGTTGACTGATATATTCCCCTGCCAGTTTATACCGCAGGTTGACTGATATATTCCCCTGCCAGGTTATACCTCAGGTTGACTGACATATTCGCCTGCCAGGTTATACCTCAGGTTGACTGACAAATTCCCCTGCCAGGTTATACCTCAGGTTGACTGATATATTCCCCTGCCAGGTTATACCTCAGGTTGACTGATATATTCCCCTGCCAGTTTATACCGCAGGTTGACTGATATATTCCCCTGCCAGGTTATACCTCAGGTTGACTGACATATTCCCCTACCAGGTTATACCTCAGGTTGACTGATATATTCCCCTGCCAGTTTATACCGCAGGTTGACTGATATATTCCCCTGCCAGGTTATACCTCAGGTTGACTGACATATTCCCCTGCCAGGTTATACCTCAGGTTGACTGACAAATTCCCCTGCCAGGTTATACCTCAGGTTGACTGATATATTCCCCTGCCAGGTTATACCTCAGGTTGACTGACATATTCCCCTGCCAGGTTATACCTCAGGTTGACTGACATATTCCCCTGCCAGGTTATACCTCAGGTTGACTGACATATTCCCCTGCCAGGTTATACCTCAGGTTGACTGACACTTATCCTCCTGCCAGAGGTTGATGACTCGCTTATGAAAATGCATATTTTAATGTGGTAAAGTACAGCGGATTGGACAGATGATTATCTAAATCATTTCCTTTTGCACTTGACCAGAATTAAGGGATCCCTTCATACCTCAGAACCCTTCCAATTGTAATAGGAGACTGAGGGGCTACAGGTGTATGAGTCCTCAAACACGCTGACTATTTGTATTCCCTAGTGAATACCGAATACAAACACTGACTTGCGTTTAATTAAGCAGCTGTGTTGACTATCAGCGGGGTATAATGAGGGACATTCTCATGTAAGGTGATCGTTTGGATTCTACCTGACTTGACACATTGGATTACTATTATCGTCTTCTATTATAATTCTACTATCTATACTGCAACAAAGCTTTCGATAAGGACATTTTGTTAAACCAAAAAATGTCAATATTTTTCTTATTTCACAATGAAAACATTTGTTGTGGGGCTAGTTGGAAGCGTCTCGCCGAGACGCTTCCAATTAGCCCACAACAAATGTTTCCGAGGAGAAATACGGAAAATTAGCGATTTAGAACACTACTGTTATCTACGGCTTTGCAATGCACCCGCTATAATCACACTGGTCGAGGACAACACTACCTGTTTTATTGACGTGCTGGGGTTATTGCGATTTGATTTGGAAATGGTAGTAGTTCTTACATAGGTTGTGTTTGTTTTCAGTAGTACTTAATGCAGTGTGTGTAAAACTTAACAGTTGATAACACCGTTTTCTTTTCAAATAGCAAATTTGCAGAAAATGGATTAAAATTGGATTAAAAGCCATTAAATCTACTGATAGACAGGTAATACTTATAGTCATCATTGGAGATATTGGGAGTTTTATGGCGCTTTCATCAGGATTTCTGATATCTGATATTGAGCCTTGTATAGGGTAATACTTATCACTGGAAGGAAACAAACAAATATTCCATGATTAAAATTGGATTAAAAGTGATTAAATTCACTGAATGATAGTAAGGTAATACTTTTTGCCATCAATGGTGATATTTCTAGCTTTATGGCTCTTTCATCATCCTATTTCCTGCTATATGATGCTGGAAAGAAACAAATACATATTCCATTATTAAAATTGGAATAAAAGTGATTAAATTCACTAAAAGATAGAATGGTCAATGATAGAATGGTCAATACTTAATAGCCATCAGTGTGTGATATCACTGGTTTTATGAGATTTCAGCATGAGTTTTCAGCATATCTTTCACATCCCAACAACAACTAAGGTCATATGGAGACGGGTGCCACAGTTTAAAAGTATCATCTGACAGACTTGAGAAGCCCGGGATTGAACCCTAGATTGAACCTGCCACCCCTGGTTAACATTAGGTGAGCGGTTTAATAATCCACCACAAAAGGGTGGCTCCTGATATTTGATGTTAGGTCTTGTATAGGGGTTACATATCTCCTGAAGTAGACAACAAATATTCCTTGATTAAAATTGGATTAAAAGTGATTAAATCTACTAATAGACAGGTAATACATAAAGCCATCATAATTAGTTGTGCTATTACAATAGTTTTACAACTCTTTCAGCATGATTCCTGATATTAAATATTGAGCCTTATGTAGGGGTATATTCCCATATCACAGGAAGTAAAAATTAAAATGATCAAAATTGGACTAAAATTGATTAAATGAAAGAAAAAATCGATAGCCACATGCTGGAAGACATGTGACGTCATAATTGTCACATTGAATTGATGTAATCATACTATGTGATATCACAGCTTATTTGGGAACTTCTGGAAGCCTTTCTTTAAACTATAAAAATGCGGTATTTTATGTGAGCAAGAAAAAGAATCCAGTATTTGTGTGAGAATGGAATAGAAAAATCTGTCCCTCGCGATCACCGGTTTGCCATCACTGGGCAAGCCTCGTGATGCGAATCTGTGATCCGTGAGACAGATTTTTCTAACCCACCCTCACACTCATATCTAATATCCCTGGATATAAAGAGTCAAATATCTTGTAAATAAATTTTCATAAGGTTTTCTTATTTGTGTATATCTCATATCAAAGAGAGTAAAATGGTAAAAATCTCATATCCCTGGAAGTAGAATGACAAATATCCTGTTTGCATAAAAGCTTAATACAAGGCTCAATGTTGATGGTGGGGGATGGGGTGATTTGGGAAATTAATGGCATCAGAGGCAAGAGAAGGCTTGCCTGGTTATCAGGATACCAATGTTTTGACATTATATGAGCCGTGGCATGACATTTCCAACAATGTGGCATTTTGACATGTGTAGACTTCGACGAGCCTTTGCAGCCTCCTTTTACGCTTAGAAACTCCAAATGGTGGTCAGTCAGTAGCTTAACAATCATAGAATACTCAAGTGACTAGCAAAGGCTCTGATCAGACTGCCCGTATCCGCAGGCTGATCTGAGGCTTTGCTAGTTGCACATACCACATTGTTGGAAATCTCATGCACTGGCTCATATATTGTGTGGGATTGTGTGGGAAAACATACACCTCAGTTCTACATCATGATATTTGCGGCATGCTTACCATTGTATTTGTGTTTTGGGAGGATGATGCATTTTCTAAATGGTCATGGATCATCTTTGATTCAAAAGTTACAGATCAGGGGACAAAAATTCTACTTGTCCGCTCGTAATGACGAGTGAAATCTAGAAAGGACGAGTAATTCTTCTCAAAGCACTCATCCTTTAGGACAAGTGCTTTCGGAAGAATTACTCGAGGGCGTCATATTGCATATTACTTCCTTTATTCTTTATTGCATACACTTTTAAAGCCTCAGTTACACTGTCACCATTTAAGCCCCAATTCACCACGACTCATCCCGATTTGAGACAGATGGTAAAATCGGGGTACATCGGGATGCGTCGGGATGGAAAAAAAAGAAATTCCAGCATCAATACGATGTCTCACGATGCTCCTACGGTGTCAGCACGATTCAGCACGATTCATCTACGGACCCACTACGACTCATGACGGCAGCGCTACGATGCACCACGGTGGAGCTACGAATGCTCACGATGCCTCCACGATTCGATACGGTGCTAGTACGATTCAAGCCGGTAGTGCTACGGTAGCGTCACGACCTCCCACGAATCTGCACGATTTAGTGGTTGTCATGTGGACAGTCCCGGGGGGGGGGGGGGGGGGGGGGGGGGGGGGGAACTCTCTTTTTTTCTTCATACGTAGGCTCGTGCCCAGCATCTACCGTTCACCCCCGCCCCCGCCCCCCCCCCCCCAAAAAAAAAAAAAAAAAAAAACAAAAAAAAAACAGGAATTTTAAGAACCCCCAAAAATATTTGAAATTTTAGCAACCCCCCAAAATACCCATTCTGTACCTTGACCTTAAAAAAAGACCCCAAAATGCATAGAAATGACCCCTAAATAGAGTCTAATTTTGTGATGACCCCCCCCCCCCCCCCCCCCCACCAAAAAAAAAATAATATCCACAAAATCTTCATACCCCCAAAAAAATTTCATTTTTCTGAAAAACCATCAAAAAGTGATCTTCTAAATTTTGAACCCAAAAAAATTACCCGCGCCTACGCATGTATGAAAATATCAGAGTACCACCACCCCCCCCCCCCCCCCCCTGGCAACAGTTTGCAAAAATATGACACCAAATATCATTATCTCTTCAATCTTTGACGGGAGCGCAGTGGCTCAGTGGTAGAGTGCTTGACTCGAGACCGAAGGGCCGCGGGTTCGAGCCTCACCGGCGTCACTGCGTTGTGGTCCTTGAGCAAGACACATTTATCCTAGCTTAGTACTGGTTCATCCCAGGAAGATCCGTCCCTATATAACTGAAAGATTATTGATGGGACGTAAAGAAACAAATCAAACAAACAAACAAATCAATCTTTGACGAAGTCAGTCATGCCATTAAAAAGAAAAGCTGCGGTAAAATCACAACAGTCACCGGACCCACGGGCAAGGCTCAGTCCTGTCCCAAGTCCAGTGTCATGTCCAGTTGTATCAGATGACGTCCAGTTCAAGCTGCAAATTAGCAATTTGAAATCTCTGGACATAATCCATGATGCGCTTCACTAAAATTCACTCTTGAAAATGATTTTCAGCAATAATACCTCTGTTTTTATACCAGAATAATGTGTCAGTGATAACCCGATTCGCTAGGAACGCCCATGAACGCCCACGAATGACCACAAATGTTACCACGATACCACTAGGAATGATCCAGATCCCGCTACGGTAGAGCCACGACTTAGGCCACGCCCACAATCCAACACGATTCACCCCGACGAGTTTAAACGGTTTAAACTCGTCGTAGCCTTGTGGTGGAGGTTCCCAAATCGCCAGGATTCTTCGCGAATCACCACGGTACTACTAGGACTCGCGCCGATGTCTACGGTGCTGCTACGACTCATGCCGATGCATCACGACTTGATAAATCGGGGTGAGTTGTAGCTCCGTCGTGGCCAAAATCGTGACAGTGTAACTGGGGCTTAAAGGACAAGTGCATATGTTTGCAGGACGAGTGAAAATTGTAAGTCACTAGTCCTGTAGGACAAGTACAATATTGAAATATTTTTGTCCCCTGCGGATGTTGGTATACCACTTTAGAATAGAACTAGCCATTACGATAAACCTGATAGGGAACGCATATGGGCACTGTGGCTTAGTGTATGTGGTAAAATGCATGTCACGAGATGAAGGGTTTGTGGGTTAGAGCCTCACCAGTATCACTGCATTGTGTCCTTGAGCAAGACTCATTAATCCATGCTTAGCACTGGTTAAACCCAGGAAGACCCATCCCAATATAACTGAAAAATTGTTGTTAACCATAAAGAATCAAATCAACCAAACAAATGATATGTGTGTTAACACACCGGATAGGCACCAATCGAAAACGTTAATATTATCAACGAACATAGATAAAAAATTGTTAGAAACAGAGTTTTTGATTTCCATTTGTCGCCCAACTGATGACAATGGCAATCAAAAACACTGTTTATAGTGAGAGTGTTTTTGATTGCCACCTACCCGGTGTGTTTAAGGTCCCAACACCTAAGGTCATCATATGCATGGAGATGGGCTACAGCTTAAAGTCTCACCCGAAAGACTAGTGCATGAAGCTGGGGATTGAACCCGCAACCCCTTGTTTACTTAAGATTTGACTGAAAAAATCGTTGAAAGACTTTGTTTGTTTGTTTGTTTGTTTGTTTTTTTTGTTGCTTTACGTCCCAAGTCAACAGCTATGGTCATTGCGGGACGGTCAGTTCACCTAACCACACTTTTTCCTGGGCAAGCTTGAACAAGCAGTTAACCAGTACTTCGTGCACATACTTTCGCTTGTAACTGACAACAACCCTTCTTGAATGATTCAGCGGAAGGAGGAGAATGATTGTAATCAATCTCCACGAAAGTATGGGACCGGGCCGGGATCAAACTCGTGACCCCTGGATCTGCAGTCAGATTCGCATCTGTTGCCAGACACGTTACCGACTGCGCTACGCGGCCCGGTATAGTTGAAAGACTTTAGAGATGTTTAGCCCCTGGACACAAAAATATAGATATCTATCTTGAAGATTTATACTTGTTTGTCCATGTTGTCTGTCTAGGTCGACAACTCGATGTCATATAAAATCAACATCATTGTGAGTGGATTAAAGTTTTATTCTTTCTGTTTTTTTTAGCTCATTGCAAGGTAATTTTTCATGCTTTTATTGTCGTCTGCTGATTTTTTTTTCAACATTAACTTTTTCAAATTTTTTTTTGAGTGTCAAATGGTTTGGATCCAGATCAGGACCGACATTCTGTCGGTCCTGATCTGGGTCCAAACTATTTGCAAAAGCTATCAGTAGACGACAAATTAGTCACCGCTAGCAAGGAAAAAGTTAGTTTGTGTAATGGATTATTTTGGGATGAATGACCAGGATGAATAAATAGGTCAATGTGGCAGACACCCTTAATAATATCATCAAATTACCGATCAATGATAAAGCTTTCCTATGGGAATAATGGGAAAAACAGTTATTTCAGTAACCTTTTGTATGCTATAAATCCATAGCATGTACTTTGGCAAACAGTGAAGACCCAGATGAAGTGCCGAAAGATGCAGCATTTCATCAGGGTCTGCACAGTTTGCTAAGATTAAAAAACAATCTGTAGAGATTTTTGTTTGTTTGTTTGTTTGTTTGCTTTACGTCCCAAGTCAACAGCTATGGTCATTGCGGGACGGTCAGTTCACCTAACCACACTTTTTCCTGGGCAGGCTTGAACAAGCGGTTAACCAGTAATTCGTGCACATACTTTCGCTTGTAACTGACAACAACCCTTCTTGAATGAATCAGCGGAAGGAGGAGAATGACTGTAGAAATCATTTCATGATCAATCTCCACGAAAGTATGGGGCCGGACCGGAATCGAACTCGCGACCCCTTGATCTGCAGTCAGACACGCATCTGTAGCCAGACACGTTACCGACTGCGCTATGCGGCCTGGCTCTGTAGAGATTTGAAGCACATCTTAATGTGGAAATTGTAACCTGTGACCCCTTGATATGTAAAGTGAGCTATCCCAAGTTTATTGTAACAAACCAGATGGAAGAGTCCATCAGTATAAAAAGGAGTAATACTGCATGCTTAAAGTTGTCTTTTGAATTTAAGCCATGTTTATGCACCAGTCGTTTGACCCCATCCCCATTTCCCCTGCCAACAGGGATGTTGGGTACAAACTGCCTGGGGGACCTCTAAAATGCTGGAAAAACAAACCCTTTAGAAAAAGAGTGAACCTAAAAAGTCAGAAAACAGCAGACTCGGTTTTATTGAGTCTGTGCATGGGAATTAATGAGAAGTTCAACATCTCTCACTCTCCTTAGCACCAGCGATATGACAGAAACATTGTTGTCGGGGCTGGTAACAAATATAAATTGGGTAATTGGGTTACTGAGTCCCTATACTTATTTTCATTCAACGCCACATTTTCCGCCACTGTTCTCAACTACTTCCTGCTGGCTTAAGTATTTTGTTGAACAAGCCCATATTGAAAGTTAATGGTTTTAAAATCTTCTCACATTTGAGCGACAGTCAGGTGCTTTTATTACACCTGGATTAATATACAAGTGTTGAGCGGAGGAGCTGGTAACGCGGAATATTTGTGATAACCGGCAGGTAGGATAGCTAGCAGCTCGCCTTAAATGTGCATTTAACATTATATAATTCGGGTAATGGCAATTCCAATGGGTACTGTAGCATTCTCTCACTTTCATTGAAAACTAATAGAAGTTACACCATTGTATTAAAGCAACATATTATAGCTTAACCAGCCCTGTGGTGGGAGAGTGTCTATAAAGAATGCTATTAGTAACGTGTCAGCGGAGGGATAAACGTAAAGGGGGTACTTCAAACAGTAAAGTTAAGCTTTCATATCTGATAAGAGAAAGGTACGTGACTGTCCACCTGATTTACCCTGGGCAGAAAGAAAGAAAGGGGTTAACCCTTAATGCGCCAATCGCAACAAAAGTCGTCTGCTTTTCTCATCTGCTGAAATGTTTAAGAAGCCTCTATGGAAAACATTGTGGACACAGACCAGGCTGCTCCTATAGGAGCAGTCTGTTCTGGGTCCACCCTATTTGCTTCTATACTTAATTAGTCAGTAATGCTAGGCAATTATTTGCAGCAGACGACTTCAGCAATGCTTTTTTTTCTTGGCGCTTTAAGGGTTAACACTTTCACTGCTAAGTAATATCAAGTGACTCGATCATTATGTTCAGTATCAATTTTGGTTACAGAGGGGGTGTCAATAACAAAAATAATCATACGGTTTAACTTCATTTGAGTCATTTCCTTTTTTGTCCCCAACGCTGAAAAAGTGGGGAGCATATTGGCCAAAGAAATTTTAAGCTAGGGTTTTGAAATTTCATATAGAATCCCCATCAAAAATAGTTGAACTGGATTTATTTGTCTGAATTATCTCCCTTTGTGGCATTATGCCCCTTTTAAAGGGTCAGAATGAAATATTTAATTGTAATCAAGATATCTTGAAAACTGTTATCAAACTTGGTCAGCTGATAGTATGATGAGTAGATTACCGGTTGATATTTTTAAATAGTTCATTATACCCGCTTTTTTTCGTTAGAAAAATAGGTTATATTAATTTCTTTCCTGAGTCTGTATGTGTGTTCATGTGTCTGTCCATCCGTCCGTCTGTCACATTTCTTGTGATTGTATCTTCTCCTAAACCATTGGACATCGTAAACTTTAAACTTTGCAGATGAATAGATCACATAATGTAGAAGGTACTGGGCGATGTTTGGTGTGATCTAGGTCAAAGGTCAAATAATGTATTTTCTTGTAAATGTATATCCACGTAGCAACTTCAAACTTTGATGGTGCATAGGTCACATGATGTAGAGGGTACTGGGCAACATTTTGTGTGACCTAGACCCGAAGGTCAAGGTCATATAGTGTATTTTCTTGTAAATGCATAGCCTCCTAATCTGTTGGACGTAGCAACTTCAAACTTCAAGGTGCATAGGTCATAATTATGATGTGGAGGATACTGGGCAACAGACCTAAAGTCAATAATCAGATAATGTACTTTCTTATGAATGCATCTTCTCCTAAACCGTTGAACGTAGCACCTTTAAACTTTGACGGTGCATAGGTCATATGATGTGGAGGGAACTGGGCAACATTTTGTGTGACCTTGACCCCAAGGTAAAGGTTGAAGGTAAAAAAAATGGGTATTTGCGATGATGTACCAATGACTGCTGCTCTAGTTTTTTTAGCCCTTTGCCCTTTTTGCCATCAAAGTGTTCAAGAAGATGAAGAGTAGTTTAGCTATAACTTAGGACGACCCATGTTGTAAGATTTTTAGAGGACCATCCTTATGGACAAGCAGTTTGGGGACACATTATTTCCCAAAGTTTTGGTCATGGTTCTATATCCATTTGATCTTGATTCTGCGCACATCAGATTGGGGTTTCTGCTGTTTATACCCAAATGAGAAAATTTTATCTCACATATGCCCATACCAACACGTGGCAAAGATAATAAATTATTTATTATGCCCCCGCCATGACAATGGCCGGGGCATTAAGTCAGGGATGAGAAAGTTCAGGATTGATCAGGATTTCCTGATTGAGCACTGGCATATGATTTATGTAATGTCAGTTGTTTTTGCTAAAATTTATGTTTGAATGAAGTTAAAACTCAATTTTAGATATAAAATGCGTAAACCGACTGGTTTCTATTGATATTTTGTTATTTTAAACCTTAAATAAGTGATTTAAAAATTGCTTTTTCTCCATTTTGGAGTTAACCGACATATTTTCCTGATTGAGAATGGCTGACTGTTCTCATCCCTGTAAGTGTTACCCCTGTCCGTTCGTCCTTACGTACATACGTACGTCTGTCCAAATGACGTCCGCTCTCTAACTCGAATACTTTTGATCAGAATTTTATGAAACTTGGTCACATTGTTGAGTACCATGATGTTTTTTCTTCAAGTTCTATAATGGTTCATATCGCACCATGCTTTCAGTAGTTATGGCCCTTTGTTTATGAAAATTCACCATTTGAAACGATGTCCGCTCTCTAAGTCGAATAGTTTTGATCAGAATTTTATGAAACTTGGTCACATTGTTAAAAGTACCATGGTGTCTTCAAGTTCGATAATGGTCCACATCGTCGCACTATGTTTTCAGTAGTTATGGCCCTTTGTTTATGAAAATTTACCATTTGAAACGACGTCCGCTCTCTAAGTCTAATATTTTTGATCAGAATTTTATGAAACTTGGTCACATTGTTTAGTACCATGATGTCTTCTTCAAGTTTTATAATGGTCCATATCCCACCATGCTTTCAGTAGTTATGGCCCTTTGTTTATGGAAATTCACCATTTGAAACAATGTCCGCTCTCTAAGTCGAACATTTTTGGTCAGAATTTTATGAAACTTGGTCACATTGTTAAGTACCATGATGTCTTCTTCAAGATTAATAATGGTCTATATCGCACCATGCTTTCAGCAGTTATGGCCCTTCGTTTATGAAAATTCACCGTTTTAAATGATGTCCGCTTTCTAAGTTGAATATTTTTGGTCAGAATTTTATGAAACTTGGTCACATTGTTTAGTACCATGATGTCTTCTTCAAGTTCGATAATGGTCCATATCGCACAATGCTTTCAGCAGTTATGGCCCCTTGTTTATTAAAATTCACCGTTTTAAATGATGTTCGCTCTCGAAGTTGAATAGTTTTGATCAGAATTTTATGAAACTTGGTCACATTGTTTATAGTCCGTACAGAAATTCAGTGAACAACGTTTTTTTTTTTTTTAAAATGTCTTTAATGATAAAATTTTGGACTAAAATTTTGCACATACATAAAATAAAACACCGCCTGATATACAATTGCATATATGAATATTTATGATAGGAAAATAAGTCTGGAATCTCTTGTAAAATGAAATATCTTAGTCGTTTTCGATTTAGAAAACTCCTCATTTTCCCCCAATGTATTTCATATGGGTAACATGTGGTTTATACAGTTCAATGAATACCATGTTTACTTTCGTATATCAGGTTGTATTATATATATATAGAAACAGTCACCAGCAGGATAACTCTTGGTGTGTCTACATACACACTGCAAATGCTTTGAAATGACTGTGCAAATTACAATTAAGTCTGAGTTATCATATTTCCCGTGTTTTCTAAGCGTCCATGGATAGCAATTGGACCGCGACTGCAAAAACCTGTCTTCGGTGATTTGTAACAATAAAGTCGCAGACCAGCCTGTTCATCATCAGCAACTTTGTTGTCTGCTTTTTTAGATGAATCATATATACACTTGCTACGAGAAAAATTTCAATTTCTGGCTAGCCTGTTTAGCCAAAGAAACTGGTTTAAAACTCGCTTTGTTGGAAACCCAGAAGACAGGTTTTCTCGCGTCCCGGCCTGTGTTGCTTGTTCGACAGCTACAAGTGCAACAGATAATAATATTAAAAAAACGATGAGGAGGCTGTTCGTCAGATAAATCAACGGGAGTCACATTATTTGATTGCGCTCTGCATCGTCTAATACACACGTCATTCGTAACTGTATACGGCCCACAGATCCAGGGAACGGCGGGGGCTTTGATTTTCTGGCTGCGGGTCCATGGTATGACCCTGTACTAACAGCGCATTTGCCAGGCTGGGGCGTGGTTACAAATGACTGGTGAGCATAATTTTTTTCGCCTTTATGCACTAGTCATTTGTGAACACGCACCAGCCCAGAGGAATGTCGAGGACAGTGACTTTGTGTCTGCAGTTCCCCATAGTAACCACCATACTGTGGGGACAGCTAGCTGGCAAAACTAAGAGAATTTTCCCCCGCAGTCTGTTATAATACTTCACTGTCCTGTTTATCTAGGTCTATCAAACCCCTACATTTCCTCCGCATAGTGGAGGCAATATAAACGTAAAAGCACAACACATTTACTAGGCCATGGATATCCCCGTCCTGCTCAGGGGCTGGGGTGAAGCAGTGGTTACAAATGACTGGTGCATTATTTATAGCCTATAATGCACTTCGCATGAAAATTAATTTTTCAGCCACCCCCAAAACTATATTGATCCCGAAACACAAAATATGACATCCGCTGATATATTGTTCAACCCATTTCCAAGCACATTCCCACCCCATCACTAGTTTCTCCTTCCGACCTCAGCATTATTTTTATTGGATGAGTCTTTGTTCACTTGAATCACACCAAACGGGTGAGCCCTGTGATTATTGTTTAGGTGCATGAGCACCTAAACACAATATATAAGGTGAGAATTAGAACTGTACCATGGAGGAGCATGTGACCAAATGTAACCAATCATGTGACCTCTGTCAAAGATTAAACTGATATCATTTGTAAATATAGATTTGTCATTTTCTGGTTTCCCAGTCTATCTTGAAATTCTGATTGCATCATGTCCTTCAAAGATTGACCTAGGCCGACCTGGTATGACATTTAGCCACTATTCTGCTGAAGAGAATAATAAGACAGTTGGTCAGTCAGAAATCCAAAGTAAAAAGGAAGCTTATTAAAGCACAGATAACATGAAATTATACAAGTTACACGATGCTAGTTTTGAAGAGGCAAATAGTCAAGTAGATTCTTTATGTGGTGCCTTCCCAGAGATGATTTGCGAATGCATAAATGCATAAAGTCTGACATTTCTAAGGTCATGTACCAGATGAAATGTATGGACCCTTTGCATGCTAGTCCTACTGTTAACCTTTCAGACCCTAAATTAATCAGACTAGCAAAATGTTGGTTGTCATAGAAACCAAACTGTTCGACATACTTATGGTATTGGATGGTACTTTAAGTCTAGACTGGCATCAGTCCTGAAGAAAACAAATTGATACACCAGAAAAAATAAGAGTATCTTTTATTTTTAGTTGGAGGTATTAGACTGGCCCCAGTCAAGACAGAAAAATCCCAATTTTCCATTAAAGCACTCTTACTAAATGATTGCAACCTTTTGAGTGTGCTAACAGATACAATTATAATGACTAATTTGTTCAGTGGAATGGAGCAGTTTGTATAATTTTGGTAACAGGCATTTTGAGGATCCTAATATATTTCTATGAAGCTCTTTTAAAACAAAAGATAATCCTCTTTTAGCTAACCTAGGTTAGGACTTCCTTTATGCGTCTGTTCATCATCAGTGTCATCAATATATACTGACTGACAAAAGAAACGCTATAGGTAAAATTCAAAGCCATGTCACATCAATGTTTATACATTACCCAAGTGAAAAAATGGGTGGGAATCCCGGTGGGATCCCACTGGGATCCCAATCGGGATCCCGGTGGGATCTACCGGGATAAAAACTCGGGATCCCGACTGGGATCCCGGTGGGATCCCACCAGATCCCGGTGGGATCCCGCCCAAATCCCGACGGGATTTTGGCGGGATTTAGTGGGATTCGACCAGGATATAGTCGGGATCCCGTCGGGATTCACTGGGATCCCGTCGGGATTCACCGGGATCCCGTCGGGATTCACCGGGATCCCAGCGGGATAAAAACTCGGGATTTTGCGGGATTCCGACGGGATCCCGGCGATTTCCCGTTGGGATCCCACCCCAATCCCGACGGGATTTACCGTGATCCCAGCGGGATAAAAACTCGGGATTTTGCGGGATCTCGGTCAATCCCGATGGGATCCCATCGGATCCCGATGTGACTCAGCTAAAATCCCGACCGTGATCCCACCAAATCCGGCATAAGCCAAAGTCCACTGCCAAGCCGTCACGCACGAATATTTGTGTGTAGAAATAAATCGCCATTCTTGCAGTTTAAATACGTGTGCAGTTGCTGTTAATAACACTGTAAATTAAACAACAATTAAAGATAATTAAGTTATCTTACCCAAATGAATCCATTATTTATCCACAAAACTATTTTATCCACAATTTAATTTGTTATTGGCACCTAATCATGTCTCACCAATCAGTGGGCACTTAAAATAATTGATTTTTTAGCCGAAATCATCACATGTACATTGTCTACATGACAAAATGCACAAGTTTATCATAAACAAAAAACTGCAGGTATATAGTCTTCGATGCGCTTACTCGTCTGAACCTTCCTTCCTCGCAAATGCGGTAAGAAATTATCGCATGTACATTGTCTACATGACAAATTTTAAAAGTTTATCATAAACAAAAAATGCAGGTAGTCTTCGATGCGCAGACTCGTCTAAACCTTCCTTCCTCGCAAATTCGGTAAGTACAAAAAATCGAAATGTTGGGAACTTTTTAAGATGAGGGGCATGTTATAGCACGCGAAATCTGAACAGTCTCTGTTCGCGCGCACGTGCCCTCGTGCGTACCGACGCGTGCGTACCTACACGCTGTAGATTTTGTTTTTATAGCATATGCGAGCGGCCAAGGCTCAGACGAGTCTACTCATTTGTACAGTTTCGCCAGAAATGTACACGCGAAAGTGTGTTTTTTAGTACATTGGCGAGTAGCCAAAGCCAATGCCCAGGCGAGTCTGCGCGGTTGCTGCATGAACACATAACATAAGTTGGTTGTATTTTCGTTCTTTCCGCATCCGTGAAAATGCACAGTCTTTTCGACTTCCAGGTTAATACTAAGTCGAGTCAAAATTGAAACGGCAAGACTTCTCATAAGATCACAGATTATAAGGTTCTATATGTTTTGCAAACAAGAGGAAAGCTTTAGGTTGCACCCCTAAGAGATTGATGGATTGACCAAAAACATTGTGTTCCGACAATCAAAGACAACAATCTGTGCCCACTGACCCTGTTAACGCTGTACAGAGGGTCTATGACAAAACATCAAACCGACAAAACGTCAAAACGGCGAAATACAGATACGACAGAAGGTCTAAAATATTAAAATTTGTAAATAACGTCAAAAAAGACTGAAAAAATATCGAAAACATCGAACTTTTCTAGTTTATAGTAATGAATTTTTTTAATATACATGTAAATGTTCGTAATATTATACTCGATTCCATGCAAGTCTTGTGAGCTGGAGGAAACTGAGTGGTTTCGACGTTCCCGTTGTACAAATTCTTTTGATACTGAAGCCCCCCTTTTGGGCTTGGACTGGTCCATAACAAATGGTATAGTTTCATCTAAAATTTATGATAAACGAGATGATTTTTATTTTGAAATCTGCAATCATTACGATTGTCCATCCTTTGCTGAGAGAAGTGATTATTGTGTTACATTGGACTCGTCCATTCTCATGTTTCATTGGGTTCGCCCATTCACGGTTGGTTTTTTTTGTCGTTTCGATGTTTTGTCTTTCGATGCTTTGTCGGTCTCCCGTTCAGAGGTTATGAGGTTATGTAATGAAGTAGCCTCACTCTTGACCTACTCGATAACGCACCTCTTTGTCGTCGGCTGATTTTTGTTCAGGGTCAACTTTTTCGAACAAAAAATATAATGTTTGTCGTCAGAGTGCCAAACAGTTTCGATTCCAATCAGGCCCGACAGTCCCGACCTGGTTCCAAACTGTTTGCAAAAAATATCAGCGCCAAAGAGTTAACAGCTTCATGTGCTTTAGAAACATGATTTATTGCATATAGTGCAAGCATCCAAAGCTAAAACAAGTCAGGCCATTTGACTATCTCGCCTGAACCTTTGTTATTCGCATTCAAAACACAAGGACATTCCGCAGACGTAGACACGCAATCGACGTTGGTTTTTATTCATTGCATGCGCGAGTAATGAAAGCTCGCACGAGTCTGCGTAGTCTCGCAAGAGTAGCATACAAAATATAAGCACATTTAATAGCGTCAGCACACAATCGACGTTGTTTTTATTGCATGTGCGAGCAACGGAAGCTCAGACGATTCTGTGCCTTTGCGCAATCTCGCCAGAGCCTTTGCTACTTGCATACTGAATATAAGGACATTATATTGACGTAGATACGCAATAAACTACGGTTCTTATTGCATGTGCGAGTCTGAGCAGTAGGGGGTGAATACACCAAGTGTTTGGGCCCAGAAAAGCTCCCCTCTAACCCCTACTTCAGTTCATTGTGGTAAAGTTCCCAGCCATGATCGTCTTTACATAACATGGTGGCAGCTTATATGGCAAAAAAGCTCCCAGTCCTTGTTCGCCTTTACATAGTATGGGGCCAACTAATTTGGCCCAGAAAAGATCCGAGCCCATGTGTTTCTTTGAAACTTACATAACATGTGAGTGTGAGTGTGCGAGCAGGCAAAACGGCAATTGGAAATACAAACAGGGATTAAAGCCCAAGTTATACTACCCACACCTGGTCAAAAGACAAATAGAACAAACAAAAAGCTCCCTGGGACCCAAGGAAAAATCTGTGGTCCCAGAACCCCTATTTGAACATCACACTTTCGCAACCCCCGTAAGAGAAATACTACAACTCCCTAAAACAACAAGGAAGAATCTTCACCCTCCGATGAAACCCCGGGGAAAACAATGAAAACAGGGACCACTGAGGAATGGAAGAAAGTGGTCCCAAAAAGCAGAAGTAAGGCCTCTCCTATAAGCAAAAAAAAACGGGACCATATCCTATAATCCTAAACAAAACGGGTCAAAAACAGAAAATTACGGTAAAACAAGAAAATATATAAATTAAAAAGTCCCAGGGACCATTTGCTCCCAAGGGCAAAAATCTCCCAAACTCGACAAACGCTACAAGCGCTGCAGCCCGAATCCAAAAAACGCCAACAGAAACAGAATCCGCCAATACAAAGTATTCAAAAACACATGGATCATCGGGCCCAAAAGTCCCAAGGGTCCAACAATAGAAACACCTCAAAATCAAGTACTGCTCCCCAAAACCAACACCCAAATGTGACGACATGGAAGGAGTAACAAGCAGTAGGTCGAATAAGCATCAAAAAGCACCGAAAGGGGTCCAATACCTCTTCATTACGATCTCATTACTTGAAAAGCTGAGCTTTCCGGTATATCTACAATTGGGGACACGATCAAAAGGTTCCGCGCCCACTTGGGAGAGCAACATTGCTACAAAAACTATGGTCCGCAGTTCCGAATGGGGCCTACCATCAAAATAGCGAAGCACATGCGCGCGATTTCACAATGCCAGGAGTTGAATTATTTTTCCAAGTAAACACTAAATCACCGAATTTCTTCACGAAAAACGCCAATAAACCAAGTAAACTAAAAATAAGTAAAGGGATAGCTAGTGGAATTGACCGAAATTTAGGAGAAAAAACTTAAAAACACATGTTTGTGCCAGAAAAACACGGAATTTCGCATATCGAACGTATACGCGACGTACCATATTGAGTGCGCGAATTGCCGATGCAGCCTACCGTGGCTGCCCAGTAGCAGCAGACCAAGCAAAGGAATAGTCTGCTCAAAGAAAATTACGAAAAACAATTAAAGGAACACAACACAAACAGTAAACCCCTGCGAAGCACCAAAACAAAACAACGTCTCCTATAGGTAACGCTCGCAAAAATAGGCTAAAACAGATATGTTACACGCAAATTTCAGTTAATACAGCGGCCAATTTCATGCTAGAAAAATGGCCCTCAAAGATGAGGAAACACTTAACAGACGCGAAACTCAGCAAAAACGACGTACAAACTGAGCCTTCGCTCACAAACAATAATGGCGAAGGCGAGACTGCGCATACAGAAAACGATCTTTCGGAAATGGATTAGCATGCAATCAAGTGAGTTTCCCACATAGGGGAATAATCACAAAGAACACCTACACCTCATCCGCTCGAATAAAACGAAATTAAAATAAAAAGAAAACACAATTAAAGAGGCAAAAATTTATTACCCGTACTGTCGTGCCAACCAAGAGTGACAGTGACGTAATACTTTGTTTACAATTGCTAAGTAGAACACTAACGTGTACACTTCACTTGAGCTAACGCGAATCGATAGATCACTTGTGTATTAATCCTATCCTAAGGATAAGATTAATACACAAGTGATCTATCGATTTTAAGTACATGATGACTTTGTAAATATAACATGAAGTCACTGTCACTCTTGGCTGGAAGGACAGTAGTTTCCTCTAGCGGGAATATCCGCGTCTTATAGTAACACCCAGCACCTGCGAGCATATGTATAAACAAGAACTCGACGGAGAAGCGGAGTGATACCCTTAACCCTTAAAGCGCCATGTCGAACTTTAACGGACATCTGCTTTTCCAAGCTGACCGTTTGTCTTAATCCACCAGGAGGCACCAATTTCACATTACCTGTATTAATTTTATCTCTAAGCGGACGACGGAGTAACCATAGCTATGGGCGTTTTATCCACTAGACTGGTTTTCACAGTTTATTGAAATTATTTAGACTACATTAAAATATACTCAGCGTCAATGAAAAGTTACCAGTATTGAAATTTCGATATTTCGAAAAATACATAATAAAGGTTTTGGGCTACTGTTACATTCATGTTTCTGGTCAACGACAAGCTGGTTTGGAGAGATAAAACAGTTACAAGAGCCCTGAAACTATGGTGCTCGTGATGCACGTGCATTTTATGTTTTTCGCAGTTTTTTAAGAACGTGAAATCACCATTTTCAGAAGACAACATGCCAGGACATACCCTAGAGATTTTCATTTAAAACGCCACCAAAATTATTTAGGTTATCCCATTAAACGCGAAAAAATGAGGATCAAACTTTAAGGTAGCACCAAAACTTTGCATTTTCCTATACAATGCAATGGAAACTACAGGGTCCACCAAGGAATGATTATAATGCATTCGGGTGTGATGGACACCGTTTTCCATAGTGGTGATGCATGGGACTTTACGTCATAAAATTGAGTGTTGAAGTATCCGCCGTTCTTCGTTCAGAATGGAATAAATATTGTCCTATGTTAAGTGTATGTGATTTACTGGTAACTTTTCACTGACGTTGAGTATAGTATGCCAATTAAGGGTTTCTGTTCGTGTGGATGGAATACTGACCAGAATGTGCTTCAGCGGCGTATGCTGAACTTTAAAGTGAAACAAACGTCAATTTTATTAATGTAATTTTGATACATTTAATAATAAATTTGATTAACGTCGTAATGCTATTAACCCTTAGTGCTCCAATCGCAACAACAGTCGTCTGCTGAAATGTTTAAGAACCTTTTTCGCAAACAGTGTGGACCCAGATCAGACTGCTCCTGTTCTGGGTCCACGCTGTTTGCTTCTATACTTAATTCGTCAGTAATGTTAGGCAATTATTCGCAGCAGACGACTTCAGCAGACGACATTTTCAAATGCATTTTAAGGGTTAACAGACGCGTAGATAAGTTTACACCACGAGTGCAGTCTGATCATCGATCAGGATATTCAATTTAATTAAGTTTTAGATGAACCTTGTGTGCGTGAACAGTGAAGACCCTGATTAAACGCTGAATTCTATAGCCTCTTGTTTATTTGATTTGGTTCTTTACGTCCCATCAACAATCTTTCATTTATATAGGGACGAGTCTTCCTGGGTTGAACCAGTACTAAGCTAGGATAAATGATTCTATAGCCTCTGATCTGGGTCTGTGCTGTTCACCTATGTCCCACAAAAGGGACGCTAAACCTGTTCAAATTAGTCAAAGATATATTTCTCGTGACGTAGTAACTTATAAATAAAATATCTACAATAGACCCTGATTAAACGCTGCATTCTGTGGCCTCTTATCCGGGTCTGGATATCTGGTGGTATTACTGAACATTTATTTTTAGATAGAAATCAGTATGTGAATGTCATTAACCATCTTGTATTAATTAACGCTGGTCAACAGCTTACAATCAACTGCATCGGCTGATCTCAGACCCCGCAGGGTGTACAATATGACACGTTTCAGCGACCTGATTTAACATGTACCATACCATGATAAAGGACCCTTACCACCAATGCTTATGACAGTCTTACATAAGATAAGTATATTTATTTGGATGTCGTCTGCTTATTTCGTATGTACTCAAATGACTGCTCCTTTGGGAGTTGTCTGATCAGGACCCACACTGTATACAATAAGGGCCACCGGACTAACTTATCACGGGTGAGCCCAGACCAGACCGCACCTAATGGGGCAATCTAATCTTGGTCCCTAATATCCTCAATAAAGGACACCAGACTTATTTAATCATAGAAGCAAACAAAATGAACCCGGATCAGACTGCTCCTTGTTCGCAATATAATCAACTAGCGTAAAAAGTGCAACGCCAATTTTACAGATGCGACGCGTCAAATATAGCGATTCCTTTGATAACACGCATTTGTAGCGCAATTAAAGATTTTGTTCATTTTGAGGTAAACGCAGACTATGAAAAACAGTGAAGACCCAGAGGAAATACTACACAAGCGGCATTTCATCAGGATCGACACTGTATTCTACGACAAACTCGATCTTCAGAGTAAGAAATATAATATTTTTATGACATCCCTCAATATATGAAATGGACCGTCCGGACTGATTCAAACTTTATGGACCATTCAATTGATCTTAAAAGGTTAAAATCCAACGTTCACATGCTTTATTTATGCTTGTACAAGCTGGTACTGATCGCGCACGCGAAAATGCTCCTCATAAACGCCCATGTTAACGTAAGTGACGTATTCAACGAAGTACTTTGAAAGTGAAAACCCAGATGAAATGCCGCATAAGCGGCATTTTATCAGAGTCTGCTCTGTTTTCTATGACATTATCGATCGTCAGAGAAAGAGGTATATTATAAACTGTAATCCCTCAAGAAATTTAATGGGCCATCTTGACTTTACTGTATGGAATATTGAATTATTTTTAGTAGTTTAAAGCGGTTAAAGATCCAACGTCTACAGGTTTCGTTAATATTTGTAGATATATATGTTGTTGCGCTGGCAAATGCCCCTGAAATATAAAATGCTCATGTTGGAACTTATCGCACATGCACTGATGCCCCTGATGAACACCCATGCTAGCGTAGCCAAAGCCAGATATTCAATGCAAAGCTGTAAAAAAAACCCCAGATTAAACACTCCAGTGAAAACCGTGTAGATCCAAATCAATCAAACTCATTAAGCTAAAATATGTTAATACATGTCTCATACGAGAGCATTAGCCTGCACACGCAGCATTGGCATTATTTTAAAATAATTAGGTTTTTATTTAATTATACTTTTTTCAAAAAATATATTCAGATACGCCATCTGTTTCGATTCATTTAAAATTCCGTATTTTGTCGCGCCTGATCTGGGTCCATTTGTTTAGGAAAAATAATCACCAGAAGACACACGCATGCAATAAAAAAAACCTCACGCAGCCACACTGTATGGGGTCCACTGTTAATCTTTGTTTATTGGTAATACACAATGTATGCCGTACTTTCATAATTTATAAGAAATAGAAATACAGGTAATTACCGATTTTAGCCGTATGGATTTTCCCACTCTTATCAGTTATACCAGTCCATTTTTGAACCAAGGGTTGGTATATATATATATATATATATTTTATTCAGATTTTAATAGAACATTTTATAAGAAACCACGGAGACCCTGATTAGAGGCCACGTTCTGTCGCGTCTGATCTGGGTCTGCAATGTTTGTTTTTTCTATGTCCCTCAACAAGAACAAGTAATGCATACCATCGGTTCCTTTTGAAATAGGCATTTGAAACAATAATTCAAAATCTTTTTCGCCTTTCATTTCAGAAATACCAACACAATGTCAAAATTTCTCACTCAAACAGTATGAATCCAGTTCAGTTCGACGCTTTTTCGGGCCTGATCTGGATCCAAACTATTTGTACCAAAATTATCGCCACTAGCAAGTGAAGAATCATTACCAATTTAGGTCAATAGAATTTCCCACTCTTGGCATTAGGGCAAGTCCGTTTTGTATTAAGTTGTGTGGTATTTTTCATTTTTATTTAAATCTTTATGCAAACAGTGCATACCTTGATCAAATGCAACTTTATAGAATAAATAAATAAATAAATAAATAAATAAATAAATAAATCAGGACTTTAGCATTTAAGAGTGCGTACCAAAAAATTAATTTTCTTATTTCTCAACCAGAACATATGTTGTGGGTACTCAAAAGTCACGTCTCACTGAGACTGTTCTTTTGAGCACCCAAAGCATATGTTAAAACTGATTGGTAAGATAATATTTACAATTTTACGCTAATGTTTTTTTGTTTATTTAAACCTATGTAAATATATAAATAAATAAATAAATAAATAAATAAATAAATAAGCTTAACTTTCAAAAAGCTAAGTTATAGACACGCGATTACTAAAGTGTATGTGTGGTCAATACCTGTTGTTACCTTGGATACAGTTGCTAAAAATAGATTATACCTCCGTAATCGGTGGGAAGCTTGTGAAAAAGTAGTAGGGGTTGTACCAGGAAAATTTCAAAAGGCTACATCAAATTTTATTTTAATTGTATGAAAAATATACCAATTTGTTCGCAATTGATCTGAGCATAGTGTCCCGTTTGCACAGAGAAAATATATTGAATACTTTAATAACTATGACAGAATATCTACCAATGAGCAGATCTAAAAAAGCCTGTTTTACTATATAATTTAATCATTCTTAGGGTTCTATCAAAAACCATCAAAAAGGACGAAGAGTTTGCAGAGGGAAATTCATAAAAATTATATCAGAATAATTGTGAGATATTTAGGTAAAACATTTGTTTGCACAGGAATTCTGCTTTTATAATTTCAAAAGATATAGTATAAAAACTAACACCTTCCATTATAATTCCCTATTACCGCTTCAGCGCATCGCAGATACCTGGATGTCCGTTAAAGTCCCGTATGAAAGAAAAAAATGCATCTGAAAATGTTGTCTGCTGAAGTCGTCTGCTGCAAATAATTGCCTTACATTACTGATGAATTCAACCCAGGAAGACCCGTCCCTGTTTAACTGAAATATTGTTGATGGGACGTAATGAATCAAATTAAACAAACAAAACTTTAGAACATTATCAAAATTCAAACTAATAATGCCCCACACCTTTACATAATTAGAATAGGCGTAGGATAATGATAGGATATGCGCTGGGGCCGCGGCACACCGTCATTATAACTGTGAAGTCAGTCATGAGTGTGGTTTATCACCTGTATGAACTAGCACGCGTATGGTTTATCTCCTGTACGAACTAGCATACCCCCAGTTAATTAGATTTCATGAGTGCCCCTCGACAATTATGATTTTGGGCTTGGGTTATCTCATTGACGTATTCATTCATATTGAGAGGAACGTGTGAAATTGATGCAATTAGCGAACAGCGTTTTGTCCAATCAAAAATTTTGAGTTCAGCAGTGTAATTAAATTCCCACTCATAAGATAAAGTCGGTAACGATACGTGGATCGGTCATGAAAAAACCTCCTCTTTTCGCTGATTCAAGGATTTTTGTCAGTTACAAACGAAGGTATTTTCAGGAAGTACTGGTTTACCGCCTAGTCAAGCGGTTAGGTGAACTGACCGCCCCGTCATGACCATAGCTGTTGACTGGGACATAAAGCATTTTACCGACTTTAAACGAAAACACTTAATTCCGTAATCACTCAGCGTGGATGTTAAGAGAGAAGAAGGCCCAACAACTTGCGCACTTCGATGAAGCCAGAGAAGACTGTCCTTAAAGCGCCAATCACAACGAATGTTTTCTATTTTGTTGACTGCCGAACATGATTCAGAAGCAATGTCTGTGGACTCGTATCATTCTGCTCCTGTAGGGACAGTCTGATCTGGGTTCACACGGTTTGCCTCTTCCTACTGATATTAGTCAACAATATTAGCAGATAAATGCAACAGAAGAATTGAAGCAGACGACATTTCAGATGCGGTTTTGACGGCGCTTTAAGTCATGGCTAGAAATATGCGTTAGGGCATCTGCTTTACCGGGATCCCGATCGGGATTTACCGGGATCCCGGTCGACCGGGAATCCCGCATATTTCTTCACTTGTGACATGATAACTAAAATGGCGGCGAATCAAATCTATGTGACTTCCCCAATCATTCCATTTACACATAATATGCCTATAGTATATAGAGCTGCTTCGTAGATAGACCCTAGTTGAGTTGTGTCTCATGTATAAATGTTACTGCTTATGGCTCATAGGAAATACGGAAATAGATGTAGTCCAAAAACTGTGGCGTTCCAGCGTTCCCCAGCCATTATCGTCAACAACATGATGATGCTCCAAAACCTGCAATGCACAAGTTATTTCGTTTTCAATTTGCATGAAATCGGGTTGTCTCTCGAGCGTCTCTCATTGGCTTATCATCTGTACATCATCATTGTCTATTAGGGCAAATAACTCAGCCATGGTTAGCCATTTTCATGTTGTTTATTACGTCAAGCTGAGTGCAACTGCGCGAAAATTCAAAATGGGCGAAGGCAGTGTGCAGATAGATTGGTGCCAGATAAAAAATATTTCGCATGTTTTTTTTCTTACATCAGTATTATTCTGTTTTTTGATAACTCATTTTCAAAAAGGAAACATTTTAAAAACTATTTAAGCGACAAATTCCCTACTAACTATCCATCTCGTTTTAATTTAATAGAATTGACTTTTCGGTGTCTGAGTAAACAACAAGTAGTAGCTTTCACAAAATGCTTGGTTAACGCTCCAAACATATATTTTGTCATTTTTAACAAGTCGTGGCATCCTTGCCTCATGATAGACACAGGCATGTAAACACTGATCAGGTGCTCTATCAACTGAGCCACATATATGGTATTTATTTCCTTTGCTGTGTTATTATTATTATTATTATTATTATTATTATTAAAGTCTTATTTGATTTATTATTACTTTTTAAGCGCCTATTCTTTAGCTTGAGTTGTGAAGACTGGCAATATTGGTACCCCTCTACCCCCCACCCCCTACCCCCTGCTCCCGCTCATGTACGTACGAAGCTCATTTGAATTCTTATTGTTATAGACCATATACGTGTTTACTATATAAACATGACGTGTTTCAATCGCTGACAGTTTGGTTTGTATATGCCTAATGCGAAGGGACCGCGGCACACCGACATCATAACCGATAATGTATAATCGCCGACAGTTTTACATTTTCATCTAAATTAAATGTGTCGCAATGCGACAAGGCTTCATTCCCATTAATACATGGCAGCAGAGGGCTTAAATGTCGGACTTCGTCTCTGCAAGTTAAGGTTTTATGGAGAAATAACCAAACTATTTCAGTTTAAAAAATGCGCTTTTTAGCATACCGGACAGGCGGCAATCGAATATGCTATGAACAATCGATGAACGCGGATCACAAATCGCTTGAAATATTGTTTTCGATTGCCAATTGTTGCCAGTCGGGCGACAATTGAAAACTCTGTTTCTAACGATCTTAGATCTACGTTCATTGATAGTATTAACGTTTTTGATTGCCGCCTATCAGAAGTGTTCAATGAATATACTGAATATGTAGCCAAAACAATCCAAAACAAGGGCTACTAAGAACAATTTACATTTCTCATGTTTCTGTTAAAAATAATTTTGTTTTCACACCGCATAGGCGGCAATCGAAAACGCTCTTACCAATGGACGAACGCGGATCAGAAATTGCTACAACCAGTGTTTTCGAATGCCATTTGTCGCCAGTCGGGCGACTAATGGATATCGAAAACTTTGTTTCTAACTTTTTTTTATCTACGTTCGTGGATAGTATTGACGTTTTCGATTGCCGCCTATCCGGCGTGGTTTCGTTGTACGCTTCATGATGTTACGGTGGACATTTCTGCACACAACTGAATAAAATGACGATATAACATTCTTTTCCGTATATCCTATTGCAGCCCCATCACCGCTTCGCGGTTCGGACTGCAACACATTATCACACTCGGGCTTGGCAAACGTTAATATACGGAAAAGAATGTTTTATCCTCTTATTAAAACCCCGCCGCGAAGCAAAATGGGGGGGGGGGTTATAGGAATGCCCTTCGTCCGTCAGTAACACTTTCGTGTCCGCTCCATATCTCCTGAACCCTTTGGTCGATTTTCATGAAACTTCACTCATATGTTTCTCTTAGTAAGACGGTGTGCAGAGCACATGACCCAGCTACATAGACTCAAGGTCACAGGTCAAGGTCAAATGATTTACCCTTGAATTTTGCGTCCGCTCTATATCTCCTGATCCCTTTGAGAGAGAGAGAGAGAGAGAGAGAGAGAGAGAGAGAGAGAGAGAGAGAGAGAGAGAGTATAAAACATCACGTTCAGCATGACTGTGGATTTATGTTTCACGTTTGTCTTTAGTTTTATTCCTTGCAGCCCTTGTAATCACGGGACGCCTGCGGGAAAGGTCTGACCTCTTGACTCTCTTGTGTGTGATGTTTCTTTGTGTTTTTGTCGCTTTCTCGATATTGGCCCACCTCTGTATTTTACCTGGACAAGATGACATGGGCCTCAATGCGACGAAACCTGTCTTAAGGGTTCCTGGCAAAAAGAGACTAAAATCAGTCTCCTCAGCTAGAGAGACTAACTAGAAAATTGAAATTTCGCTTGTTGCAAGTTAAGATATGATACTTTCGTAAGAGTGAATAACAAAGGCGCTGATCAGACTGTGCGAATGCGCAGGCTGGTCTGCGCCTTTGCTGTTCACATTTTCTCGCGTCGAGACCCAACTATATACGTAGACCTAGCTGATGGTGATACAGAAGATCGAGACGGTCTTTTATATATTTTGCAGGTCTGTGCACATGCGTATGCTCGCCTATATTATAAGCCTTCATTGAATGGAAATATGCCAGCAGGGTCTGCGAGTTAAGCTAAAATAACCTACTATGCTGGCTCATATTTTCGCAGGCTCGCCTGAGCCTTTTTTGATCATTTGACAATATGCTGGCTCATATATTTTTCTAATCATACAAGCAGTGGGTGTTTTGGTGTGCCAACGCTTTTGCACAGGATTGCCTGAGCCTACATTGCAAAATTTATGAGCAGCGAGGATTCGGGCTTGTCTGCGAATACATAATGCGCAGACTTACTTTAGCATTCGTTGCTCGACAATGCTATAAGTTACTGCATGTGCGAGGGCTCTTTCGGGTCTGCGCATTTGATTTTAGCCTTCGGGAGCTTTGTCTCTTCAAAATATCAACAGCGTTTCAAAGATCAGGTCTGTCGGGCTTGATCTGGGTCCAAACGAAAAAAATAAAAAAAAAAATACAAAAATGTATAAAGGACCGTCTCGATCTATAGTAAGAATCTCCCAGCGTTACCTTCTTGTTCAAGCTACTTTAAAGCTTCATCGTGATTTGGTAACCTCGAACCACTGAAAATCCGAAGTAGACGTTAGGCCGACAATGCATAACTCGATACTACCGTTTACGTCGAACCGATTTTATTTCTTTTCCACAATGCATAACTCGTAAATTTCGTCTGATTCGACATTACGGATAATTCAAGTTGACACGAACTTCTGGTACCAGTCATGAATTTCAGTTAATTTTTTTGACGCTTTTTAAAAACATCAACACACCGGGTAGGCGGCAATCGAAAACGCTTTTCACAATCGACGAACGCTGATCAAAAATCGCTTGAAACAGCGTTTCCGATTGCCATTTGTCGCCATTCAATCGAAATCTCTGTTTCTCACGTATTTTGATCTACGCTCGTCGATAGTATTGACGTTTTCGATTGCCGCCTACCCGGTGTGATCAATTTTCCATCAAAAATGTACATATCTTACCTGATTGAGTGATTAAAATCCGTTGTTGATTAATTATCACAATTATCAATTTTAAGAAATGAGGTGTGTGCAACTACACAGACGTGACGTAATTATTGGATCGCTCTTCATCAATCATTTGTTGACACACTGTCTCCTTTGATCTTTTCAATCAAAGAGTTTATCTTCTCATAATAAGTGTCAAAATGAGCAAATGCATTAATCTGCATGTATAAACATGATTGAGGTAACTCTGCACACTTTTTTTTTTTTTTTTTTTTTTTTAAATATCATCAGCGTATCGAAGATCAGGGCCGGCACTATGTCGGGCTTGATCTGGGTCCAAACGAAATAAGACAAAAACAGCAAATAACTTCCCATTTATTTTAATCTTTTTCTTATTTTACATGTACATTTTTAATAGCTCACAAATTCTTCTTGAATCCGGACCAAAGATGTATCTCACGGACCAAGTAATAGTTATACCATGGGTTGTCCGCCTGTACGTGGAGATAACCCACGAGCTTTAGCGAGTGGATTATCTTACATACAGGTGGACAAACATGGTATAACTATTTTATACCACCTACATTAGTGTAGACCTTGCACATCGCGAGATATTTTATGCTAAAGCTGGTAGGGGTGGTATAAGATGTTTCTCACGGATCTGCTTTGCATTATCCCAGCTGGGATTTAATATCCCGCCGGGATTCAATATCCCACTCGGAATCAATATCCCGGTGGGATCCCAGGTTTACAGAAAAATCCCGGTTGAGATCCCACTGGGATTCAATATCCCGGTGGGATCCCACCGGGTTTTAGTATCCCAGTGCCAGTGGGATCCCGGTGGGATCCCGTCGGGATCCCGGTTCTATTTTCACTTGGGTAGGTAATAAATGTAAATTTGGATTATTTTTTACTTTTAAATGCATGTTAATGTTGTACCTCAAAATGTACCGCAAAGGAACAGCAATTGAATTTGTGAAAAAAGCAATTGTTTTGAAATGAAGGGGTAACAAAAAGGAATTAAATTTTGGAAAAAGCAATGGTTTTATAAATGAAGGGGTAGCGAAAAACAATTAAATTTTGGAAAAGCAAAAGAAAAAAACAAACTGATCTAAATATGAATATATCCCATGTTAGCACACTTAGTGTGGTAGCCAGTTCAAGCCTTTCTTTTGTTGTGATGTTACTAAGTCTCCTTTGAAGTTTGATACATTAAGCAAGTCATTTGTCAGTTACTGGCTAAAGTATTTGCACAAAGTACTTAAAGTCACTCAATCTGTATGTTCCTTCCATTACGAAAACTAAGATTATTATTTAAATTATTAACTAAGATTATTAGGTACTTTAATTATAACTTATAAATAAGCAATTTAAAAAATCTATGTGGGGTAAAAAAATATTTTAAGCAATCGTTTTTGGCAAAAAGCAATTTGATAAAAATCGTGTGGGGTAAATACCCAATTGAACTGAAAGCTTATCTGGACCTCTGTACCGTCCAGTGTGACCTTGATCTCTGACCTAGTTTTAAGAATTATTGTGTTTAGAGCATATCTCCTATATTATTTGATGTAGGAATCCTAAATTTGGGGCGGTGATTCCTCTTGGGATGGCGGAGTGGTGCATACCATTTTAAGTCACTTTGACATTGACTTCTGGCCTCATTTCTAGGTTTTTCGTGCTATATTAGAGCTAACTTTCCTCAAATGCATCTTCTATTAGACCAATTCCTTTGGGGGCATTCGTCACGTGTTTGTGACATTTCTTGTTGTTTACTGCTGTGAGTCCGGTACTGTTAGTTTAACAGGCCCCAAGGTTATAAAACAATTTTCATGCTCAACTCAGCTGAGCATGAAATTTATCCTGACCATAAAGGTTAAAATGCAAATGTTGGCATTTTAACATTTATTAGCATAATAAATACAATACCTGAAAGACTTAAAGCAAGAAACTTCTACATTTGTTGTTGTTTTAGTTTTTATGAGCAGTTGAAATTTCGTGCTCAGTTGAGTTGAGCATGAAAAAAGTTTATAACCTCGGGACCTTGGCAACGGGTATATGTATATCATTATCAGCACAAAAACAATTGTCATATTTATTTAAGATAAAAGAACTATTCAGGTCAATTGGGATTGCATGGGGCAAGTGCTGATAAAACTGCTCCCTCCAGTTTAGTATCATGGGTAAAATCCTCCATTGTGATATTACAAATTTTAAAATAAACTGCTTTCGTGAATTACCATATTCCACAAAAGGCTTCTCCAGTTTCATATGATATTTTCTATGAAATTTTAATCCTACCAAGATTTCAGCTATGTGGGAAACTTTTTTCTCTATTGAACAGGGAGCGCTGTGGGCCAGTGCAGGTAGAGTGTTTGAATCGAGATCGAGGGGTTGTGGGTTCCAGCCTAAAAGTGTCACTGCATTGTGTCCTTAAGCAAGACACATTAATTCTTGCTTAGAACTGGTTCAACCCAGGAAGACTCGCCCCAACATAACTGAAAAGTTGTTGACTGGGACGTAAAGAATCAAATCAAACAAACAAACAGCCCAGAGCCAGATCCCTGTCAATCTTTATTGTGAATCCCAGCTTTCGGAAACCAACATGTATTTGCTAACTGAAAGAGAAAAGTGTTCAAAGTTTTAAACCATTAACCGTAGATTTTCAGAACTGGATTTACAACATCAAAAAACTGGTTATTTTCTTACTTGGGACCTGTGTAAATGCAGAGATCACAAACTTTTTGTCAGACTGAGAGAGCCCCCCTGCTAAACCAGCTTCTAAACTTCATCTAGCCAGAACTTGAGCGAAATCATGTTAGGATTTGCGTTTCAAGAAAGGATATTCTTAGTGTCAAATGCTGCCTTTTCCAAGGCAAAAGAAGTAAGAGATTTTTCTAAAATAGTTTATATGAGCCGCGATATATGGTTTCCAACAATGTGGCATTTTGACAAGTGAAGACTCGGATGAGCCTGTGCAGCCTCCTTTTAAACTTAGAAACTCCATTTAATGGTGTTCAGTCAGTAACCTAAGAATCATGGAAAATTCAATTAAGTGACTAGCAAAGGCTCTGATCAGACTGCGCCTATTCACAGGCTGGTCTGAGCCTTTAATTGCTTGTCGCACATACCACATTGTAGGAAATCTCATGTCTTTATCTTCTGCTTAGAACTGGTTCAACCAAGGAAGACATTGTCACAACAGGCCTGAAAAAATTGTTGACTGGGGCATAAAACAAAATAAGATTTTTAAGATACTTTGAAAAAGCTGAAGGGAAGCATTTTTCGGATAATCAGTTTCTTCTTCACATTTTTATATCCACAACATCTTTAGAACCTTGCATTATAGCTCTTGAAAATTCATATGTTGATATCCCATTAAAAATGGCTTACTTTGATGAACAGGGAATTTCCTTGTCTGAATATCCCCCTTCAAATATTAATTTTGTACATTCAGGTACAGGGTTCGCACAGGCCTGAAAAGTACTTGAAAGATGGCTTTCTTGAAAAGTCCATGAAAATTAAATCTGCCTTGAAAAGTACTGGAAAATCACTCAAAAGCCTTGAAAAGTCCTTGAATTCTACTATTTTCTGTAGGACTAAGCACTGTAGATAGAGAACTTGATCAGTATAAAATTGTTGTGCCTATATTTGGTGCAGCATATGCTGCACCAAATATAGGCACAACAATTTTATACTAATTTTCCAGTACTAATGTCTCCATTATCTCAGTGTAGCATTTCTGAAGGAGAATTTGAACACTTCGATCAGTATTTTTCATTAACTATAAGTCCTTGAAAACTGTTGGAGAGGCTTTTAGAAATCCTTGAAAAGTCCTTGAATTTTACTCATACTTGCCTGTATGAACCCTGAGGTATATTATGACTCCCCACTGAAGAGGAGGAGGACTTTGGTAGAGATCCTGTCCAGAGTTGGCATCAGCATAACATAGCGCTTTCTTGTGTGCAACTGCAAGATAACTATTGATTGGAACCAAATATGCATAGATGTGACATTGACCTAATTTTCAAGGTCACAATGGAGCAAAATAGGTCAGACTTAAGTGTTTGTGTGGGTGGGGCATCTGATTTCTCTGAAAGCATTTTACGTCATTTTTTATTTGAATTTAGCAGGGTATATACTATAGATATTTGATATATGCAATGCCCAAAATGGACTAAGGGTATGGAGAAATTGGAATCTAATTTTCTGATTTACTTATTCATTTAAGATTGTCCTTCAGGGGGGGGAATAAAAACTTGACAAATATGTCGATCAAAATTCTATAACAGGAGCGCAGTGAGTCAGTGGTAGAGTGCTTGATTCGAGACCCAGGGGCCGCGGGTTTGAGCCTCATCAGTGTCAATGTATTGTGTTCTTGAGCAAGACCATTTATCCTATCCTGGTTCAACCTAGGAAGACCCGTCCCTTTATAACTGAAAGATTGTTGATGGGACATAAAGAATCAAATCAAACAAACAAAAATTTGATAACCTTCTTTGAAAACTGTGTAGATCCGGATTGGGTGGCTTCTGATGGAGCCAGCTGATCAGGAGTCACATTTTTCATTCAAGCAATGAATCCATATTCATAATGAAATAGCACTGCTGTGTTGATGAAATTGTCCTTTGTAGATTTCACTCGTAATTACGAGAAGAGTAGAATTATTGTCCCCTGCAGTACAGTAATATGATCTAGGTTGATCTGTTTTACAGGCAGTGAAGATGGATGGTGGCAACAGCTATATTCACAAGTGCCATTCTGCTGAGGAACTGGAACCACCAGCGATACCAGAGTCTTTAGACAGGAAAGAGAGAATAACACTGTCGAGGAAAATGAAGCATCCAGTTACCCCACCTCCACCATCTGCAGATAGATCAGACATTACAATCAATGGTACATTAAGTCTTGATAGAAAACTCAACTCAGATCATGTGTCTCTGGATCACTTGCAGTCAACATTCCGCACAAAAAGTGCTGACACTACTGTAGTGAAAGGAAATGGTCTTAATTTTTTTCTTGATTCTAAATTGAACAGAAAATCAGGCTCAGATATAGATTGCCACAAAGGCAAGAATGGTCTACCATTGTTTCGAAAGAGTGATATCTCGCTTTCATATGAGGATAAAAACAAAGCATTAAACAATAACAATGAGGCGCTTTCACAAGAGGAAGAATTGAAGCTGCTTCTAGATACTTGTAATATAAAAAGTGATGAACTACCAATTTCAAAACCAAAGATAGATATAACAAACACTACTGAAAAGGTGCCTGTGTCAGATCTACATAGTCCTACAAAAGCAACTAATGTGTCTGACACAGTGAGAACAATTCCAAAGATACAGGTAAAATCTCCGAGTATTACTGATGACAGAAACAAACTTACTGACAATTTTGCAAGTGCAGCTAAGGACAACTCTGATAGTGCTATTGAAAGTTCTAGTCTGATAAATGGTGGTGTTCAAACTGATGACTCTAAAGTGTATCAGGGAAATCTTACAAAGTTGCCATATGAGATCATGCAAAGTGAAGGAGTGATTAAGTCTTTAGAATATGATCATTCTCCCGAAATGCAAGTGATGTTCAATTCTTTAAGTCCGGTATTACTACGCAGAAACTCATCAAAGAAACCTGCAAGAAAACATGGGAGTAATTCCAGTGAAAGTAGTCCAGAAACTGAAAAGAAGGTGGACATGCATCAAAGATTAGACGCATTGAAGCCAGTTGTCCAAACGTCATCTGTGGAGCAGGAGACTGGCAATTCATTGTTCATGGATCCTAAGATGTCCCAGACTTGGCATGGAGCTACTAGTGCTAACTGGTCTCAAATATATGGTCCACAGATGAGAGAGATGATGAGGTTACATGGACTGTCTGATACAGAATGGGAACATGACAATGACATCTCCAACAGGGAGAGGGATTTTACAAAGGGATCAAAAACTTTACCGAGTTCCAAATCTTTATTGGATGAAATGCATAAAAGGTTTTGTGCAGATCAGTACGACCATAAGGCTGAGTCAGAAATGGCAAGAGCTTTAGTCTTGTTAAGGTTGAAATCTAACACTTCTAAACTACAGAAACCTGCTGCTTATCAAGCCAAGAGAAGCGCAAGTTTTAATATAAAGATGGGCACTGGAAGTGCAGGTTCCGATTCTTCACCCTTATTACCAAGGTCACCAGACAGAATAAGAATCAAAACCAGTCCAAAGATGAAGTATCCAAGCAGTATAAGAAGGGAGAAAACTCCAGAGCCACTGACATTTACTAAAGATATGGAAAAGGTATTTGTTTTCCCCCTTTCCGCATAAGATATGAGAAATCACCATACTTGCCCTAATAAGTATGATGAATGTTCAAAAATTGTGAACATTTTTCTCTGTTCTCAAATAAAACTGGTTATCAGGGCTGGAACTCACAAAATGCTAGTCAGAAAAGCAAACAGGGAAGACCCTGATCAGTCTGCTTCAGAAGCAGTCTGATCTGGGTCTGCCCTGTTCGTCTAGGCTTTTGTGACGGGCACCTACTGTTCGAAATTTTAGAACATTTCCCGTACTGGGTATGCAGAACTTTTGCAAAACTACTGTTTTTAACCCTTTACTCCATAGGCTATTTTTAGATCATGAATTTCAAGAAAAAGTTTTGAATGCTTTTGAAAATATTATGGAAAATGGAGCATTTGCTCCAAAAGAGCAAATGCTCCTTTTTCCGTAATATTTTCAAATTCATGATATTTCAAAGGGGTCAAAAGGCTTTATTATGGGGTAAAGGGTTAACTCACCTTTGGGATCTGTCTCAGTGGTAGAGTGCTTGACTCCAGACCGAAGGGCCTCTGGTTCCAGCCTCACCGGCATCACTGTGTTGTGGTCCTTGAGCAAGACATATTTATCCTAGCTTAGTAATGGTCCACCCCAGGGAGGCCCGTCCCTATAGAACTGAAAGATTGTTGATGGGACGTAAAAAACCAAATCAAACAAACAAATCAACCAAAACATATGTTGTGGGTACTCAAAAGAGCATCCAAAACACATGTTTGAACTGATGAATAAGAAAATGCTAAAATTTTTGACAGACTGGTTAAACTTCAACCCTTTTGTCTCAGAAGCCAGTTGATTTGTAAAATTGTAGAGTTTTGTGCATATTTGCTTATTAAGTCATATATGGTAATATCCCAGATTTTAGCAACAAAGGGAAGCAACTCAAAGAATATGAATACAATGATAAGCAAGAGTTGATTTTCTTACTTCCTAAACATTCAGTTATCTTTATGCCACATTTATAAAATTATTTTGCGATTGAAAACACCATTTTCATATAGATCAGTGTTTTTTTTTGCAATTGATGCCTACCCAATATGTTTACGCAAACATTGATGCTGTCTTAATTAAGCAGAAAGGTTTTACTTTTCCATGGATTGAAGACTTCAAGATCTTTGGGCCTCCTAGTGAGAAAACACAAGGCATAGTCTGCTATACTGTTGACCTACTCCTCAGTTCTGAAAATTTATAGATAATCACACCTGCCTGGTAGGCGGCGACCCTAAACTAAATTGCATTTCCGATTGCCGAAATCGTAATACATAATTGGTGGTCATATTTGTGCTGTTGTACAATCATTGTTTTGACGATCAAAAAGCCTATTTTTGGTGATCAGCAACATTGTTTGGATATAATATCGGTGTGTTGTGGTCCCCACTTACCTGGTTTGATAACTACTGTAAATTGCTATATTGATGTTTCACAAATATAATAAATTTGAGCCGTGACATGAGATTTACAACAATGTGGCATTTTGACATGAATAGACTCAGGCGAGCCTGTGCAGCCTCCTTTTAATTTTGGAAACTCCGAATTATGTTTGGTCAGTAGCTTAACACTCATAGAATATTCAAGCGACTAGCAAAGGCTCTGATCAGACTGCGCATAAGCGCAGGCTGATCTGAGCCTTTGCTGTTCGCACATACCACATTGTTGGAAATCTCATGTCGTGGTTCAATTATTATCTTGACGTTTGATATTATTTCAGGGACCAAGAAAGGAAGAAGCAGGTAAGGACCACAACTTTCTTTTGTCTTTGATTCATGTAGATAGGAGATAATTGTATTTACTATTACATATTTTCATTTGGTGAGGAATTGTGTCCATTTTAACCCATCTAAGCCTACGGCGTCCTTTTTTGGGGACATAGGCAAACAGATAAGACCCAGATCAGACATATATCTTCCCAAACGAAAATTTTGAATATGGTTATCACTATTCTAATGCACTCCTGCAGACTCGTCTCTAATTGGAGCGTTGCAAGCTGCATAAAGTTGCACGTCATTCAACAAAATGCGATGTAATTAATGATGTCAAACTATTTTGTCACAAAATTTTGATGTTATCCAATCAGTGTTACAAAAGCATGTACATTAGAATGGCAAATATTACATATAGTACATTTTTATTTTTCTCTAATCAGATATGGAGTTACATTTTCAATTCCATCAGAATAGAGGATAGTATGGTCTTTTTAAAGCCAACGCTATCAAGACTTCTCCAATTATCCCTCCTCCCTTTACCTCTATGTATGAATTCTTTTGTAGTAAGTATATTTTTCAGATTTTTGAAGATTTCAGAATTTTGATTGAGCTCAAGTCTGAAAAAAGGTTTATGGGTCTTATTGTCAATTTGAGTTTGGCTTATCCATTTGTTTGTTTGTCTATTATACTTTTCACACATATATAGAAATGTACAATCTCGATATCAAACTGGATAAATGATTTCATCAATATAAAATGGGCAGGAAAGTCTTTGTTTAATCAGCAAACAGTACAATCAAGAAATTCTTTTATATTGAAATTAACATAAATTCCGCTTTTGATCAGACTTGTTTACTTGTCTGAGAAGGTGTTGTTGGCAGAAAATTGCAATATTTAGACAGTGTATACTAAAAGCTTATGTTGAGTTAAAGCCATGGAAATTTAATTCATAGATTACCGTAACCCTTTTCATTTTGGATACAGGGTATTAAACATGTACTTTGGCATTGAAACAGTGAAGACCCAGATGACATGCTGCATAATGCAGCATTTCATCAGGGTCTGCACTGTTTGCTGAGATAAAAACTTCCTCCAGGGACAGAAAGTTATTAAAATTTAGAAATTTGGTCCTGTGACCCCTTAAAATACAAAATGGATGAATCCATGCTTATTGTACCAATATGTATGGGAAAATCTACCTGAATGGAAAGGGTTAAGCTGGTCTCCTAAGTATAGCCCTTTCTCTGGTATAATTCTGACTTTTAATTTTGTAAGAAAATGTAGCAAATACCTAAATGTTTTGCTCCCATGCATTAAAGACCAGTATTTTGCATTACTTTGAGAATTTTTTTGCAAATAGTTGAGCAGATCTCTGAATTTCTCACCCTAAAATTATCCCCGCTTTCTAAACTGGGGAATCCCAAACAGCAAAGACCCAGATATGATGCCACAAAACTTGGCATCACATTGGGGTCTGCACTGTTTGCAATATTATATGAGGATAAAACTGATTTTCAGGGACAGACATACAATATGGACCAAAGGTTGTAACCAGCCTGTTCAGCATAGTGCAGTCGGTAACATGTTTGACTGCAGATACCCGACTGACTGTAGATCTAGGGGTCGCAAGTTTGATCTCGGCCCGGTCCCATACTTTTGTGGCGATTGATCATGAAATAATTTTTTTCGGCCAAAATCTCCTCCTTTCCGCTGGCCATTTTGAGTAATGGTCATTTAGGGGCAGATTCTGATGAGAAGCTAAGAATTAAATGACCATGGCCTCGCTGAAAAACTAATGTTTGTAGTCCTTCAGTGGACACAGGTAATTTAGATTAGAGAGGTCAGCATCCAAAGTTGACAGTAGTAATTAGATCTTTCTTAAAATACAAATAAAGGTATCGTATTTAGTCCAAAAAGCACCCCAGCGGATGGAATGCAGATCTGCAAAAGAATTGCAATTTTTCATACTTTACACTTGCAGACAAGCAGGTTTTTCATAAATCTTAAAGTGCAAAAAGTTGATGATATTTAATGATCTTGGAAAGAGTGTTTTAAGTTTTCACCATGCAGTAACAGTTTAGCTCCAAACTAAACTGTTACTGCATGGGGAAAATTGAAAACAACTAAATTTAATTAGGAAATTTTATCAGGAAAAATGTGCAATTTGAAAATTTGAAAGAAATGTATCAGGACTAATGATTTCTTGAAGAAAGGGGTGGTTGTTTTGGGGTATTTGTTGGAGAAGGATACACAACTAAACTGATTCTGCATGGGGAAAATTGGAAACCACTAAATTTGATTTGAAATTTCTATCAGGAAAAATGAGAAATTTGAAAAATTGAAAGAAATATATTGTGTACTAATGATTTCTTAAAGAAAGGGGGGTATTTCAGGGTATTTGTTGGAAGAGGGGTGGGACATTTATTAGCCTATATATGGCACTTAATACATTAGGACATCTGGTGGACCGGAAATGCATTGTACATTAACCACCCTCACAAGAATTTCTCAACCAGCAGTGAGGGTCCTGATCAGATAATGGATAATATGGAATTGTGTGATAGTGAGTGGTATGGATGTTGATATTCCTATATATAGGAGAAATTAAGGATTAAATCATGATAAGTCTCTTTAGATCACTGTCTAGGCTTAATCTTGTGAATAAAGGTATGTATAAAACTTGTAAACATTTCCTCATGGGCGGATCCAGAGGGGGGGGGGGGGGGGCAGGGGGTCCGGACCTTTACCCCCCCCCCCCCCCCCCTGGAAAATCACAAAAATATAGGGTTTCTTAGCAATGTTGGTCCGGATACCCTCTAAAATCACAAACCAAGCCAGCATTCAATGAAGGGCAATCATCGGCACGCCAGAGAAACACCATTTAAATGGCCTTTTGCTGCCGGGCCGATGATGGCCCGCTAATAGTGGTTTTTGATCCTTCCTCCCCTTATCAAATAAAAACCTGTCATAGTTGGACCCCCTCTGACAAAACATACTGGATCCACCCATGTTCCTTGAACTCTTTCCTCACTTGTGAGTGACGACCTGTCGTCTGCTGATTACCTTTGCAAACAGTTTGGAACCAGATCAGGCCTTGAGTCTGATTTAGATTCAAACTGTTTGACACTGATGATATTCCTGAAAGAAATCTTTTTTTTTTTTTTAATTGATTTAAAAAATAAAATCAGCAGCTGATAAGTTGATTAATTATTTTATGACTTATTCCCCTTTCATTGCTTGTGTGCAGGTTAGTCAACAAAGTGTTGCAATAATATGCTCAGTAATGTATGAGTTTTTGCCCTTTGATTACTAATGAAGGTTTGACTTTTGTTTTACATGCATTGTGTTTCATCCTCAGACACATTCCCACTTTCCCCCAATATATTGTTTGAAGAATATTAACTGCACTCGTCATCAGATATGTGGAACCTATTGGGAAATCACAAGGCTAAATACTGGTCCGGATCCCCTGGCATATCACAAAACTACCAAGCCAGCATTCAATGTTGGGCCATTATTGGCCTGGCAGCGGGTTCGATGGCGGCCGATGATAGCCTTCTTTTATCGGTCTCCTCTCTCCCTGAAAAAAACAAAAAAACAGGGTTGGGTTTGAGCCCCCTCTGACAAAACTTTCTTGGTCAGTGTTCACATGCAACAGTCAGACTTACTCGTGTCCAGGCCCATATTAGATTAACACTTTCTTGCTATTTTCGCGAGGCGTAACGCAGTCAGTAATATGTCTGACTGCAGATACATGTCTGACTACAGATCCAAGAGTCACACATTCGGCCCCGGCCCAGTCCCATACTTTCGCGGAGGTGATATGAAATAATTTTTACGGCCCTTCTCCTCCCTTCCACTGATTCAAGGAGGGTTGTTGTCAGTTACTAGTCAAGCTTGCCCTGGAAAAAAGTATGGTTAGGTGAACTGACCGTCCCAGCATGACCATAGCTGTTGACTTGGACGTAAAGAACCAAACCAAACAAAACTTTCTTGCCTGGACTGGTACATGTATTTGCAGAGTCTATATGGTAATTAAATAGTGATCTATATAAGTATGGTAGATACAACAAATCAGACACAACTACAGAAAGATCTGGCACATTATCAGAATGATATATTTAATTAATCTATGTCATGCTGAGTCCAGAAGCTTCCTCTATAATAGACAGGATAGATCCAAATCAGCTGGGTTGTGGAGCCAGTTGATCAGTTACTCCACTGTTGTCTGTTCCTCCAGTGAATCTGTATAAGTCCATGGGGTCCTACGACTAGACATGTTTATAATGAAGTTAGATGGTATTATTCAGCAGGGCAAATCTTAATTAATGGAATGTACAAATTAACCCTTTAGGTGCCAACAAAATTTTGCAGCTGTTTAAATTCTGCTGTTACTTCAACCAGTAGATATAGGAGCTGTCATTGCATAGTGGATATACCATTCCCCTTGTACTCAGGGGTCCCGAGTTAAATCCTGGGCTCCTCCAGTCTGTCAGATGAGACTCCACGCTGTGGTCCTGTCTCTGTATGACCTTAGCTGTTGGTGGGACTAAAACACAAACTCACTCACTCAGATAAGGCTTGGTGGCAGATGACTCCGCGACTTGAATGAAGTGTCAACCTGTATTTTCCCTGAAAATCAAGTTACTAAATATTTTAAGGTATTTACCAAACTACAACTGTTTTATTCAGTTCTATATTTTATGATATGAAGGAACAATTTTACCCATGCCATTCTCATCTTATTAATATGTACTTTGGTAGTATATGTTCATTGCAAACAATATGTACCCATTCTAAAAGTTTTCTAGAATGCAATCGAATATAGGCAACAGGATGTAAAAAGCAGAACAATATTTTCAGGACAAAAAAATATTGGCAGAAAAAGGGTTTATTACATCATTTATTGCTTATCATTTATGAGAGAATTGAAGCATTTTTAACAAAATATTTGTGGCTGATTTCGTGTAAGGCGATAGTCTGGCTTTAGTTGGCGCTATTGCTGAAGTAAATGCCCATAGTCGGGCTATGTTTAACTCTTTCATTAACTTTCTATTACTCGGTGGCTCACAAGTAGAGTGCTTGACTCCTTTTTGAGGGGGCGCTGGAAGAAGGGGTGTGGGGACTTGAGTTGTCTCCCAAATGCAATTTTTTATTAACTTGAATACACTCTACCAAGTAAAGCAGTATAGAAAAGCCTTGGTCCCAGAGCTCCCAATCGGGGTGCAACCTTCCCGCTACTAAAATAAATGGCAATCACATCAAGTCACAGTAAGGTTTTATAAAGTTTGCAACAGTTGTCATTTTGGTCAGCATATATTGTATATAAAAAAAATGGATTTTATCACAGAACAGTCACCAAGCAATGTTCAACGAGTCCCCGTTCAGTTACAAGCAGTTGCCAAAGTGTCAGCACTTGATCTCCGACCAGTCAGCAAACACTTTGAACTAGTCACAAGCCTGTCACTGATCCTACCGCGAGCAGTTGCAGAAATGTCGCCAACCGATTGCTGACTACATTAAAATATCAGGGTTCCCACAAGCTCTGGAAATCATGGAAAACCTGGAAAATCCCTAAAATAAATCCCATGCATGGAAAAATCATGGAATTTAAAAAAAAAACCCTGAATAATCATGGAAAAATCATGGAATTTTGTGAAATAATTTGACGAATCCACCAGTAGCCAGAAAACTAGCTGTCGGACACTGTCCGACAGCTAGTTCTCTGGCAACTGGCAGTATTCAAGTTTTAATAATTTCAAAATGCATACATGGTCTACAAGCATGCTGTTGTTGCTTCATTCCGCATTTATGCTCAGCGTGGTGAAGATGCTGCTAAGAGGGGACGTTGGAGGCCGTGCATTAAATAGTAATGGAAATTATATTGTTGATCATGGAAAATCATGGAATTGTTTTTTGAATTTCTATGGGAATCCTGAAATATAGCCGCCAATCCTACAGCGACTACCAGGTCAGTGATCATATCTGTAGAGGAAGAGTAATTGCAATGGTCACAGACATCGTAAGTCATTTGCATTGCCAGGCGGTTGCAAGCTCTGTTGGACCAAGGCTTAAGGTACCAATGAAGACTTAGACAACTGGAAAAAAAATGTTTAAAAGAATCAATGTGGTATTTTTACAGTCTCGTTAAAATACTTCATGCTAATATGATCTTTACAACCTGAATTATGATTAATATAGCTGGGTGTGTTATCATCAGAAGATAATATCAGACAGTAATATATTCTTTTGATTTCGTTCCAATAGTGTTTGATGAGATTTTATTGAGGTCAATTAATTATTTTGCCATGTTCATAAAAGTCAATATGGATTCAATAAAGCTTATTCAAACAATTTAACTTTTAGAGTTCGCTGTCCTAAATGAAACAATACCAAAAAAAATCCTGGATATAATTTGATTTTTGATGCTTAGTTCCGTTGTTGTGATTTGTGTTAAATTCGGATACATTTGTATTGGAGTGTGAATTTTTTTTTCAGTATGCTTAGAAGTTTCATTAACTCTTCCATGCTCGAGATTACTTCTGTTTACCTTTTACAAAATGTTTGGACCTAGATCATGGCCAATAGAACATAGAACGTTGGTCCGGATCTGGATCCAACCTGTTGCGTTCCAACAAAGAATTTTTGGAAAATTAAATTTTGAGAAAAGTAAGCAGATGACAAGAAAAGATTTTAAATTACCCAGCATACAAAGAGTTAAGTTTCAAAGAAATGAAATAGAATTTACTGAAAGAAGTAGGTGAAACATATACTAATTGGTGCTACCTGTGACTCGGCTTGATTGTACTGTCTTATCAGTTCAGTGAATACGGAGGCGAGTTCAACAATGTGAGCGCTCGTTCTGGTACCTATCTTTATCCCCACGCTTTTTTAAAAAAGCGAAGGGGATATTGCTATCCCCTCCCTCCGTCTGTCTCTCCGTCCGTCCGTTATGCTATCTCCTCCTAAACCATTGGACGAAATTCAACCAAATTTGGTGTGTGAGTTACTCACATAAATGGGGCGCGCAATGTAAAAAATTTTTTGGCCCCGCCCCCTGGAACCCTGGGGAGGGGTCAAAAGGTCAAATATCATTTAATTTCAATTACAAAGTCAATTTCAAAGATTTTTATTCCAAACTTTGTGTGTGTTCTCACAAATGAAAGATACAAAAAATGTCAGACGGGTTTTTTATTCTGTCGCCTGGGTCATGCTCTAGGGGTGGGACTTGGGGGTACTTAGGGGCCAAAATCAAATCAATCCTGCTGTCTGTCAGTTATGCTATTTCCTCCTACACCATTGGACGAAATTCACCCAAATTTGGTGTGTGAGTTACTCACATGAATGGGGCGCGCAACGTAAAAAAACAATTTTGGCCTAGCCCCTTGGGGCCCTGGGGAGGGGTCAAAAGGTCAAATATCATTTAATTTCAATTACAAATTCAATTTCAAAGATTTTTATTCCAAACTTTGTGTGTGTTCTCACAAATGAAAGATAAAAAACATATCAGATGGGTTTTTTATTCTGTCGCCTAGGTCATGCCCTAGGGGTGGGACTTGGGGTACTTAGGGGCCAAAATCAAATTCCGTCCTGCTGTCTGTCCGTTATGCTATCTCCTCCTAAACCATTGGACTAAATTCAACCAAATTTGGTGTGTGAGTTACTCACATGAATGGGGCGCGCAACATAAAAAAACAATTTTGGCCTAGCCCCCTGGGGCCCTGGGGAGGGGTCAAAAGGTCAAATATCATTTAATTTCAATTACAAATTCAATTTCAAAGATTTTTATTCCAAACTTTGTGTGTGTTCTCACAAATGAAAGATAAAAAACATATCAGATGGGTTTTTCATTCTGTCTCCTAGGTCATGCCCTTGGGGTGGGACTTGGGGTACTTAGGGGCCAAAATCAAATTCCGTCCTGCTGTCTGTCTGTTATGCTATCTCCTCCTAAACCATTGGACTAAATTCAATAAAATTTGGTGTGTGAGTTACTCACATGAATGGGGCGCGCAACGTAAAAAATTTATTTGGCCCCGCCCCCTGGGGCCCTGGGGAGGGGTCAAAAGGTCAAATATCATTTAATTTCAATTACAAAGTCAATTTCAAAGATTTTTTATTTCAAACTTGTGTGTGTTCTCACAAATGAAAGAAACAAAACATATCAGACAGGGTTTTTTATTCGCCTGGGTCATGCCCTAGGGGTGGGACTTGGGGTACTTAGGGGCCAAAATCAAATTCCTGCTGTCTGTCCGTTATGCTATCTCCTCCTAAACCATTGGACGAAATTCAACCAAATTTGGTGTGCGAGTTACTCCCATGAATGGGGCGCGCAACGTAAAAAAAATTTTTGGCCCCGCCCCCTGGGGAGGGGTCAAAAGGTCAAATATCATTTAATTTCAATTACAAGGTCAATTTCAAATATTTTTATTACAAACATTGTGTGTGTTCTCACAAATGAAAGATAAAAAACATATGAGAGTTTTTTTTTTATTCTGTTGCCTGGGTCATGCCCTAGGGGTGGGACTTGGGGTACTTAGGAATTTGGTGTGTGAGTTACTCACATGAATGGGGCGTGCAACGTAAAAAATTTATTTGGCCCCGCCCCCTGGGGCCCTGGGGAGGGGTCAAAAGGTCAAATATCATTTCAATTACCAAGTCAATTTCAAAGATTTTTATTCCAAACTTTGTGTGTGTTCTCACAAATGAAAGATACAAAACATATCAGACGGGATTATCATTATGTAGCCTGGGTCATGCCCCAGGTGTGGCACTATGGGGTGCTTGGGGTGCCCAGGTGGTCAAAAAAAGTAATTTTCAAACATGGTCATGTGGCATATCAAATCGACGAGGATGACGAGCAGAACAGAATGCAAGTAAAAATTTTCATCCTAGGGTCAAACCCGTGACCTTGGGGTGAGGTCAAAGTTCTAATATCATTAAATTCGGGTTACCATGTCAATTTCAAGTCAAAAACTTTAGCGTGGGGATTTGCGATGGCGCCCCATCCACTGCACGCTCTAGTTATTCGAAATGTGTATAGCCTGCCATAAATACGAGCGCCCGAGAGCGCTTGCATCATTGAAATTGCCTCTGGTTTAGTGTTTGTCTTATAAAAGTCTACGATTTTCGTTTAAGTTTGAAACACATGATAGACATTGCAACTTAGTTTGAGTATCTAAATGTCCATGTTATATGATGCATATAGTGCACTTCAATGATTATTGTCTGGGAAATGTCTCTTCTGTGTTTACCCATAATAATCAGACATATTTGTAAATATAGAAATGTTGTAAATTAAGATAATAGTGCTGAACAAGTTTTAAATACCATATTCTACCTAAGAAGCCCCACTGTGTGCACTAACTTTTCAAAATCCTACAGCATTTTTTCTTAACTCATTGGCGTAGCTCCCATTACGCAGTTACGCACATGCATAATAAAAAAAGTAAGTTACTTACATTCAAGGGAGGTCACCTAATGTGGTAAAAGTAATTTTCTGTACTAAAAGGAACTACTCATTAAGGGAAGAGTTTGCTCCCTCTGGGAGCATATTCTTTCCTTTAAGAGAAGTTCCCATTTGAAAAGGGATGCAATTGATGAAAATCACTGCTTGATTTAGTAGTCACCCTTTCATGTGGGTATCTTTTTCAGCATTCTGGCTACGCCAATGTAACAGATCAGCTGATCAGGATCAACACTCCTTTTCACTAATTCATTCATTTTGAGTAAGCAGCCCATAATGGACTTGGTGTGCGCCTGTTCATAAAGTAGAAAATGGTACATCCCATCTACTCTTTTAATCTAAATTATTTATTGAACCACCTCCATCCTGGTTCTTTAGCTTATGCTGGTTCTGATGCATATTGATCCCCCTCAATGCTTGATCCACCTCCATGCTGGTGCTGATGCTTATTGATCCACCTCCATGCCATTTCTGATGCTTATTGATCCACCTCCATGCCATTTCTGATGCTTATTGAGTCACCTCCATGCCATTTCTGATGCTTATTGATCCACATCCCTGCTTGTTCTGATGCTTATTGATCCAACTCATGTTTGTTCTGATGCTTATTGATCCACCTCCATGCTGTTTCTGATGCTTCTTGATCCACCTCCATGCTGTTGCTGATGCTTTTTTATCCACCTCCATGCTGTTTCTGATGCTTCTTGATCCACCTCCATGCTGTTTCTGATGCTTCTTTATCCACCTCCATGCTGTTTCTGATGCTTCTTGATCCACCTCCATGCTGTTTCTGATGCTTATTGATCCACCTCCATGCTGTATCTGATGCTTCTTTATCCACCTCCATGCTGTTTCTGATGCTTATTGATCCACCTCCGTGCTGTTTCTGATGCTTCTTGATCCACCTCCATGCTGTTTCTGATGCTTCTTTATCCACCTCCATGCTGTTTGTGATGCTTCTTTATCCACCTCCATGCTGTTTCTGATGCTTCTTGATCCACCTGCATGTTGTTTCTGATGCTTATTGATCTACATCCCTGCTTGTTCTGATGCTTATTGATCAAACTCATGTTTGTTCTGATGCTTATTGATCCACCTCCATGCTGTTTCTGATGCTTCTTGATCCACCTCCATGCTGTTTCTGATGCTTATTGATCCACCTCCATACTGTTTCTAATGCTTCTTTATCCACCTCCATGCTGTTTCCGATGCTTATTGATCCACCTATATGCTTTTTTTGATGCTTATTGATCCACCTCCATGCTGTTTCTGATGCTTCTTGATCCACCTCCATGCTGTTTCTGATGCTTATTGTTCCACCTCCATGCATTTTCTTATGCTTATTGATCATCCTCCATGCTGTTTCTGATGCTTATTGATCCACATCCCTGCTGTTTCTGATGCTTATTGTTCCACCTCCATGCTGTTTCTGATGCTTCTTGATCCACCTCCATGTTGTTTCTGATGCTTCTTGATCCACCTCCATGCTGTTTCTGATGCTTATTTATCATCCTCCATGCTGTTTCTGATGCTTCTTGATCCACCTCCATGCTGTTTCTGATGCTTCTTGATCCACCTCCATGCTGTTTCTGATGCTTCTTGATCATCCTCCATGCTGTTTCTGATGCTTATTGATCCACATCCCTGCTGTTTCTGATGCTTATTGTTCCACCTCCATGCTGTTTCTGATGCTTCTTGATCCACCTCCATGTTGTTTCTGGTGCTTCTTGATCCACCTCCATGCTGTTTCTGATGCTTATTTATCATCCTCCATGCTGTTTCTGATGCTTCTTGATCCACCTCCATGCCGTTTCTGATGCTTCTTGATCTACCTCCATGCTGTTTCTGATGCTTATTGATCATCCTCCATGCTGTTTCTAATGCTTCTTGATCCACCTCCATGCTGTTTCTGATGCTTATTGATCCAACCCATGTTTGTTCTGAGGCTTATTGATCCACCTCCATGCTGGTTCTGATGCTTCTTGATCCACCTCCATGCCGTTTCTGATGCTTATTGTTCCATCTCCATCCTTGTTCTGATGCTTATTGATCCACCTCCATGCTGTATCTGATGCTTCTTGATCCACCTCCATGCTGTTTCTGATACTTCTTGATCCACCTCCATGCTGTTTCTGATGCTTATTGATCCACCTCAAAGCTGTTTCTGATGCTTATTGATATTCCTCGATCCATACTATTTCTTTTGATTATTGACCCAATAGAAAACTAAAAAAAAAATTGCCAAGTTATAACAATTATGAAGTGCTGAGCAGATTCCCTGAAAAAATCACAAAGCTACTATAAGCCAGCCTTCAATATGTTGGGCTACCATCTAAATGATTGCCCTCTTATGGTGGTATTTGGATCCTACCTCCTTTCAGCCCCCCTCCCCATTTTTAAATAGTCTATGAAAAATAGATAATTTTAGATATAATCTGCAAAGGGAACATGCCTCCCCCAACCCCTTTATATATATGAATCCCCTTTGGATCCGCCCCTGTAAACCTATGGTTAATATGACAGAATTCACGCAAAACTCAGGTCATTGCATAGTAGTGTAGCATTATTAAGTAACATATATACTGAATTTTTTTTCTTCTTAATTATCATAACTATACATTTATATATAAAGAGAAGAATACATTAGGAAGATGAGAACATGACCCTGTTATATGAATAATGCATGAAATTATAAACCGCTGGCATTCTTCTGGAGAAAAAATATGGCGGTATGAACTTTGTAGATTGATGAATAAGTGGCCTCGGGATAAAGTAAATTTGAACTTGTGTTTAAAATACATTCATTAGCAGCTAAAATTGAAGAAAAGGTAAAGTGTGTCAAAATATTTGAAATGGAAAAAGTGTATACTGAAAGTAGCCGCAACTTGACAGTCTTCTAATTCTAAATCTGTGTACTTTTGACAGAGTAACTTAATTCTTTTCTCGCCAGTCACCACTTATGTGGTCTGCTTTATAATGTAGCCTATATTGCAAACATATATTACACTGGTAAGTCTGCTCCCTTGAGACTGCATTTATGATAAAATCTGGTCTGAAGTGTACTTGGATATATGCCGCAGACATAATCAAAGCACTGAGAGTACTGATGGGGACGGCTGTATTTAAGCGTTCAAGTCTTCAAATAGGGAGATTTTTAGTTTAATACCTTTTGTACAACCTGTGATTTAGCTAACAAGAATGGTTAACTAAAACCTTACAACAAAAAAGCCAAACAAGGACCAAGAAAAAAAAATAGAAGAAACAATAAACAATTAATCAACATCAAAACCACTTCCTTAGAACTGGCAGCATCAAAATTTGAAACCACTTGGTTCCTATATAAATTGTCATTTCTTATTTGTATCTACATCACACGGAATTAGATATGAATTGATGTACTGCCATATAACGGACACGGTAAACAGTTTTATTATAGACTATTAATGGTTATGCATACGTATCTACAATATAAGACTATAGGTACTTAATTGCTGAAGGAACAGGACTTACTCTCATACTTTAGTATCACCGTCCATTTGTATGTACATATGGTCAAATTAAGATACTATTCTTTCTCAGCTTTTGACTTTAGCAGAATCCATCTAGAGTGAAGATCTGTCCAGTAAAATTAATTTAGGCACAAAGTGGTTTCTGCTGCTGTCAGCTCTGAGACAGTGTTTCAGAGTTGACATAATGTCGGGATCATATCTCTTGTATTATTTGAAGTAGGAATGCCAAATTCGTGAATTCATGTATCTTGGGGTCACGGAGCGTCGCGTACCCTACCTTAACATATGCCCTCAGATCTAGAAAAATCGTGTCACGAGCATAAATCCTATATTATATGATATAGGAATCCCGAATTTGGTTTGTGGACACATCCTGGGGGTCAGGGAGTGTCGAATATCATTCAGTGTCACTGTTACCTTGCTTTCTGGCCTCAGTTTTAGAAAAAAAATATCGTAAAAATGGGCTGTCCAATGTTGTCAAATAACGTTCCATAATTGTGTCGCATGCTAGATCCATTATCATAACATATCTTGTTCACGATAGACTATAAATGGCCATGCATAAGCCGGGTACTTAAAATCAAGCCACATAAAAAGAGTAGACCTATACGCGATGGAAGCACGTTTTAAATGGTAAACAATTACAGCTCTGACGTTTATATCTCAGAGCTTTGAACCATTGTAAATGGACAGGCTCGAGAAGTTAAAAATTGAAGCATGCAGTAGGCATGAATACATATTATAATCAGGTTAAACGACCGCCAGCTTTTTTAGGCTAATACTTGTTTCATAATTATTATTACCTGCGTGGCCTCAGCGAAAGCAGGTCTAGTAGTAGGTCCACTCTGTCCGTTCGTACTCACGAATGGACTCTCGTTGGGTACTTTAAATTTCCGAAATTTCTTGGTACTTTTAATTTCCAAAATCAATTACGGAATAAACCTCATTTGCATATAAAGGGAGCTAATGCCTCGGTTACATTTGCCTTATGACGAGTATACGATGCCCGTACGATGTCCAAATCACCGTTTCCGTACCGCCTCCGCAGGGAGACCTTGCGCTCATCGTACAGATTTAGAGGCATCGTGGCCTCTACGATTTTGTTTAACTCCGCACAATGACAAATTTGAAAAAATCGTAAGCCCGTAGCCCGTAGACACATCGCAGTGACATCGTACGATCCCCGTACGGGCACCGCACGATGATCCTGAGGACAACGCAGGGTTTTAGATTGTCATCTTGGCCCAAAAATGATCGTACACTCTTGCGTTAGAGCCCGCAAGGTCGCCGTACGATGCCTTTGCAGGGCCCATAAAATCTTATGGACATCGGACGGTCATCCTGCGGTAACCCTAAGGCGATGGCACGATGATCGTGCGTTCGCCTTGTGACGTGTCAACAATTTCCCTGAGACTTATCATTAGCTGTTTGTTTCATTTCAATATTTGTCTTCAGGTGATGTTTCTTATACCACCACTCAGTGTGACTCTATATGCACACAGTTCAGTTTGCTGATGGAAGCAGTCTAATCATGAGCGGATCCAGAGGGGGGGGGCAGGGGGTCCGGACCCCACCCCTCCCCTGGAAAATCACAAAAATATAGTTTTTTTTATAAATACTGGTCCAGATCCCGTAGAAAATCTCAAAGCTAAACATGTACCAAGCCAGCATTACATGACGGGCCAGCATCGGTCTGCCAGCGAAACGCCATTTAAAATGATGTTTCGCTAGCGGGCCAATAATGACCCCCGCTTTTAGTGGTATTTGGATCCTCTCGCCCTTATCAAGTAAAAAAAGTTGAGTTGGACCCCCTCTGACAAAACTTTCTGGATCCGTGCTTGCTAATCAGGGCCCATAGAGTATGTTTCCATGATAAAATTATCTGAAGAGCAATTCAAAATATGCACCTAACGTGAAATGCATATGCATTTTCAGTATATAAAATGGTGGTTGGATAAGGGGTTTAATTAATTAGATAAGATTAAAAAAAAGTCCAGATATTTTTGTGATTTATAACTCTGGGATTTGAATTTGAGTATTACTTCAAGGAATAAAATCTCGAAGTGAGAAGATGTGACTAGTTCGAACATTGAAATTTGAATGAATGAATGTTCTACAAAATGTATTTTACTGAAAACGAATGGCAAATGTGCTGACCAGGCCGAGTGGAAGAAAGCGCATTCTGATCAGTACCTTTGCTGTTCGCATGCAACGACTTCATTTTTGCTTATGACGCAGATTTTATGTGTTGCTGGCCGTAGAGTGCCTTTGAATGATTTAACTGAATAAAACCATAATAAGAGTTTTAGTCTACGCTGATACAATAAAAGCATCTTTATATTTTCAATTAAAGTGCTACTTTTCGAATTATAAAAGTGTACTATAAAAAAGTGGTTGCAATATTCTGTGATTTAAACTTTATGAAAACTGCAGAACTTAGAAATCGACATTAAAATATACACAAAGGTATCACGCTGTTTCATACCTTGGGACCATGTTCAACTAAAACACTAGCCTCTTCACATCACGATTTGTGATCACATGACTTTGAAACATAGTTCAAATGGAATGCAAAAATGAACATGGATAGCCGTTTGAATCCATGCACATAATTACACGACAATTGCACAGTCAGCGTACCGACTCCTTGCGACTTCCGCAAGGTCATCGTACGGGCATCGTGCGATTTATATAGGGAGGTCGTGAAGATAACATGATGATTGTACGATAACCTTGCGGTTGTCGTACGATATCCGCAAGGTCTCTGTAAACTTTTGTTCTAGTTTGTCGCCGAAAGAAATCGTAAGGTGATCGTAAGCAATGTAAACACATACGTCGTAGCTTTTAGCCGCCTACGATGCCGAAAAAATCGTAGAGAAAATCGTAGACAAATAAATCGTACGACGACCGTAGCAAATGTAACCTAGGCATTATAAACTCAAAATGAAGTTTATTCCGTTAAACTTTTCTGGGATTTGTTGGGTACTTACGCTTTATTGGCAACCAACAAGAATCCATTTGTAAGAGAGTCCGTCTTTCCGTCTGTCCATCCATCCGCAATACTTTTAGGGTGCCTAGTTTTTGTAATCTGTAACTCCAAAAGTTTTCATTCATTTTTATTAAAACTTTGCATAGTGATTGTTCACATATAGAAGATGTGCACCTCCTATTTTGTGCTTAATTCATGAATATCAAGTTTCTTATTTTTGAGGGGCGTTGCTCTTAGACATATTTTCTGTCCAGAATGCTAAGATGGTGTCTGGTCTGTATAATCTGTAACTCAAACACTTTTCATTCCTTTATATTCAAACTTTGCATAATGATTGTTCACACATTGAAGATGTGCATCTCTTATTTTGTGTTCATTTGAAAAATATTTTCTCAATTTTTGACGGGTGTTGAACTTAGAATTTTTTTCACTCCGAAATGGCTTTGGGTGTATAGTTTGTGTAATCTGTAACTCCAACAGTTTTCGTTCCTTTATATGAAAACTTTGCATGATGATACGATTGAACATGTGCATCTCTGATTTGGCGCACATTCCCCAAATATTTTGTTTCGTGTTTTGGTTCTTGAACTTAGGTATTTTTTACGTTCAAAATGCTTAGATGGTGTCTAGTTTGTGTAATCTGTAACTCCCACAGTTTTCATATCTTTATTATTCAAACTTTGCATAATGATTGATCATTCATGCATTGAACATGTGTACCTCCTATTTTGTGCACATTTGAAAAATATTTTCCGTTGAACTTGGACATTTTTCCATCCGAAATGGTTTGGGTGTCTCGTTTATGTAATCTGTAACTCCAGCAGCTTTCATTCTTTTATATTCAAACTTTGCATTATGGTTGTTCCCACGTTGAACATGTGCAGTCTATATTTTGTGCACATTTGATAGTATATTTGGGAGTTTTGAACTTAGACATTATTATGTACTCTCATGTTTTTCTTCATACGTAGGCTTGGACCCAGCATCTACTGTCTACCCCCAAAATATATCGGGAATATCAGCCAGACCCCAAAAAATATTTGTAATTTTGGGCTACCCAAAATAATATCCCCATCCTGCACATTGACTTTAAGAAAACCCCTGAAATCCCTGAATTGTATAGAAATGACCTCTAAAACCAGTCCAATTTTGTTATGATATATCCACAAAATCTTCATACCCCCCAAAATAATGATATTTCTGAAACCCCCCAAAAATATTGAAATTCAAGATTTTGAACCCCCAAAAATGGTCCCAGCCTACGTATATATATGAAAATCTCAGCCAACCCCCCTCCCCCCCCCCCCCCACACACACACACATTCTTGGGGCATCAGGGTGTGAAAAGCGGACGTTACAAAAAATAAGAATAAGAAAGTGGCACCAATTACAATTAAAGTATAATAGTGAGCGTGCATCAAAGTGGTCTTAAATCATCATTGCCGACCCCTGTGAGCTGAGAAGAAACAGAAAAAAAATAATATAAAATTATGCTGTTTCGAATCAAACATGATTTCGTGTTAACCCGTAGTAATGTTGTAGATGCGCAACCTGATTTGTTGAGTCTTCTCTCGATATAGAATCATAGGTCTAGATTAGCAAACAATTCCAGCGTAATAGTGAGAATGTTTTCTTGTCCATCAGTTTTAATATTTGCTTTGGGTACTCAAAAGATGAGACAGTTCCATTTTGATTATCCACAACATATGCCTTGGTAGAGATTTAAACATATGTTTGGATGCTTTAAAGAACCGTCTTATTGAGACAATTCTTTGAGTACCCGCAACTATGTTTTGGTTGAGAAATAGAAACTGTCCACCGCCACCGCCGATGGGCCGAAATATGTGTTAATGCATTGATGGTGAGGGTTCAAAAAGCTGCTATATGCATTTTTTTAAAAAAAGCTAATGCTTGTAAAAAATAAACTTGGCTTCACTAGAAAAATATGACCTCAAAATGCATTAGAATCGCTTTTACGGACATTTTGAATTAGAAATATTTCTTTAGGGAGGCCCTATCCCCCAACGAGAGGGGTCGTTTCTCTCGTGCTCCCCCTCCCACACCTACACACACACACACACACACACACACACACACACACACACACACACACACACACACACACACACACACACACACACACACACACACACGTGCCTTTGACACTCGAAAGACGCATACTACATTTCAAGATCGTACCACTTTTCAAAAGTCGACAACGACCCTTGAGTCAGTTAGCAGCCTATATTGATGAAAGCATAGGCAGCATTATACCTCCATGAAACGACATTTTCTTGATAAAAGTTTTATTGAGGATTTTCATAACCTTGAAGTGAGCATTGAAATAACGCAACGATGGTTGCACCCGTTGTTGTATTTACTGGTGCAGACTCGCCAGAGCCTTCGCTGCTCGTATAAATAGGACACAAGTCGTCATTTGAGCCAACGCAAAAAATTTTGGTACAGTGACGAAGGCTCAGTTGAGCCTGTGCGAATGTGCAGACTCACCAGAGCATTCGCTGAAGTCATATATGACAGCGAAAGCGCATTTCGGGCCAGCAAGAGAGTTTGGTACTTATTAGATTGTCGAGTGACAAAAGGCTCAGGTGAACCTGTGCAGCCTTGTGAATATTCATCAGAGCCTTAACTCGCTGCTCGCATAAATGACACACACACCGCCGATCGAGCATGCACATGGGATTCTGATACTACTACGAAGGCTCAAGCGAGCCTGTGCAAATGTGCAGACTCACCAGAACCTTCGCTTCTGGAACACAGATTTTCATTTGAGCCACCACATGATATTTTGGAACTCTGATGAATCATTAGGTGAGCCTGTTCTTTAGAGCATTTTCTGCTTGCAAAAATGACACCGAAATCGCCATTTGAGAGAGCACGAGATTTTGACACTTATCGCATTGTGAAGTGACTACGGCTTTGGCGAGTCTGCATATTTGCGCTGACAGTTTCGTCTGAGCCTTCGCAACAGTATTAAAATGGCGCGTGTTTGATCAAATGGTGATTGGGTTGTCGCTAATACGAGCAGCGAATGCATGACGAGTCTGCACATTTGCATGAGACACTCAACAATGCGACTGCGAAGGCGAGTCTGCACATGTTTGCGCGGAGTCGCCCGAGTTTTCGTCACTGGACAATGCGTTAAGTACCAAAAGGTCGTGTTGACTCAAATGGTGATATGGTTCACATTTATGCTAGAAACGAAGGCTCCGTGAAGTCTGCACATTGTACAGTCAACAGGTTTAGATTTTATTTACCTTTTGGCTTTTGCATTTTCCAGGGTGCATTAAATGGGAAAATGTATTAAATTGTAAAAATTAAATATAAAATCACAGCTGGGATATTAATAATCAAAACTTATAACAAATATTAATGCAATTGGACAAGTCTGAGAGGTTCAAACACAAGTATGTAGTGCGTAAGACGACTTAAAATCATATCGCTAAACGACCGCTAACTTTTTTAAAAAGCCAATTCTTGTATATGTATCAACTGGTTCCCTGCTCACGTGGTCGCTAATTATATAAATTTATTATTGCGCGATAATAATTTACATATATTTATGATTGTTTTTTTGAAATCGAGCAGATAAATCTCAAATACTGTAGATCTAGACCTATTTTTAAAAAGACAAAAACAACAACGACAATAAAAAACACGAAACAAGTTTGAACTATTTTTACGCGGAAGCTTCTTTATAGGTGTTGTTAGGATCGTATTAATCCCTTATCATGCGGCTTGGTAATGCCCTGTTTTGAATACAATGTAGATCCATATCAGCCGGCTTCTCAGAAAGTAACTGATCCAGAATCAACTGTTAACCACTCTGCCTCTAAATCAACCATTTAACCTGATACTTTGCAACATATATGCTGAAAAATTGGGATTAATGGTAACATACTGATGTGTTCAACAGTGCAAGAGCAAATTACGACGTGTGGTCGAAACGCTATTGTTAAAATTGGGGAACGGACTAACATCCGTCCCCAAAAAGCAGATAACATTTTCAGGATATCCGTTAAGGATTAACACTTACAGGGTGCATAAAATTTGATTTTACCAGCATCAGGATCACAATGATAAACATGTTTCTGTTACTTTAACCCTTTACTCTATAGGCTATTATTAGATCATGACATCATTTTCTATTTTTAGACAACATTGAAAAAATTCAAGAAAAGTTTGTTTTGTTTTGAATACTTTTGAAAATATTATGGAAAATGGAGCATTTGCTCTTTTGGAGCAAATGCTCCATTTTCCATAATATTTTCCAATATGTGATATTTCAAAGGCGTTACTATTGAGTAAAGGGTTACCACTATGTTTGGATGTGCATGTTTCAATCGAACAGAAATACAAATGTGCATCTGAATAAACAGTGTAGATCCAGATTTTTGGAAACCAACTGATCAGGATCTACACTGTTTCTAATACTTAATCTAGTATACATGCTAATGACTATAATTCTTTGATGCTGTGTGTTTAAACTGATTCGAGTAAATAATCAAAGTTTTTCTTTTAAATATTTGGCTATATAATGATATGGATTTTTAAACTGTCGCAAGTATAGAACTTTTAAAGGAAAAAGCAAGGGAAGAAAAAGGGTGTGTAATAGTTTGATGGATGACTTAAGAGGGCCCTGATGTTGACTGTAATAAGTAGTGGGGCTGACATATTGGAGAGGACCACCAGGTCTAGAATAACACATGCTTATTGGATTGATTCTTGAACTCAAATAAGGCCATATGGGTCTTAGTATGTAGCATTAGGTTGTTGGGTCTGTATGTTTCATTTGTGATATTGAGCCATACAAAATATGTTAAAATAATATCTCCCTACGTTGACCATGACCTAGTCAAACATTATTTAGATATTGTGACTCAATATCAGACTCAGATTAGCACTTCAGGACCTTCAGGTCCTCTTGTTTAATTAGAAGTGCCAGATAAGGACTCTGCTTTAAATGGGAAAATAATGAGCTTAAGGTAATCTAGTGGTGATCATTTGAAACCCACAAACACACTGGCATCAATATTTTCCAAAAGCTAGGATGATAATCTAAAACATAACTTTCTTTGGCCTAAATAAAACAGCTTGTAAAACATGTTATTTGTAATACTGCTGGGAGTCAAATCATTTGTTTTATTGTGCAAATTTATTTTATTATGCAAATTTTGAAACTCTTCCAAGGATTGTTGTAACAGATCTTTACCTGGAGCACAGTTTAGCTGGGATATTAATCACTTTCATTTCAAACTGGATTTTACTCATCTTTGATTTATTTTGTTGGATAGTTCAAGTTTTAGATCTGTTAAAGTGCATAGATGCATAGTATATAATCAGGGATTTTTTGCAATTTTGGAAGGGGCCCTAGGGCCTTTCAGATTTGGAAAATTAGCGTGGTAAACCCCAAAATTGGGAAATTTGTTATAGTGCGCAAATATGGCATTTTCGGTCAATTAGAAAACAAATTAGCTATTATACATAATATTGCCATATAATTGAAGGAGAAATAAGATGCAATGGTAGTAGAATGTTACCATGTGTGGTGACTGAATTTAAATTCTAAAAAAAAATCACCAAAATTCCATTGGGAAGCTGGGACCAAATTTGAGAACACCCCCAAAAAAATCCCTGATAATGCTTTGAGTTCATGATCTTCATTGGATTTATGAAGGACCGTGAGTGAGTGATATATATTATGAAATTCTAAGAAAATGAACACTCAGTTATTTTGTCACAAAATTCAAACTTTTGGTAGCCGAACCAATGAGCCTGCTTATTCGATAAGTGTAGAACTTTTGCTAGTGTTGCATTATGCTTAGCTTGAGCAAAATGGTAAAACATTTGCTGGTGTTGCATTAATCAAAGCTGCGAGCAAAGTGTAGCACATCTGCTTGTGTTGCATTATGCAAGCTTGAGCCAAGTGGTAAAATATTTCCTAGTAGATCATTTCCTGGTGTTGCATTATGATTAGCTTGCAGCAACTATTTAAACATTTGCTTGTGTTGCATTACACTAAGCTTGAAGCAAAGTGTAAAACATTTGCGGATATTGCATTATGCGAAGCTTGGAGCAAAGTGTAGAACAATTGCTGATGTTGCATTATGCGGAGCTTGAAGAAAAATGTAGAACATTTGCTGATGTTGCATTATGCGGAGCTTGAAGAAAAATGTAGCACATGTGCTGATGTTGCATTATGCTAAGCTTGAAGCACAGTGTAGACCATGTGCTGATGTTGCATTATGCTAAGCTTGAAGCAAAGTGTAGAACATGTGCTGATGTTGCATTATGCTAAGCTTAAAGCAAAGTGTAGAACATGTGCTGATGTTGCATTATGCTAAGCTTAAAGCAAAGTGTAGAACATGTGCTGATGTTGCATTATTAGAAGCTTAAAGCAAAGTGTAGAACATGTGCTGATGTTGCATTATGCTAAGCTTGAAGCAAAGTGTAAAACATGTGCTGATGTTGCATTTTGCTAAGCTTAAAGCAAAGTGTAGAACATGTGCTGATGTTGCATTATGCTAAGCTTGAAGCAAAGTGTAGAACATGTGCTGATGTTGCATTATGCTAAGCTTGAAGCAAAGTGTAAAACATTTGCTGATGTTGCATTTAGCTTTGAGCAAAGTGTAAAACATTTGCTGGTGTTGTTTTAAGCGAAGCTTGAAGTAAAGTGTAAAACATTTGCTGAAGTTGCATTATGCAAAGCTTGAAGCAAAGCATAGAGCTTTGCTGTGTTGCATTATGCTTAGTTTGAAGCAAAGTATAGAACATTTGCTGGTATTGCATTATGCTTGGCTTAGAGCAAAGTGTAATACATTTGCTGGTGTTGCATAATATACTAAGCTTGAAGTTAAGTGTTAAACATTTTCTACTGTTGCATTATGCTTAGCTTTGAGTAAAGCATAAAACATTTGCTGCTGTTGCATTATGCTAAGCTTTCAGTAAAGTGTAAAACATTTGCTGCTATTGCATTATGCTAAGCTTGGAGCGAAGTGTAAAACATTTGCTGCTGTTGCATTGTGCTAAGCTTGAAGTAAAGTGTAAAACATTTGCTGGTGTTGTATTATGCTTAGCTTTCAGTAAAGTGTAAAACATTTGCTGCTGTTGCATTACACTAAGCTTGAAGTAAAGTGTAAAACATTTGCTGCTGTTGCATTGTGCTAAGCTTGAAGTAAAGTGTATAACATTTGCTGCTGTTGTATTATGCTTAGCTTTCAGTAATGTGTAAAACACTTGCTGCTGTTGCATTATGCTTAGCTTTCAGTTAAGTGTAAAACATTTGCTGCTGTTGCATTATGCTAAGCTTGAAGTAAAGTGTAAAACATTTGCTGATGTTGCATTATGCTTAGCTTTCAGTAAAGTGTAAAACATTTGCTGCTGTTGCATTATGCTAAGCTCGAAGTAAAGTGTAAAACATTTGCTGCTATTGCATTATGCTAAGCTTGCAGCGAAGTGTAAAATATTTGCTGCTGTTGCATTGTGCTAAGCTTGAAGTAAAGTGTAAAACATTTGCTGCTGTTGCATTATACTTAGCTTTCAGTAAAGTGTAAAACATTTGCTGCTGTTGCATTATGCTGAGCTTGAAGTAAAGTGTAAAACATTTGCTGCTGTTGCATTATGCTTAGTTTGAAGCAAAGTGTAGAACATTTGCAGGTGTTGCGCTATACTTAGCTTAGAGCAAAATGTAATACATTTGCTGGTGTTGCATAATATACTAAGCTTGAAGTTAAGTGTTAAACATTTCTACTGTTTCATTATGCTTAGCTTTCAGTAAAGTTTAAAACATTTGCTGCTGTTGCATTATGCTTAGCTTGGAGGGAAGTGTAAAACATTTGCTGAAGTTGCATTGTGCAAAGCTTGAAGCAAAGCATAGAGCTTTGCTGCTGTTGCATTATACTTAGCTTGAAGTAAAGTGTAAACATTTGCTGCTGTTGCATTATGCTTAGCTTTCAGTAAAGTGTAAAACATTTGCTGCTGTTGCACTTTAAGCTAAGCTTGAAGTAAAGTGTAAAATATTTGCTGCTGTTGCATTATGCTTAGCTTGAAGTAAAGAAAACATTTGCTGCTGTTGCATTATGCTTAGCTTTCAGTAAAGTGTAAAACATTTGCTGCTGTTGCAGTATCATGCTAAGCTTGAAGCATGCTGCTGTTGCATTTAGCTTGTAGCAAAGTGTAAAACATTTGCTGATGTTGCATTATGCAAAGTTTGTAGCAAAGTGTAGAACATATGCTTATGTTGAATTATGCAAAGCTTGAAGCAATGTGTAGAACATTTGCTGGTGTTGCATAATGCTAAGCATAAAGCATTTAGTGTATAATTTGAAACTATTTGCTGTTTAAGCTTGAAGCAAAGGGTAAAACATATGCTGGTGATGCAGTTAATGCTTACAACTTAGTTTCAAGCATATGCTGCATCAAATCAAATGCTAAACAAATTTATGTTGTCTTGTCTTTGAGAAACCAAGATTTTTTTAAGATTTTTACTGATTCATTGAAAATTGTCAGAGAGCTTCTTGGTCCTTGAAAAGTCCTTAAACTTTACAATAACATTCCTGAATACGCCAATGACTATATGCTGGCTCTCACTATGGACATGGCCACTGATTTGATTACTACTTGTTTATCCAAGATAATATCATGGTAATGAAATCAGTTTGGTTGAAGTGAAACCGCTCAGACGTGATGACACTCACCTTCAGGCCCTGAACCAACTGGCATACTGTCTAGGAGCCAATTAAATCTATTGGTTTAACCAAACATGGTATAGGTGTGAGGAAACTGATATGATTTCTTTTCCGCTTGACCTAAGCTGCACTGTCACAATCGCTATATCTCAGGCTATATCTCAGAAGACAGTTCAAGTACATCTGATCGCTAAACTATTACATATTTTCAAAATAGATTATTTCAATTAAGAAATTTTATGCTGTATTCAACTGTATAAGCACTGTGATCACAGCTAACTCGATACTGTAAATTCGGAAATTTTGGTGAGAATTTTATTTTCGCAATTCGGAATGAAAAGACATATTAGCGATATTATAAATTCGTGACTATAGGGCATGATCTACCTATATCAGTAAACGACAAAGCGATTTTGCGAGGAATTTATTTCACGAAACTTCGCATATGCAAAGTTTCGTGAAAATAAAACCATCGCGAAAATTTCAAAATATGCAGTATTCTATATCTTCTGGCTAAAACTGATGGATTGTCGAGTGACTTGTTTACACAAGTGGGGCATACAAGACCACATCTATTTTTGGCCCCTGGTTTCCCGGAACCTTTAGGAGGGGTCAAAAGCTATTGAATGCTGGGATTTGCGATGGCATGCCATTGACTGTCAGCAATCTAGTTGTGTATGCAAGCATTGAAGGCCGTGGCAAGACTATGCAGAGGTCTAAGTTTACTGATCTCTTACCAAAATCTCACATGCTGGATTTACCACAATGCCTCGACGTGAGAAAACCTATCACACAAAGGCACAGACCAGCCTAGTCTGATAAGCACCTTTGTTATTCGCTTATTGGAAAGTATCATATCTAGACTTGCTACAAGTGAAATTCTAATTTTATAGCTAGTCTCTGTAGCTGAGGAGACTGGTTTGAGTCTCACATTGTCGGAAATCCTGAAGACAGGTTTTGTTGTGATTGAGGCCCACATCAAGCTTTCATTATTATAGCTAGCCTCTGTAGCAGAGCAGACTGCTTTGAGCCCCTGCTTGTAAATCCTGAAGCCAGCTTTTGTCATGACTAAAATTTGTCCATGCCTCACATTGACCAGAAGTACCAAAGTTGAATGTCATTTTTGGCCACTGAGGGCTCAAATTAAGGATTATAATTAAATGTTCATGTTTGTCCATCTTATATTGACATAGAGGTTTGTTGATCAGTTTAATATATTGAAATGAGAAAATTTACTCGTTCTTATGTTACTAAAGTTTTTGATTGTCTGTCGAATCTCTTTACATGCTATTGACATTTTTTGTCGCCACGGTGCTGATAACTTTTGCAAACTGTTTGTACCCAGATCAGGCTTATTTGGATTTAAACTGTTTGACACTCTAAAGGTAATCCTAAAAAAATTTTTCAAAAAAGTTAATTTTGAAAAGAATCAGAAGATCTGAACAAATCATGACAAATTTCCCAGCATGCAAATTAAGAGATACGTTATTTTTGCTGAATTCTGCTGATAAAACTTAAGTAGCTTATAAACTTTTAGAATATAACTATCAAAATATCAAATGTGTGGATAATTGAAGTTTGCATTTGGTACCCAACAGTCATTTTCAAGTTCTTTTGAACTGGAAAATGACTGTGTTGGTTACCAACCATTTGCCTTAATTACTGAAAGAGGAGCTGGTTTAGTTTGCCTAATGCCTTCATAAACCTCCTAAAGAACTGGAAAAGGACTGCTTGGAACCATTCATTGCCTTAATTACTGGAAGAGGGGCTGGTTTAGTTTGCCTAATATCTTCATAAAAGTAAGTAAGGTTGCAAAGATCAGGAATCGATACAATCAAGTACCACACCTGACCAAGGATACCAATGGGAAAGTGACAAACTCACAGAAGACACCACAAACGAGAGCCAAGAGGTCAGCCCTTTCCCAGCAGGTGACCACGAAGCACATATAAACAGACGCGCACAAAACATAACAAACACAAGACAAAACAAAAAAACCTCCTAAAGAACTGGATAATGACTGTTGAGTACCATTCATTTGCCTTAATTACTGGAAGAGGGGCTGATTTAGTTTCCTTAAAACCTTCATAAACCTCCTAAAGAACTGGAAAATGACTGTGTTGCGTACCATTCATTTGCCTTAATTACTGGAAGAGGGGCTGATTTAGTTTCCTTAAAACCTTCATAAACCTCCTAAAGAACTGGAAAATGACTGTGTTGCGTACCATTCATTTGCCTTAATTACTGGAAGAGGGGCTGGTTTACTTTGCCTAATGCCTTCATAAACCTCCTGAAACCAAGTCAGAATTTCAAAAGAATTTAAATTTGACAAAAACGGCTCAGCAGCTTTTTCCCTTTTCCACATTAACAGCTTAAAAGATTTTATCCATAGAAGGTTTTAGGTATATACATATTGAAAAATTGTTCGCTGAGACCGTTCAAAGTAATTTTTATATCAGAATTCAAAATGGTTTTCTTTAAAATGGTCAATTTGTGATCTAAGTAAGACACTTCTCCACCAGCGAATTATTTGAAATGTGAAAACATGCATATGTTTTCTTCCTAAAGCTTGTGGTGCCACTTGTTCTCAGGCGAGCACCATGGGGACATATGGCACTCTTTTTTATGCCCTGGCCATGACAATGGCCCGGGGCATTAAGTGTTTACCCTGTCCCCTGTTCGTCAGCCAGTATGTACGTCCCACCAACGACATTCCCTCCCAAAGTACTTCCAATAGCTCTGATCAGAATTTTATGAAACTTGGTTACACACCATGCCTTTAAGAGTTATAACCCTTTGTTCATCAAAATATGGGGGGGGGGGCACCCATGTCCCCTTGACACATATCTAGTTTTTTTTTTTTAAATATTTCATGATTTATTATAGCCAAGTTTGATAAATGATCATTTTCGTTTTTCCAAAAGCAGGATGAACACTCTCTATAAAACATCTTTATATATAAAAGGTCATGTTTATATTTCTCATAGAAATTATTAAAATATTTTTTATAATGATATTCAGAAATGATACATGCGTAAGTTGCCCTAGCCGAAACAGGTCAAGAAGATCGGATTTACAGCTATCATAATTTTACTCTTTAACTTTATATTCTCTTGAATATGTCACTTCATATTTGACCAAGTTTCCACAAAGAATTTACCATTGATAGTGTTGTGTACTTGAAATATGAATTATGATATGATAATCACAATAAAAAAAAAGTTTCTGGAGCATAGCAAAAAATTTATTAACCACAACGTGACAAAACAGACAATATGATGTGTGCCCGATGGAGACTCAAAACCATCAACGAAGGCTGATCAGAGTATTAACTGTGCACTCGGAGGGGAGCTAACTACTTGTACCAAGCATTCCTATGCAGACACTGAAGACTCAGGTCAGACTGGGCATCTGCCCAGTCTGATCTGAGTCTTCGCTTGGAGCATAAGTCATTTCATTGATTTTGTCATGCAGTGACTCAAATGACTTTTATATTGGGATAATTTTTTGTGAATGTAAAAATGAGGTCATTCCTATGCAGACACTGAAGACTCAGGTCAGACTGGGCATCTGCCCAGTCTGATCTGAGTCTTCGCTTGGAGCATAAGTCATTTCATTGATTTTGTCATGCAGTGACTCAAATGACTTTTATATTGGGATAATTTTTTGTGAATGTAAAAATGAGGTCAGCTATGCAATGGGTGCTCTAAATAATTTGTTTTTATGTTGTTTTAAGATCTTCTTAAAATCCAAGAATTTATACCAGTGTTTGTAATCAAAATATTTGTGGAAGGACCTAACAATAATATTCTGTTTGGATATATATTATAGTGAATAGAGCTACTGTGGATTGTAATATATTGATGGAATTATACGTGCTCTGTTCTCACACCGGGTAGGCGGCAATTGAAAACGTTAACACTACCGACTAAGGTAGATAAAAATTGTTAGAAACAGTGTTTTTGATTGCGATTTGTCGCTAGACTGACTGGCGACAAATGGCAATAAAAAACACTATTTCTAGCGCTCTTTGATCCACATTTTTCAATTGTTAAGAGCGTTTTCGATTGCCCACTATCCGGTGTGGTTCTCTTTAAATGTGTTTTATTGTTACAATCATTATCATTTTTATTATTACTATTATTATTTTAATTATTATTATTACTATTATTACAATCATGTATTATTATTATTGGCAGGGGTTTTTTTTATTTTTCCTTTTTTTAATTCAGGCACTGAGAACCTTTTTTATTGAAAATCAGAATGTTCTTTTTTTCAAAAGTTAGTTGAGCTTGTAAGGTTATTTCTTTGGATATCGATCGTTCTAAGTAATGTCAGGTCCAAAAATTGATAAGGAAAGCATCTGCGCAAAAAACAGCTTAGATTTTACCACAGCAATTAAAAACTTACACTGTTTCGGCCTGATAACTTACAAAAGCAGCAGAAAATTTGACAATATCGGCGCAATAGTGGAAATGGATGGCGAAAAGAACCAACATTACCCACAATGGACCACAACGTCTGAAAGGGTAAAGTCCGGAACTGCCACACCATTACCTATATTACTTTGGTTTGAATTGGAAATTCGCTGTTAATTTAATTTGTATTTTTAGAAAGCGATAAAAAGGCATATTATGCAGGGCCTTTCAACCAGATGCTGAGGTGTCTTAGAATCTATTCTAATTTTTTTTGGCCTTTGAAATTTTTCACTAATTAACACTTAAAATTTATTTGAATAAGTTTGTTTTGAGCAGATATCAAATTATGATTGCAGCTGTTGAACTGTAAGCTGAGACAATTCACAAGTATGCAGATTTAGAAACCTGATATTCCATGATATGATTTACTGTCATGCCAGCCAAGAGTGGCAGTGACATTGTGTTTTGTTTAAATTTGTTACGTAAAACATTAACTTGTACACTCCACTTAAGCTAATGCGAATTGATAGATCACTTGTGTATTAATCCTATCCTGTGGATAGGATAATATGCAAGTGAACTTTCGATTTTAAGTCCCTGATAACTGAATAAACAAAACATGACATCACTGTCACTCTTGGCTGGCAGGACAGAAGTGATATAATTTTGTTGTAAAACTATATTGTCAAGGAATATATGAAGCATTCACTCGTCTTGTTGGACCGGGAAATAGAGGGATCCGGACTTCTAATCCTGGTTGGGACATAATTACAGAGATTATTCTAATCTCAGGGTTAGAGACTTGATATTTCAGTGTATACCTTGCATAGTAATTGTCCTGGCTCATCAAGACACATGACATGCAATTTCATAGCTGTGATTGTCATAATTTGGTAAAGTGTGATAGCTGTGATTGGCAAACCTTGCATTATATTAATCTCAGCGTACATTTCCAGCATTTGATCTATATTTTACGCACCAGTGACTGTCATAATTTGGATAAGTGATACATTTTGAGCAATCCCTGTGAGTCCTGTTGATCTATATATAACGCACCAGTGACTTTGTCATATTTTGGTAGAGTGTGGTTCTCTTAATAGACGGATGGCTGAGAATGGGTTTGCTCCCCCCCCCCTAGGGAATTTTGCAGACATATCCTATCTTGTAGAGAATTGAAAGCCGAGTCTTTTAAGAGATGTTTGCACTCTGTGCTCCGGGGCGTTAGTCTGTAAGAGCCTGTAACATACGTTACTTAATCAAACTAAGAAAAAGTAAATTGAAAGTTTGGGCTACAAATTAAAGACATTAAAATATTTATTTTTAAAAATCATTCATATAGTCTGCATACTGGATATCTTAACTACGTATGACAGCCATTTGAACAAAATTGCGGCTTCCTAAGGTGTCATATGTGTTACATAAATCAGATGACCCATTAAAATTTGCAAGTGTGGCTAACATCATTTACATTCACAATCTCTCTGTGTGTTTTGCAAAATGTTTTTAACCATGTCTGACTAGCTTATGCAATTGGCTAACAGAAAAATTAAAGTTTGTTTTCCTAGCTTAAATATTTTTTCTGAAATAAGCAATTAAACAACCCTACCCCTACCCAGTTTTAAGGAGAAGCGTTTGGTATTAAAACTAATGTAAAAATAGTTAAAAAATATTTGCAGTTGATGAATGTGTTTCATTGTTTGGGATTTATTTGCTTATATGAAAAGACTCATAAATCTGCAAGTTTGTTGCAAAAATTTTAATATCAGAGGCTGTAACATATGTTACCTGATGTAATAAATGGGCAAGCTCATTTTCTTTACGTAAGATATACCTAAAAATGTTTTAATCTCCTCGAGGGAATTTTGCAGACATATTCCTTCTTATAGTACACTTCAAGTTGCATCGAATAATGAATGTTTGCACTCTCTATGTTGGGGCGTTAGTCTGAAACAGCGTGTTACATGCGTTACTATATAAAATAAAGGAAATGTAGTTTGAAAGTTTGAGCTAAAATTGTGAAAAAAACTCGCAGCTGTTGGATATCTTACATTGTTTAGGGATTTTAAACTGGCTCCTATGATAAAGACTTATAGATCTGCTAGTTGTCATCAAGTTTTAAATATCAAAGAGCGTTACATATGTTAGTGTGATAAGTAAAATCATCAAACTGTATTTTGACATCAAGCTGAGAAAGGTCCTGCTCCATCCTAATCCCCTTTGGAATTCTGCAATCAAATTGGTAAATTTGTAAACAAGTTACAATTTTACGAACAAGCTTTACTTACCATTCCGAAGATACTTTTGAATTCTTCCCCATTTATCGATTCATTAACCCGCGAAAATGTTTAAATGCGTCAACTATACATCTCTTAGCGCATGCACTAACAATTTAGTTTTATCTGGCGGAGAATAGAAAATCTCCACCAAACAAAACTGAAAATTTCCCAGGGGTGGAAGGTGGGAAGCTGGAATGGTAAGTAAAGCTTGTTCGTAAAATTGTAACTTGTTTACAAATTTACCAATTTCACTTTACTGCGCTTTACTTACCATTCCGAAGATACTTTTGAATTCCAGATTCCAAAGCAGTCCCTCAAACCAGGAGGCGTGTGGAAATTTCTTTGTCTGTTAGTTCATATATATACAGTTAAAAACCTCTTCTTGAGAATTTTATACACCTAAAACACTCTTCTTGAGCAATCTATAACATGTACAGTATATCTAATCACCAATGTTGTTTATTTTATTCTGTTTCACTTTTTTTTTTTTTTTAACCTTCCTTTGTCCAGTATCTATCATTTATTAAAATGACAATCCTCTATGAGTATCGGATAACTTCACCCCTTCATAACTGGTATTCCACTTTGAGTATACCCAAATCACCGATCCAATCTGATCACACAATCCACATAAAATGAATAATTGTACCAAATATAGAAATGATTTCCAAATGGCAACCCGCCAGATTGAAAAACCGTGTTCCAATTAAAACAGCTGTATTATTATCACATATTTACATACGTTACTTTATTGCTTTAACACTTCCACATCTAATTTTCTCAAATAGAACTGTGTAAATGTAGACTCTTTGCTCCAATCAGCTGCGTCCAAAATAGACTTCATAGAAGCTCCTTTATAAAGAGCCCAGGAAGGGCCAATTGCTCTTGTAGAATGTGCTTTTACTTTCAATTTTTGATCATCATATGCCATTCTTATAGTCTGAACAATCCAATTTGAAATTGTCTGTGTAGACACAGCCTGATGAGGTTTATTGAGAGCTAAGAAAATTTTCCTTTCCACAGTTCCATCAGAACTAACTCTTAACAACTGAGTTTTCTTTAAATACCAATATAATGCCCTCTTTGGGTCTAAACGATAATTCTCCTCAAAAGCAGGAACAAATATTTTAGATCCAAAATGACTTTCTCTGTCTTGTTTTGCCAAACCATGGCGAATAAAAGTGATTCCCTTTTTCTGTACACAAACTGAGCCTTTCCCAATTTTCAAAGACTGTAGATCACTGCATCTTCTGAAAGTAGAAATAGCCATAAGGAAGATCAGCTTAAAAGTACTGTGTTTCAAGGAAGCCTTACTCAAAGGCTCAAAAGGCTGTTTCTGTAACATATTCAAGACCAACTGTAAGTCCCATTCTGGTAGAATTTTGACTTTAGGAGGTCTTGAATTGAAAACCCCTTTCAGAAGTCTGATTATATATGGGTGTTGACCTACTGGGGTATTATTTATTGGCTGTAATACCGCCGAAAGCATCGACCTATAACCAGCAATTGTCCTGTATTGTAAGCCATTATTGAACAAATCTGTCAGAAAATCTGCTACCTGTACTAAAGAGGCACTATAGGGATCAATTTGTCTTGTACTACACCAGCTACAGAATTTATTGAATTTACCAGTGTAGTCCCGTTGAGTACCTGACCTCCAAGAGGCTGAAATGAGCTTTCTAGACTGGTTAGAAAAGCCCTTCTCTTGGAAACTTCTGTCGATAGTAGCCAGGCATGCAGACTGAATACTTCTGGATTTGGATGACTGATCATTGTTTTGGGCTGTTGTAACAGGTCTGGCCACAGAGGTAGTTTCCTTGGACATGCTATCAGGAATTTTAGAAGGTCTGGGTACCAATGCCTGCGAGGCCATTTTGGTGCAATGAGAATAATCTGACAGCGAAACTGCTCCATATGTTGCAGTACTTTGGGTATGAGACATATTGGAGGGTACACATATGCAAACATTCCTTCCCAAGAGATTGACAGAGCATCTATTGCCAATGCATCTTGGTGTGGAATCCAAGAACAGAAGACTGGAGTCTGTTTGTTCTCCTTGGATGCAAATAGGTCTATCAGGGGTGTCCCCCAGATCTGAAACAGTGTTTGTACTACTACTTTGTGCATTTGCCATTCTGTAGGTCGTACTCTCACGCGACTTAATTGGTCTGCCAAGATGTTCCGAGCTCCCAATATGTGCGCTGCTTTTAGATGCATGTTGTTTTCTAGTGCAAAATTCCACAAATCCCAGGTTCTGTAGCACAGAGGTGGCGACTTTGTGCCTCCCTGTCGATTCATATATTGACAGACGGTTGTGCTGTCGCTCCTTATCAGGACATTTTTGTTCTTTAGGACAGGTAGAAAATGTTTTACAGTTAGAAATACTGCTTCCAACTCCAGGAGATTGATATGAAGTTCTGACTGGGATTTGGACCATGTTCCCTGAATAAAATCTTTGCCCACATGGCCCCCATAACCGTGTTTTGATGCATCCGTGGCTATGGTTATCTGTGTATGAGCCTGTTGCAAAGAGCGACCCTTCATGGTGTTGGCTGGATCTGACCACCACCGAAGATGCGATTTTAGATGTTGCGTAATGGGAACCACAACTTCTAGGTCCATTGATGCTGGACGCCAAAAAGCTAACAGATGTAATTGTATGGGTTTCATGAAAAGTCGGCCATTGGGAATTAATTCCAGACATGAAGCCATTAGGCCTAGTAGATGAAGAAAATCTCTTGCTTGATTTTGGCCCAAGAGTAACCTTTGTATTGCTAAATCTAACTTTCTTAATCTCTCTGGAGTTGGAGTTACTATTCCTAGCTTTAAGTGGAAAGCACCCCCTATGTAAACAATCTCTTGTTTGGGAATCAGTTCTGATTTCTCTTTGTTTATTATAAAGCCCAGTGCTACCAGAAGATTCAGGCATTTCTCTCGATCTTGCACCAACAGTCTTTTTAGTTGATTCAGAGCCAACCAGTCGTCTAGATAAGACGCTAGTCTGATATTCTGAGCCCTTAAATGCGCTGCAATCACTGAAATTACCTTGGAAAATACCCGAGGCGCGGTCGAAGGACCGAAGCATAGGCATTTCCATTGCCAGCATTGTCCTGCTATGCAAAAACGGAGATATTTCCTGTGTTTCTGAAATATTGGTATGTGTAGATATGCATCGCTCAGATCCAGAGAAATAGCCCAATCGTTTGGTTTCACCAGGTTTATGACTTTTTTCAATGTGTCCATTTTGAAATGTTCTTTCTTCAGATACCTGTTTAGGGGTCTCAAATTTATTACTGGTCTCATTTTTCCGTTCTTCTTGGGAACTAGAAAGAAGGTGCTGTAGAAACCGCATCCCCTCTCGTTTGGAGGTACTTTTTCTATAGCATCTTTTCTTAATAATTCTGACACTTCTGCATTTAAAATATCTAAATTCTTTCTGGGCACTATTGTTTCCTTCATCCCAGATTGAGGGGGTTTCTGAATGAACTCGAGTTTGTAACCCTCCTCTATTAAAGATAAGACCCATTGATCGTCCGTTATTTTTTTCCAATTTTCCAGAAAAAATCTGAGACGACCCCCAACTGGTATCTGAGGACATTGTTGTATCAAATTTACCTTTGAGTCATTTCCTCTGTTTAAGAGGAATCCGAAAGGAATGACCTGTGTCTTTTGGTCCCGTCTTGTAGCCATAGCTGGACTTCTTGTCATCATTGAACCGACTATATGCCGAGTATGCTGTTTTAGGCTTGGATTGAAAAGCTGTCTTATTGGACAAATCAGTCCGGGATCTTTTGTTGTTCCAAGAGTTCCTGTTGTCAACAAACTTCCGCTTACGACCACTGTCAGACCTAGCTTGTGCGAAGTCTGGAACCAGATCACTCAGTTGTTCTTTCTGCTCTTTACGCTTTTGTAGATTACCTTCCAAGCCTTTGCCAAAAACTCCTTCACCTGATAACGGCAAATATAAAACCTTGGCCTGCACATCTCTCAAATTATTCAAGCCTGTATCAGAAGCTGCGGCTTTCCGACGTACAATATGATGAAAAGCACCGGCACGGCCTACTTGATCCAGGGCTTTTGTAGACATGGCAAATATATCTCTGACTGACTGAATAGCACTGTCAATATTAAAATCATCTGACTGAAGTTTATTCAAAAGAGATCCTAAAGCTTGTTGCATATATGAAACTGCTATAATACCGTATCTAGCAGCAGATTGACCTTGAAAAGCTACACTTTCAATTGCTTTCAATGGCTGAGTTGCTAAAGTTCTATTTCTACCCCAAGCTTTCACTGCTTTAGAACCATGTCTCTTACTTAACATCGGTTCCAATAAATCGTCTAAACTAGGAACCTGTAAAGTTTGTAAAGAACTGTCATGTACTGGAAAAACAGATCTATATTCATCTCTGAAAGCAGATAATCTTTCTGGATGTTCACAACGCCATGTTTTAGATAAAGTGTCAATTTGAGCCTGGTCAAGACAAATGCCGGTTTCACTGGATTGTTTCAAGCCAGCCTCTTCCCCGAATAAATGAGCAAGATTATTCTGAGATTTTTCAGGGGTATCTGACAAATATTGACAGAATCGATTCGCTTTCCTTGCCTCTGACAATGAAAGCACCGAATCTGTACCAACACTTTTACATGACACTGAATCGTCATTATCTGAAAGTAGACCCAGAGAATCTTTTTCTCTCTGAGCTGGAGTTAAAGACAATGTATCGTCAGGATGATCTTGTCTCAAAGTAACAGGTTGAATGGCAAAATCTGAGTCAATATCATTTTCCAGTGATATGAGAGGTCTGCGCGTCCCTATAGGTCCGGCTTCCTCAGAAACAGGTCCACTCACCCCAGCTGGGTGGTCATCCTGTAAAACGGGTCTCTGGCCAGGTGCAAGCACCCCAGTATCCCGTTGAGAAGAGCTTGGGTTAGCTAAAGTTTGTACCAAGTGTAAAATAGAACCCAGCTGTTCATCCATTTTCTTTTCCAACAGGTCAATACGAGAGTCTACTGAAACTTTGGATTTAGTGCTCTTGTTTTTCGAAGCAGAAGTCGACGAGCGAGACTTTGACGAACTTTTCTTGCTAGGAGTTTTGACATTAGCACACGTGTCACTGGTGGCAGCCGCCATATTGTTTACATTTTCAGAGTCGGACTCCAGACAAACTGAGTCAAATTCCCTCATAATGTCCACCGCTGAAGCCGTTTTCACTTGCTTCTCAGACATGAGGACAGGTGGCCGTAGCCAACTTACCGACCTTACTAAACACAAAAAGAAAACTAAGAAAAAATAAAGTCTTCTTTGTTTCATTCGCGAGTGTTCTCAGTATCGATGTTTTCTGTTCGACGCCAGAGGAAAAACTAAATTGTTAGTGCATGCGCTAAGAGATGTATAGTTGACGCATGCGCATTTAAACATTTTCGCGGGTTAATGAATCGATAAATGGGGAAGAATTCAAAAGTATCTTCGGAATGGTAAGTAAAGCGCAGTAAAGTGAAATTACATCTTATGTAACCATTCAAGGTGCATTTAATAAGAAATGTTTGCACTCTGTAAGTCTAGGCGTTAGCCCGTAACAGCTTGTTACATATGTTACTATATCAATTTGAGAATAAGAAATTTGAATGTTTGAGCTACCAAAAGAAGACATTAAAATTATCTAATAAATTGACATTCTTATTGTCTTTATACTGGATGTCTTTACTACATATGGAAGCTGTTTAACATTAATACGGCTAACTGTGGTGTTATGTGTGTTACATGAACCTAATTATAATTTAAAAGCTGTAATTGTGGCTGTCGTCATGTAGTTAAACAACTACTATGACTTGGTTTCAAACTGTTTTATTAGATTTTACAAACATATACTGAATTGATGAATAGGAAAAACCAAGTTTGCTTTTCTATCTTAAATATATCTTATAGGAGCTAATACACAGCCCTACAGAGAAGCGAATTTTGTTATTACCGTTTAAGTAAAACACATGAAAGCGATTACAGCGTTTAGATATTTTTCATTTTCTTAGTCTGTCTTGCTCATATATCTACAAGATGTCATTAAGTTAAATATCAGGACACTTAATGTGTACTTATAAGTCTTTGGTGCCAAAACACTAGAAATTATATTCATTTCTGATTATCAAGCCCATGGACTGGTGTTAAGATGTTACCATGACCTTTTGGGCACATTTCCTAATACTGTGCATATAATGCTAAATACAGAGCCACAAATAGAGAAGATAGTTTTACATTTTTACAAGAAAATACAATAAATGAAATGGTCCAAACTATTTCTCATAGATTTAACACTCATGTTAAACGTTTGTCGTTGTCTGCTTCTGTGGTTATTATCACACGCCTCCTTGCAACTAGTAGAATCATCACACAATATTTCAATCATTTACTGTTATTCAATTTTACCACCAGTCCACTCAAAATTGATGAGCCATTATCAACTTTCCAATTTTGCCATTTATGGCTTGGAACATTCGGAAAATGATATGAATTCCTTATAGTTGGCTCTTTGAGTATGTGTTTCAAGTGATACTCTGCAAGTAGGAGAAAGACTTAAGCTTTACAAGGAGGAAACTATGCCATTAAGAGCAATGAGTACCTGGAATGATGTACCTTGATATTTCTGCGATAAAGAATCATATATTAGCTGGTTAACTTTTTTAAATGTAGCCTTTCCATACATGCAACCCACATATTTTCATCTAATAATGTCTCTGAACTTATTATTTTTCCCCAAGCATTCAAAAACTTACTTGAAGTCTTAGTACTTCTGAAGTGCTGAAACCGAGGTAACTCTTTCCCTTCAGATAAACGAACTAGATGTATCACAGCAGGTAATGCAATGAAATGCAGGATGAACAGAGCGCAAATTAGACCCTTTCAATTCAATGATTCACTAAGTTTCTAAGATAAGAGCGCTTATTAAAGGCTGTAACATATATAACTCGTCATAATAAATGAGCAAGGGCATTGTCGTGACATCCTTTTTGATTACACAGTCAGAGGCAAGTGCTTTCAATTTCAGTGTTTTCAATAGATCATGAAATGAGGCACCTTATCAACTTGTTTACTCTGTATAAATCTTCCATAGAGCATAATACAGAACTACTGGTTATCCCATTCTACGTATAGTCCACTTTCCTTCTTTTGAATGCAACAGCTAATGATATGGCTGCAAAAACTGAGAAATCATAGGTTTTACATTATTTTAAGACATGCTTCAATGTACTGACATCATAAAACAACCAACTGCAAACATAATTGATGGCAATGTCCAACTTCATATTCTTTCTCTTATACCAGATAACTTTCAAGGTGTAACAGAAATTGTTTCAGACGGTCTGCCAAAACCATTAAGAGTCAACATTGTAACTAAAGAAAACTTATAAAATTCTTTGGGCACAGCAAAATACTACTGATCTAAGACCTGAGGACTTAAGCACCACAAGACTGGATAGGTTCCATGGCAAATGATGCAAAAAGCAGCCTATCAAATTTCTGTTTGACCAATGTCAGAAATCTTAAAGTATTCTTAGAGGTACACGGTAGAGACATAGATTTTGTAAAATCAGAGCAAAGTTATCATTTGACTAGCACGGATGCAGAGGCAGCTGTAGTTAGATTGCTCTTGCCACTTCACAGGAAGAGATATATACCAGTCATACTCCATTGTATGCATATATGTGAAATGGCATTAAACCCATATTTAATCAGGTGTTTGATCCCATGACACTTACATGCTGTTTCTGCTTTTGAAGAATGCTAAGGATTCAAGTTTGGCTGAGTCAAGTTGTTTGATGCTGGCACTGGCCACACATATCAAGAAAATTAAGTCTTTTGATGGCTAAAGAGGAGGATCACACGAAATGCTTATAAGTGATGTTTGTCACAATTACCAATTTTAAAAAGTAATCTTAATTAATGTAACACATATAACACCATAGGAAGCTGTATATTTGTTAAAAAATCTTTTTTTATGTATCAAAGGTATTCAGCATGCAAACTACATGAATAATTCAAATAAATAGATAGTTTTATGTCTTCTTTCTGTTTCTCAGACTTTCAATTCATTTATTCTTAAATTGATATGGTAATATACGTATCATACCATTACAGGCTAATCCCCTAGTTAATAGAGTGCAAACATCTCTTATTTGATGCAGCTTGAATTGTTCTTTAAGGTAGGATATGTCTGCACAATTCCCAAAGGGGTGGAGAGGAACAGGATTGTACTCAGTTTGCAGTCCTAATACAATGCCATGATTCTACTGGTTGTGATAAAATTGAAGATTATTTTGCAATAGAAGCAGACACAATGATAGACATTGTGAGGGTGACTTGAATAAAGATTGTTTTTGAATAATTTTATTTAATAGGAATATTTATTAAATTGTGTCATTCAAATGAGAACTATTATTTTCTATCTATATGTCTATATATTTTAATATTATAGGCATTAGGAAAAATGTGATTAAAAAGGTTATATATAACATAGGTAACACAATTCCATGGGCTTGTTATCAGCAATGACTGTTATTACTAAGACTAAGGCACCAGAGGCTAGAGATCAATAGGAAAACATGTATTTTTCTGAAATATCATCTCTTACTTTCAAGAAAATTTCCTTGCTCATTCATTATGCCATGTAACATACGTTACATACTTTAATAAGTGCTCTGATCCTGATGTCAAACTTGCAAATGTATGATTCTTTATTGCAATAGCAAGACAGTGCCAAAAATGTAAGATATCCACAAGCGTCAAATATTTTCATATATTTTTCTTCAATAATAGGTACCAAAATTGGATACTTAAAATTGGGGGTAGGGTTGTTTAATAGCTCATATAAAACAATGTATTTGAGATAGAAAAGCAAAATTTGTTTTTTCTATTAGTCAAATGAGTATTTTAGTAAACTAAGATTAAAAACACTTGTAAAAATGCGCAAATCGTCTGTAAAATGAATGATGTTAGTCACCATTTCAATTTTAAAAGGGAAATTTAATCTATGTAACGCATATAACACCATTGAAGGCTGTAATTTTGTTTAAAATGCTGCTTTTATGTAGCTTAGGCATCCAGCTTGCAAACTACATAAGAAATTTAAATAATTAGATGGTTTAATGTCTTCTTTCTGTAGCTCAAACTTACATTTTGATTTTTTCCTTAGTTTGTTACAGTAACATATGTAACGGGCTGTCAGAGACTAACGCCCCGGAGCACAGAGTGCAAACATCTCTTAAAAGATGCGGCTTGAAATTTTCTTCAAGATAGGATATGTCTGCAAAATTCCCAAGGGGGGGGGGGGGGGGGGGGAGCAGGACCTTTTTTAGCTCGAAGTCTATAAGTATAAATTCTGAAAAATTGTTCAACCACATGGGGCTTGTCCTGAACAGATGCACTGACTGAACTGGGCTTTCAGTTGTCCATACATGTGTGTGCCAGGGGGCTTTTCAAACGTTGAAGCTCATTTGAACAACGGATTTTGATAAGATGAAGATTAAATGATGAGACAAGGTTTAAGACATATTTGACCCAAATAAGTACAAATGGGCCAGGCCATGAGAAAATGCTTCTTATTGCATCTATACTATAGGTATTTAAACATAGTACATGCTTCACTATCCAGTTAGGCCAGATGACATGTTTGCTTTGTCTGACAAACTTCATGATACTTTTAATAAGGAAGCATTGAAGGTTCTGGCCAAGCACTTCAATAATGCTTGCCTTATGCGTTAAGTACTGAAATCCAATGTTCTGGCTCAATTATCATTTTCAAGTATACAGCTTATTAGGCCAACCATAAATAGTTTTTGTTTACCATTTTACAGCCATACAAAAATTTTAAGGGTTGGATCTCAGATCTGTTGACCAAATATTTTTGATTTTGTTCTATTCATTGAAGACAGAACATAACTTACATTTGAAAAATAGTTATTTTTAGTGCACCATGTTCACATTAATCTTTTTCTTGTTTCCCAATTTTACTGAATTTTAAAGTTAACTGTAAAAAGAAAACTGAAAAGGAAACTGAACAAAAGTTGCTTAAAATTTATACGCTTAGATTGAATTAAGTGTTACCTCAGTAGTAATGGACGGCACTCTGGCACAAAGTGCCGTCCATAGTCACTCAAGCTTAATTACCAGAGGGGGTATCTATGGCACAAATTTATCCTGAAAAAGTTATTTTCAGGTTTAAAAAAATTTGTGCCAGAGTGCTGTCCATTACTACTTACCTCATTAGGGAATTAGAATTAATCACATATATGTCATATTTATTTTCAAAAGTAGGTCAATGGGCAAGGTCATATAATATTTACTTGTCCTTTAACCTACTTTTGAAAACGAATATATCATATGTGTACAGTAGAACCCGTCTTAAGCGGACACTCAAAAAATAGACAAAACAAATGTCTTATAGACAGATTGTTGCTTAATGCAGGTCGAAAGTATTGCAGAATGCTCCTTGGAGCAGACACTTGGAGCATTCTGCAATATGTTTGACCTGCATTAAGCAATATTCGGTCTGTAAATCCAATTTTTGATCTTCTTTTGAGTGGCTGCTTCAGACAGGTTTTACTGTAGTTCAAAATAGCTATATTGTGAATTGCATAATAGTGTTTCATAAACATATCTTAATTGATATTGATCGATCTGGTAAGGGGAAACAAACATTTATTTTATATTCTTGGCCTTAATTCTTAAAGCACTATCAATGAAATTCAGTAATCAAGATCTGTTGTAATTTTCTCTGTTATTTATGTGAGAAAACCAGGAACTCTCATATAATGTTAAGGTTATGATATGATTTGAATCAAATGTAGCTAATTTTTTGATTATCAAAAAAAAGGAGAAATAGGATTAAAGTTTAGCTGAAGTTGTGATGGGGGCTTTAAAGATAATCTGAATAGGATTATAAGGATTTCCTGGTGTTTATGATGAAGTGTATTTGAGATATTTGTGATGTGAAACTATTTTGTGAAGGATGGATGTATCTCTATGGTCCAGATTCAGTGTAAAATTGTGAATATTTTTATACATCAGTTATAGCATTTAAAATGTTTTGATTGCCTAAAAGAACCGTCTCATTGAGATGGTTCTTTTGAGTACCCACAACATATGTTTTGGTTGAGAAATAAGAAAATTATTTTTTGAATACACACTCTTATCTAGAGTTTTGGCTCTAGGTGTCTTTAGAGATGTTTCTTTTATTTGAGCTCTGTCATAAAAAAGTATGTTTTCGTTGTAATATGCTTGAAACAAAGGGGGCAGATCAGTCTGTGCATCTTCGTTGTCTGATCAACCCCATTGTGTAGGAGATTAGCCATTCTAGCGTCATCCTTCTGTTTAATTCTGGATGCTGGGAAATTTTGAACATTTTTCTTTTGCTGTCTGCAGATTTTTTTCAAGATAATAACTTTTAAAAAAAAAAAATCATGAATACAATCAGCCTCTCAAGTGTTTCAGAATCTAGATTAAGGCCGGACATCACAGTCATCTTAGACAAGTTTTCTTGTTATGTGTCTCTGCATAAAGGGAAATAACTAGCAGGATATTCTTAATATTATAGTGACAGGTTGTCTCACCTTGGCTATATTTTTAAAGATTTTGATCTCAAGTAAATATCATTCCGTTCTTCTCCTTGTCAGCATCGGAGTCAGATTGCATGCTCAACTGAAGATCTTAAGGGGTCGTAGTTTTGAACCTCGCTCACAGTTTTGAACCTTGAGTTCAGCAACATTCTTTCCCAGAGATTTTTCTCTCCCTACCACTGACCTTCATATCTGATATATTCATCTGAATCTTCAACCTTCACCCACTTGCATGGCTCAGCTCAAAGTGAGTAAGCTGATCTTGAGACTTGAAGGGCCATAAAACTGAACTGTTTATTTCTATAAGCCTATACGGAATAGTATTGATGTGGGAAAATGTGGGGTATGTTAGAAGAGTAAAGTGTGTTGATTATGGTATATATGGTAGTGGTCTGTAAATAAAAACACTCTGCATCCAGACCCAACACCAAATTAGATAATGTGCAGCTGATGCATCTGTTATGTATAGTACGGTAGACGGTCTAAAGTTTCCTCCAAAAAAGTCTTAGACAAACAACGCAGACCCAGATCAGACTGCTTCTGAAGAAGCAGTCTTATCAGGGTCTTCCCTGTTTGCTAGTCTGACAAGCATTCTGTGACTTCCAGTACTGATAACTACATGTATTTCATTTGAGAACAGTTTGAAAATTTAGAACATACATTTACGGTAATACTGTATTTCTACTTCTAGTTGTTCTATGGACATTCTGTTGAAAACATAATGGATTCTGTCCTCTTCATATATATGCTAGGGTTCGTTTAAGGCCAGAATTATTTTATAATTTTTCTGACCAAGTTGAGGGTATATATGTTAGAAGATGAAATAAATATAACAATAAAAAAAATATATGGAAAAAATGGGTTATAATTCTTGTTAGAAATATTATTTTGTCTAAAAAAAATATGGAGAGTCAAGTGGAAAAATAAAAATTGAATTTGAAATGGCAATTTTAATTTAATTCACAATTTTGGATCTCTTGAAAGTAAAAAATTCTAGCCGAACATTTTTTTTAAATTCTTATCTTATTATATTTTGCTCACAGTTAAAACAAATGGAAGTTTGTGTGTAATGGCACAATTACTGTGGATTAATTGGAAAATAATTGTGGAATAATTCTAAGTTAAATTTTTGTGGTTTAACTGTGGAATAATAGGAAGTTAACTTGGATTATGAAAACATAATTAAACAGTGTGCAGACATGATGATAGAGTAATGGCTACTGGATATTCTGGCGGACTGTCTCGTAGTCAGAGTGAACGGTGTCCAAGTACCACACACCATACTTGGTCGCGGAGTTTCAGTGAGACGATGAGGGGCTGGGGGCTGCGGCCCCTCCAGCAGAGACTTAGAACTATCAGGAAGAAGAAAGTACAAGGTGAGTTAGGCCAAATAAAAAAATATCTGTGTGTTAAGGGTAACCCGACCCTACCTAAATTTACTGGTAAAACCTAGGATTTTTTTTCAAGTTTTCTGGAAATATATATAATGTTATGCATTTTGAAAGGTGAAATGCCTTTCAAAATGCATAAAATTATATTTTTTCCATTAAAGTGCCCTCCAAAAATGCATTTGAAAATGTTGTCTGCTTAAGTTGTCTGCTGCATATATTTGCTAACCTTATTGACTAATGTAAGTTAGAGGGAAACAGTGTGCATCCAGATCAGATTGCTCCTATAGGATTATGCCCCCCAACTTTGAAAAAGTTGAAGGGGCATATTGGTTTGGGCTTGCCCATCTGTCCGTTACAACTGTAAGATATGGTTTTGAAATTTCATAGATAGACTCAGCATAAAAAAATAACTGACCTTTATTTTTTTTTAACTCTGGATTATCTCCCTTTGTGGAGTTATGCCCCTTTTAAAGGGTCATAATGAAATTTTGTAATCAGGGTTTTTCATAAACTATAACAGCTAGGAGCTTCAAACTTAGTCAGCTTATAGAGGATAATGAGTAGATCATCTGGTGAAAATTTAAAAAAAAATCATTTTATTTCTTGGAGTTATTGCCCTTTACAAATTTGGACTTGGAGAACTTGATATCTCAAAAACCGTTACAGCTAGGAGCTTCAAACTTGGTCAGCTTATAGAGGATAATTAGTAGACTACTTGGTGAAAATTTAAAAAAAAATCATTTTATTTTTTGAGTTATTGCCCTTTGCAAGTTTTGACATAGAAAACTTGATATCTCAAAAACCGTTACAGCTTTTAGCTCCAAATGTGGACAGCTGATAGAGGGTAATGAGTAGATTACCTGTTGAAAAATAAAAGAAAATACGAGCCATGACATGTGATTTCCAACAATGTAGCTTTTTGACATGTGTAGACTCAGACAAGCCTGTGCAGCCTTCTTTTAAACTTAGAAACCCAAAATGATGTTCGGTCAGTAGCCTAAGAGTCATAGAATATTCAAGTGACAAGCAAAGCCTCTGATCAGACTGCGCTGGTCTGAGGCTTTGCTGGTCGAACATACCACATTTTGGAAATCTCATGCCAGGGCTCATATATAATATTATTTTCTTTGTTTTAGTTATTGTCTTTGCATTTTTTTGAGTTAATGCCCTTTGCAAATTTGGACATCCAAAACTTCCAATAAAGATATCAGCTAGTAGCCTCAGATTTGGTCAGCTGAAGGAGGATGGTGAATAGATTACCTGGTGAACAGATGGTGGACAAGCTAATGGTTGGGGGCATAGTGTTTCATAAACACAATTTCTAGTTCTACACTGTTTTTTGGAGGGGCTTTAAAACATTTCAGCAGATGACAAAACAGATGATATTTGTTGTGATTGGCGCTTTAAGGCCTGCGGTTAAATGAGTTTTCAAAATTTTAGAACTGGATCAGTGGTAGAGTGCTAGATTTGATCGAGGGGTAATTTCTGGTTTGAGATTCAACGGAGGCACTGTGACTTCTGCTTAAAATTATTACTGGGTCAACACAGGAAATGTCACAACCTGACTGAAAATGTAAAGTAACAGCTGAAACAAATAAATACTTTTGAACATTTATTAATTCTAGCAAAAAAAAACCCCAAAGTACAGTGAGTATGACCAGGAAATGCCACAATCACAGACCAAATACTGGTCACGAAGGCTACTGTAAATCTGGAAATTTTCGCGAGAATTTTATTTTTGTTAAAAGACATATTTGCGACGTTAAAAAATCGTGACTAGGATATGATTTACCTATATCAGTACAAGACAGAATGATTTCGCGAGGATTTTATTTTCAGGAAACTTCGCATATGCCAAATTTCGCGAAAATAAAACCCTCGCGAAAAATTCTGAATTAACAGTAGTTTATTATTGACATAACTTTGATGGTTGGGGCGTCACCTTTAGGATCATGTTGAGGCAATTTGGATAGCCCCTGCGAAATGGTCTAGAACTGTTCTAGAATGTTCTAAAATAATTCTAGAATTTTCTAGAACTATGTTCTAGAACTGTTCTAGATATGTTCTAGAATGTTTATGGGACAGATGTAGAACGTTAAATGGGACAATTTTTTGTTCTACAATTGTTCTAGCCGAGGTCAAAAAATTTGTTCTAGAAAAGTTCCAGAAAATTCTAAAAGTTTTTCCTAGAATAGTTCTAGAACAAATCAATTTTGTTTTAGAACAGTTCCAGAACAAATCTTTAGAAAGTTTATGGAACAATTGTAGAACACCCCTCATAAAATGTCCCATTTAACATTCTAAAAATGTCTCAGAATAGTTCTAGAACATCTGTAGAATGGTTCCAGAACTATTCCAGAAATGTTCTAATGGTTTGTTCTAGAACTGTTCTAGAATTAACCTTGGTTTGTTCTAGAACAGTTCCAGAACAAATCTTTAGAATGTTTATGGAACAGTTGTAGAACAACCCTCATAAATTGTCCCATTTAACGTTCTATAAATGTCTCTGAATAGTTCTAGAACATCTGTAGAATGGTTCCAGAACTATTCCAAAAATGTTCTAATGGTTTGTTCTAGAACTGTTCTAGAACTTAACTTGGTTTGTTCTAGAACTGATCTAGAACAAACCTTTAAAATGTTTATGGAACAATTGTAGAACACTCCTAGAAATGTTAAAATTTAACGTTCTAAAAATGTCTCTGAATCATTCTAGAACATTTTTAGAATGGTTCCAGAACAATTCCAGAAATGTTCTAATGTTTTGTTCTAGAACTGTTCTAGAATAAACATTGGCTTTTTCTAGAACTGACCCAGAACAAACCTTTAGAAATTTTCTGGAAAGACTGTAGAACAACTCTTCAAAAATGTCATATAAAGCATTCTATTAATGCCCCTGAATTATTTTAGAGCATTTTAGAATAGTTTAATAACAATTTCAGGAATGTTCTAGTGGTTTGTTCTGCAACTGTTCTAAAAAATCTGAACTTTTCTAAAACAGTTGTAGAACACCTCCCCAAAAATGTCCCATATAGGGTTTGGAAATAAGATTCCATCGAATGCTACCTTTATATATCTGGAAAACTGTTGACATTGGTTTAAAACCCCAATAAGTAATCCCCAAATGCAGGTGACACAATAAATAAACATCAACTGGAGGAGAATTATTATAGGGGCCCTAAGTTGGCCTAAATGTTGTTAGTTATTGCCACCCTGTTACCCACCCATTTCAAAACATTGTCATGCATTTGACCTTGGAAAAACAGCAACTACAGCAACAATTAACATTAATACTTAAGAAATTGTGTCTGACAAGCCTACTCACTGTCCCAGACTATATAATACTGTCAAATTTGCCATCTAGAAACTGCCACAAGTGATTTTTGGGGAGCCTTCATAATCCCTCCAATTCTGGCAGCCATGTTTTTCCCAACATCAATCTGGTTAAATTTATGATAATGACATACTTGTTCTAGAACTGTTCTAAAAATGTTCTAGAACATTTTTTAACTTTTGTAGAACTTGCTGGTTCAGTGGTTCAGTAAATTTCAGTAAAATATTTCTCCCGAATTATCAGTGAATTGAAAAATAAATAACATTCATTGCAAAACTGTAACATTGTAGTTTTTAGAAAACTTATTGGATGTTAACTGCTAAACCTCTGTTTATAGTAATTAAGCCATGATCATCTTCTCATTATGGTAACATGCCACCCTGTATTACCCCACCCATTTCAAAACATTGTCTTGCATTTGCTAAAAAACTTACAAACAACAACCCCACCATTAATCAACATTAAAAACCTTAGAGAAACTGTTTCTCAGGTCTACTCACTGTCTCAGTCAATACTACTATCATGTTTGCCATCTAGAAATTCCCAAACAAATGTTTTTGAAGAGCCTCCACATTTTCCCTCCAATTCTGGCAGCCATGTTTTTCCCATCATCCATCTGGTTATGACATGTTTCCTCTTTAAATGTTCTAAAAATGTTCTAGAACTTATTTAGTACTTTTATAGAACCAGCAAAATATGTTGCCTTGAGGCATTATTGAGGCAACTTCCTTGAGGCAGCTTTGTTGATGTTTGTACAGTCATATGTTGCCTTGAGGCATTATTGAGGCAACTTCCTTGAGGCAGCTTTGTTGATGTTTGTACAGTCATATGTTGCCTTGAGGCATTATTGAGGCAACTTCCTTGAGGCAACTTTGTTGATGTAAGTCTTAGTGAGTTTCCTTGAGGCAATGATTGATGCAACCTCATTTGAGTGAGTTTCTAGAGGCATTATTGAGGCAACTTTCTCGAGGCAATTGTGAGAATTGTTCTGAGGCATTGTTGAGGCAACTTTCTTGAGGCAATTGTGAGAGTTGTTTAGAGACATTATTTAGGCAACTTTCTTGAGGCAATTGTGAGGGTTGTTTAGAGGCATTATTGGGGCAACTTTGTCAAGGCAATTGTGAGAGTTGTTTAGAGGCCTTATTGAGGCAACTTTGTCATGACAATTGTGAGAGTTGTTTAGGGGCCTTATTTAGGCAACTTTGTCGAGGCAGTTGTGAGAGTTGTTTAGAGGCATTATTGGGGTCACTTTGTTGAGGCGATTGTGAGAGTTGTTTAGAGGCATTATTGGGGCAACTTTGTCAAGGCAATTGTGAGAGTTGTTTGGAGGCATTATTGAGA
>OZ026521.1:55809601-55853771 GCA_964019695.1 Loripinus fragilis | reverse complement strand
TATCATTGTTAGGATGTCGAATGACAGGAACATCAGAATCAGTGATGGTTGCGTATATGCACAAATATGCAAAGATTTAGGTATGCACCTGGTCACCTATACAAACCGTGATACGGTACCTTTTCTATTATTAGTCCAATATAAGGGCGGTTTGTCTGAGATAGAGTTCACTGTTACTTTATTTAGTAACGCGGGCATGATTTTGTTATCTTTCTCGAAGATCTTGTGCATTTCTTCCTATATAAATGGCGGAATTGCCCATTTTTGTTAGGGGACATTGTAAAGTTTCCGTAACGAGGTACGCTGTAGAGACGCTGTTCAATATTATAGAAAGGTACGTGAAGTTATATATATATGACCGTGTTGAAATTGTATATGTTAGAGCTATGGCGATTTAGTGTTATTGCATTGAATCACTATGTCTCTGGCAGGTCGCATTTAACTGAAATAATAAGTCACTTGTTTTCGATTTTGTCGTCTGTTGAATCGGCCAGCATTTCGTGTACAGGTTCTATCGGGCGTTATCAATAACGTCCCATTTTTTTATCTTCAAAAATAGCATATGTTACGCACTTGCGTATCAATATACGCACATGCGTAGTGCCTGAAAATCTTTTGGGACCATTCTTGTGGCTATAGTAAAGCTGTCCGGATGGACACGAAGGGTTATTTCGGCCAAAGGTGGTCGCAGGCTATGTTGGGTCTGCACATAAAACCATAATTGCATGCTGGAGGATTTACCAGAGACCGATAGGTGAATAAACATTTTAGCAGCTAGGTTTAAAGTTGTTGTGATTTATATTGCATTGTTTGGAAAGACGATTTGAGTTCCAGAGATAGTCGGCTTTCTGTAGCGACCTGTATGTGTCACATCGAGTTATATCTAACGCATATACAAGTTAAGGGTTAGGTGCATACACTAAAACACACTTATATAAATAAGGTGATAGCTGACATGTACGTTTAGAGATTAGGTGGTTTTTCACCAAAATACATTTAGAAATATTGTGCAGTATTCACACATAACACAGTAGAAAGTAATTTCGCAATATTGATGTAAATATGATGTTTGACGATGGGTCATAATCAGCTGTTTACTACTGATACGGTATGCAAGTACAAAATTAGCACGTGGACAGGGTGATGTCCGACGTAAGGTCCAAACATTCAGTCGGCACCGCGTTGTTCAACGTTTTCCAGGAATTTCAAAGAGAATAAGTATCAGTATTTGTAAACCTCGAAATTATCTAGATAACGTGACCTGAAAGGGAAAAAGGGCCACGAATTCTTGATGTTTCGGCTACGATAGCGTCGCAAACCAGGGTGACGTTACGATAGCGTACTGAAGATTTTTGTAATGCATGGGTTTGTTCGTTTTGGCATATGAGGAATAGTTTAGCGCTGACATAGGCCAGTCACTAAAATACTTCTTTATTTCACATATTTGAGTGTGTTATTTAGAAGCGGATCCATCCTAACCGCATGGGAGCCGTTAGCCATACACCCACGGGTGAGGGCTAATCGCGTGCTTATAGGGTTAAGCTGTAGTTTTAAAAAATGAGACCACTGAAATTATTTTTATTTTGTGAACTTGAAACGAACATCTTCATTTTTGACGCAACAGAGTGATTCTGAGTAACCAAGATTCTAAAAGTAGATTTTTTTTTGCAGAATTATCTCTGATTTGTGTCCCCTCCTACGTTAGAGGTAGAATGTTGGTGAACCATTGTATCTAAACCTGAGGGCGCCTGAAAGTCGTCCCCTTAGGCCACAAACAGTGTGGGATCGGGTTCCAGGATTCGTAAATCCCAATGTAGTCAGAGGTCAACTACATACCCTATGAGTTGATAAGCCAACCGGCTAGAATCGCAAATAAGTGAACAAAAGTGACTTAAAGAGTCAAGATCGCGATCAAAAAAAATCGGGGTTACAGAAGATGTCCCATAGAAATAGATCTGACGTCTCAGTCCAATGTGACGATAAGACATACATCATCTCAGAGCCTTTTGACTAAGAGTCAACGATTGTGTAGCCAAGAAGATGAAGTTTTCGTGAAACGCGTAAACAAAGGGAAAATTATTTCATACCGCGATACTTAAGAGTAGATGGCCCCAGTTCTTTTTCTTAGATCTTAGATTTGTATGTGAATTATATTCTTTACGTTCTTATTTCTGACTAGTTGACGTACATCTAGAGCAGGACACTCTAGTATAGGATGGCCAACTAGCCAGAAATAATAGCGTAGGTGGTGTCATTGTATTATTAATGTGTTGTCGATGTTTTTAAGTACATAAAGTGCTGAAAAATTATTACTAGTTGTGTGCATTATTTTTCCCTGGTAGCATCGTCATCGCCTACAGGAATTTTCCAATAAAATTTCCCCTCTTCCTTCCTGACCGGCTTTATGTTGTAACAATCATAACATACAGTTGGGGTCAACAGCCACTATATGGTAACTTTATTTAATCCTTGGGTAGCGATATTACTGATTGATTCGGTTGATGAAAATATATTTTATTATGGTAATTAGTGTAGAAACTGGTGATATGACGCGTTTTATGGCATCTCATCTGGTTTTACGTTATTTGCATACAACTGTATGCCCCTTTAAGGGGATGCGAGGCATAAATCGATAGATTGAACAGGCAGACCATCTCCCATGAAGGTCAGTGTAATTTAATACAATCGCAAACAGAAGCTTGAGACATAACATTTATGGATATAAGATATAAAAATACAAAATTACCTCAGTATAGTATTATCACTTATTTCACTGATGATAAATCTCCTATCATATGTCTTTAACCTACTTCGAAATGGGAAAGTATGTTTTATTGTTCTTATCTTTTCAGTGGTCGACGTAGCTTTCTAAAACAGAATAATTGAGCTGCGACATGAGAATTCCAACACTGTTGCATTTTGACATGAATAGAATCAGACGAGCCTGTACAACCTTCTTTTAAGCTTATGTTCAGTCAGTAGCTTAACACTTATATACTATTCAAGCGATTAGCAACTGCTCTGATCAGACTGCGCGTATGCGCAGGCTGGTCTTAGCCTTTGCTGGATTGTTGGAAATCTCATGTCGCGGCTTATTCTATTGATGATATGAACTAATTCTGAGTTATCAATGCATAATTTTCTGAACAAAGCAAACCAAATGGTCCCTGATCAGACTGCTCCTCTATATCGGGATTATTATGCCCTGTCTGAAAAAGAGCTACGTTTTTGATTGCTATATAAGAACATTTTAACGTTGCTGTGGTAACAGGAAATGGTCACGAATTTAGAAATGAGAAAATATCATTTTGGACAAAATGTGAGATTTCCAATTCGCACTAACTGTGCTCCCCTGGTTGCTGATTTATTTTTATTTTGTTATGAGAGGGGCTTTATGATGTCTCTTTAAGATGATAAGCAGGCTGATATTATTGACGCTTTTAAAACTACATCTAGATATTTGGATGCTACATGTATTTATTTAAACAACATGGTAAGTAAAGTATACCCTGTTGGGCTTCTACTTAAAGCTGCAAAGTCTGTAACTTTTGAACTTTTAATTTCAGAACTAATGTTTCTATTTTTCAAGAACACAGTGAAAAATCTAAAATTCAGGTATACATTTTACCAATTTCGTAAATCTTAACAAATTATGAGTATCAAAACAACAGCATTTATGTTAAAATTACCTGTCTATAATTATTGGAGGGACGCAAATAATTATCAACAAGAGAAAAACACACCTGTTTTATAAGATAATTCACTTTTCCGTGCAGTTTTCAGCTATAGTGAACATATTTATTGTGAAAACATAACTTAATTCTACTTTTACAAACGATTTAAAAAGAAAATAAAAAACTTCGAAAAATGTTCATAGTTGCAGACCTAGTCTCTTTAATATAGTCAATACCGCTGATAATGAAGCCTCGTTTTTAGATTTGCATTAATTCGCGAAATTTTGTTCATAGAATATCTAAAGAAGCACGTTTTGGAGTGGTCACCTTTTAATTAAAATTGGGTTTCTTATTTTCGATCTAAATCACTCATCGGTGGTTTAGTGCCTGGTGTTTGTCTTTGGCTGGGCCCACCATGGCCTGAATTTCTCTGAAATTCTTGTTGCCATTACATTTATTATTGGATTTCTTTGCAAAAATATTCATTTCCCAAAATAAAATTTACTCATACCCCTTCTCATACGCAATATTAATCCCGTTATGGTGACGGTATAATTTCCGCCAAGAACCAAAGAGATAGTGTATTATGGGGCTCTACTATTTAAGCCCCCTATGAGAACAACTGAAATTGTTTTTCATCAGTTCATCATGTCAACGTTTAAAAGTCTGGTGTATACTTAACCATTATTCCTGTTATGGTGACAGAAAATTGCTGCCAAGGTCGGCTAAATAGGAAAATGGTAATTTTCGACCAAATCTGAGACGTTTGACATAAAAGATATTAAATAGCACACGCAAATACCAAAAAAGATATTTGACAAACTACATATGAATAGGTTTGCTTTCCTATAAAACGTTGCTGGTATTTAAATTCATAAGAAACGGTCCACTGAAAGTAAGGAAGAAGGCAAAGATCAGGAATCGATACAAGCAAATACCACACATACAGGACATCATATGGGAAATTGACAAAGCACAAGAAAACCTAGCATACCAGAGAGCCAAGAGGTTAGCACTTTCCCAGCAGGTGACGTAATCCTGGATCATCTGGGACTGGTGGTTTTGTACCGAACTGACCAAGATGATTAAGCAGGTTTAACTGGGTGACAAATGACTGAAAACTGTAAATAATTCGGAGAAGCTGTATAATCTGCATATATCTGACTATTATCTGTGAGTATTGAGCCTTTTTCTTTGTTTCATTATTGTTAATTTGATTGGATTGTTTCTCTGTGATGATATATTACATAAGCTAGGAAGCCTTCATGCGAGCTAAACGAGTTAGTGTTTAACAACAAAAGGAATTTGTATAGAGCTTATATTTCGTACCAGTAAAATGCATTTTTAAAAGACACCCCCTCAGTGGCTTAGGCTGCTGTCTGTTCTAAAGAGCTGGTTCTGTTGTTGATTGCTGATCCCATTGTTTATGGCGGTTCTGTGTTTGTTCCGTATTTGCTTTTCAGTACTTAGTATCCTTTCTCCTTTTGCAATAATTTGAAATAATCTTGATGAGGAAGAGAGAGACGGTTGCTTTACTTGCAGTGTTTTCCCGATGCCTTGTGACTTGTAAGTGTTCTTTGGCACTTCCTGATGGTGACATAGACCGATTTTCATTTTGTGATTGTGGTATATCCTGATCATATCCCCTTATTGTTTTTAACACGGACTTTACATAGTAATTTCAGAATAATTTTTAGAGGTTGCTTTTTCAATGTTGTTTATCTAAAATTTCAGTCTCCAAATCCTGAATTCGCGATCCATTCTGATCTGTTTTTACCAGTGTATTTATTGTGAATAAAATAAAAAAAAAGTTTTTCGTTTTGTTTTATTTTTTCCCCAAGAAATTGTAATTAACAATTAAAACAAATGGTTGCTGAAAGCCCTGGGTGTTGCTTTATAGGCTGAAAACTCTTTTTTACCCATATAAGCCTGGCGTCCCTTTTATTGGACATAGGCAAATAGTGCAGACCCAGTTCAGACGCCACGGAACGTGACGACTGATCAGAGTCTGCACTGTTTGCTTTCAGAATGTTTCATTAAAAATGAAAAATACCACCCAACAACCCTTAAAACAGAAATGGACTGGTCCAATTAATAAAAGTTGGAAATTCCATTCGGCTGAAATGGGTCAATTTGGCCCCACACTTCATCAGTTGATGCAGCAACATACAACCATCAGATAAAATAATTTATAGACAAACACATTTTATTGCCGCTATTCCAAACACATCGAGGCGACAGCCGAGGCTATTGTTTCATAGGCACTAGACTTAGTATGTGAGATTTTGTAAGTTCTTTAACTAAGACATCAAGTTCGGTGGTGTTTTATACAGTCTTCTGGCAGGAACAGTACTCAGGTGGCGGAGCGGTGACGTCACAAGTCGGAAATACAGTATGTTACTGTCGACCCATTAGTTGATGACCTCGTATGAATACGGACTGAAAATAATTTAAAGCAACCCCAAAAGATTCTGTTTTGCCACAAATGCACCGAAAGACATTTGATTTAAAGAAAATAAAATTGCCATTTTTCTGGAGGTATAAAATGTCAGACATGCATTAATCACTGAAACAACAACAACAACAACAACAACAACAACAACAACAACAACAACAACAACAACAACAACAACAACAACAACAACAACAACAACAACAACAACACAAAAACATATATCATGTTTTAAAAAATGTTTACATACTTAGAAAAAGCAACAACAACAACTAAATGATTTTTCTCTCTTTTCACTATTTGAGCGAAAAAACCCCAACAGAAATCGGGGTTTACGATAAGGCAACGCTTAAACCAGCCTACTTCGCTACTATGACTAGGATGTTGAAATTTTCGATGAATTGTTTGCATAAATGAATAACAAAAGCGCTGATCCGACTGCGCGAATGCACAGGCTGGTTTGCGTCTTCGTTATTCACATGCCAGGTTTTCTCGCGTCGAGGCCCAATGATAATACTGAAATACATTTATAGTGTATTTTGATTATTGATGCCCTCCGAGGGATACCAGTTTCCTTGTTCACGTAAATTAATTTGATTGTTCTCTTGTACCCCCAAAACGAAAATCAACTTTCTTATGTTCTCTGTTCTGCAATGTTTTCCTCGTTCAGTTGATCCTCTCAAACTTGTCATTTGTATCCTTGTAGCTAATAAATGAATGCATTTTTTCTAGTTCTTGCAACCTACTGGATGGACCTTATCCCGCCCTGTAAACTTTCAAATTGACCACCGGCGGTGGTCAATGTTTTTTTATTTGAAATACTTCCTGCGGTCAACTTGAGCATGTCCTATCATTAGTTTCCGTGGGGAAAAGAGAGGTAACTGGTAAGGTTTTTCTGGTCCCAAGACTTATTTTAAAAATCAAAGAATGCCATATTATCAGTTTTTAGCTATTGTTCGTCTACCCAAAATGGTATTTAAACAAAAATATCTTTAAAAAAGATAAGTGGCGGAAATAAAATCATGGATGGATACTTTTTCAGAAGCTTGATATTATCTTAAACGTAAATATTCTAGTCAGCTTTACCCACCATAGCAACTTAATCGCTGCAGCATTGGGATTAGAAGCTTTATTGCCCAGTGCGAACTCAGGGTACAAAGGCAGATCAATAAACGCAATGGCAGTGCCTTTTAACCATCACCCTGTCCAACCCTGCGGTAGGTGAAACGGTCCTAACACCGGTAAAATGGTGTTGTAACACCGGAGAAGTGCTGATTCGTACAAAAAAAAAACGATGGACGAACAGACATCTGGTAAGAAATTACTTTTTTCTTTGATTATAAATAAACGTTTGCAATAAAAGCATTAGTGCATTCGGTGGAGAACTGACGTACCTTTACAACTGTATTTGAATGATTAGCTATTTCTGGCTGATTTCTTCAAACATTCAATCCCAAATTGGAAAAAAAAAAGTTTCGTCCATAGCCTGTTTGGCGGATTCGTACACAAAGATCTCATACTTTTGAAAATATGCAAAAAATATAAGCAAGCGAGCTGTATGCAACGATTTTTGGAAAACACTGTTGGCCGTTTTTATTGTTTATATATTAAAAATATGTAAAAAATATGTGATAAAGTTTTTATGCCAAAAAACAGAAGTAACGTCGGTGAAAACGTTACAATAAATCGCTGCATTTCAACTCTCATCTCCTTTTCAGCTTTTAAAAATGACTGTCCATCGTCCACGTCGTCTGTGTGCCAAGCTGGAGGTACTCACAAGTTTTCATGATACGTAGGTTTGACCGCAGCACCTACTATTTACCCAAATATATATATCAGGAATATCAGGCATACCAAAGCATATTTTTAATTTCATCAACCCACAAAAAAATCCATTTTGTGCCTTGACTACGAAACGACCATAAAATACATAGGAATGACCTCCAAAAATAATCCAAAAATCTTCTTACCTCAAATTATATTCATTTTTGATCTCCTACCCACCAAAATCTTATTGAAATTTAGAATTTTGAACCCCTAAAAATTGGTTAAGCCTATCTATGTATATATCAGAGTGCCCATACCCCGTGGGGTCCAATGGCGTAGCCAAAATGCTGAAAATGTTACGCACAACAAAGGGAGACTATTGAATGAAGTGATTCTCTTCAATTGCGCCACTTTTCGAAGTTGGAACTTCTCTTTAAGGAAAGAATTTGCTCCCAAAGGGGGCAAATTCTTACCTTTAAGAGCAGTTCCTTATGGTATGGAAAATCACTTTTACCACATTAGGTGACATCCCTTGAATGTAACTTTTTATTACGCACGTGCGTAACTCCGTAATGGGAAATCCAATGGGTCTGTGTAATTTAAAAAAAATGTAATTTAAGGATGTCTGTCTCACGTAAGCAAATTATCATTTTGTGAGTTAACACCAATTGATTCTAGGATGAGGATTGGTATCAGTAAATTGCATGTAAGCTTTGGCTGCTGACCATTCTATGGCGATGGTTCTGTTGTTAATTCATTGTTTATTGCTGCTCTCATTGTTTGTGTAGATTCTTTGATTCTGTGTTTGGTCTTTTGTTATAAAATGCATAGTGTCCTTGGGTTACTGTGACCTTGATTTCTAACCTAGTTTCTAGAATTGGCATTGATTTGGGTGTGTATATCTCCTATATTCTTTGAGGTAGGAATTGCAAAAATTGGTGTGTGAATGCATCTTGGGATGATGGAGTGTCACATACCATTTTGGGGATACTGTGACCTAGAACTCTGACCTAGTTCCTAGAATAATCGTGTCCAGAGCATATCTCTTGTATTATTTGAGATAGGAATCCCAAATTTGGTATGTGGGTGCATCTTGGGATGCCAGAGTGTCCAATACCATTTTCGGTTCAATTTGACGCTGACCTATGAACTAGTTTCTAGAATAACCGTGGCTGGAGCATACTGCGCTTATTATTTGAAGTAAGAATCCCAAATTTGTTGTGTGTATTCCTCATGGGATGGCAGAGTGGTTTATACCATTTTTGGTCACTTTGACTTTGACATTGATTTCTGACCTCATTTCTAGGTTTTTCGTATCTGGAGCATATATTCTAAACAACAAATAACTCTCCTCAAATGTGTCTTATGCTAGACCGATTCCTTTGGAGACCTTCGTCACGTTATTGTGACATTTCTTGCTTTTATATACGTGCATGTGAATGTAAAAGTAGTGTTTTCTTTTCAAAGATTCGCTTTTAGGCACGCCTCAGATGCAGTCATAACATAAACTCGCCGATGCAATATACATAGAACTTACTGCTATAAAATGATATGTTTTCCTCATGTCTTGTCAGAGACTATCTTATGGATGTTCATTAGAACCAGCTCACTGAGCTGATTCTATTGAATATGGCAAACTAAACCAAACATTTAGAAGATGTTTATCCCGTTTAAAAATATAATTGAATAAAACTGTTGGTTTTGGTGTGTTTATATTTTGTTTTGGTGTGTCTGTTTTGCATGGGCGTGTTAACATTATGACCTTTTATACTGAACTTATATGAAGCCACATTTTGTGTTATTTCTTACAGAATAAGAGAGGAGCGTAGAAAATGAGAAAAAAGTCAGGATTAGCCTTTTATGTTTTAAAAACATTAAAAAAGAAAGGAAACAACCAGCTTTTTAAAATACACCCATAAAGACTCTATACTCCGCTTTCAGTGAAGAAGAGAATAATTACCCCTTCAAATAGGTTAACAAGAACACCAAACAGACCAAAAAGCCCTTTCTCATCAAAAAGGATAAGGCTGTTTTCTATCAGTCGGCCCTGGACCACGCCTCCCCCAACACAAAAATTCTGGATCCGAGCCTGTGACATTGGCTTTAATCCTTTTGTGACTGGCCCCACCCTGTCCAACAAATGACTGAAATTTCATCAAAACGTCAAATATTTCGTGCTCCATTATTTTAATCATATTTGCGTAATACACCAGTCATTAGTAACCATGGCCCAAGCCACTGAGCAGGGAGGGGAATAGCTGGGCAATTTTGTCCCATTTATACTTTTGCATTGTCTCCACAGTGCGAAGGAAATGCCAGGGATTTATGAATCTAGGCAAACATGCCAGTGCAATGTAAAACAACAGACAGCGGTGTAAACATCCGTGGTTTTATCAGTTAACTGTCCCTGCATGTGACGGTTATAGGTGGGATTTGCTGCTGGCCAAAAAATCAAAGTTTCCGCTGTTCCCCGGGTCCTAGGGAAGGGGCCGCGGTTACAAACGACTGGTACATAATAGAATTACAATAAGATAACTGAGTTTTTGTCAATTAATTGTGCTCGAAAATTTGCACCCAAAAGGCATAAAAGTTGAAATAATTAAGAAATTTAGCAATATAATACCTTATCAGTCTTTTTTAAAGCTGAAAAGGAGACGAGAGTTGAAATGCAGCGATTTATTGTAACGTTTTAACCGACGTTACCTCTGTTTATTGGCATAAAACGTTTAACACACATTTTTTAAATATTTTTATATATAAACAATAAAAACGGCCAACAGTGTTTTCCAAAAATCTTTGCATACAGCTCGCTTGCTTATATTTTCTGCATAATTTCAAAAGTACGAGATCTTTGTGTACGAATCCGCCAAACAGGCTATGGACGAAACTTTTTTTTTCCAACTTGGGATTGAATGTTTGAAGAAATCAGCCAAAAATAGCTAACCATTCAAATACAGTTGTAAAGGTACGTCCATTCTCCACCGAATACACTAATGCTTTTATTGCAAACGTTTATATAAAATCAAAGAAAATAGTAATTTCTTACCAGATGTCTGTTCGTCCATCGTTTTTTTTGTACGAATCAGCACTTCTCCGGTGTTACAACACCATTTTACCGGTGTTAGGACCGATTCACCGACCGCAGGGTTGGACAGGCGCATGTAGCTGGGAAGCAATGTTAATTATTTTCAGGGATCATAGTTGGGGATTTTGGAAGCCCTGCAGAAATTAAAAAAATGAATTTTAAAATCTCACCTTAAAGGAAACATTGATGGACTGGTCAGATATTTTATATTACCCATTAGGTTTTTAGATAAATAGGTCTTAACCTACGGCCCGCCACAAAAAAAATTAAAGCGTGCTACTGTTATCGCTTGTGTCCTGCTTGCTCAGAGGCGAAAACGAAAGTAGAAAGTCGTCAAATAAGATAAATTAGCGCAAGCTTCCAGTGACCCTGTATCGTTGCAGTCAGATGCGTCTATATGAATTAAGCGTTTAAGATGTAATTTCACAGAAAACAAACCCTTTCCTTTCAATGCTTAGATCCATTTTATGTTGGTGGTTAACTTGAAAAATGCGGTGGTCAAATTGACAAATGATAATTTTGTGTGACACTTCTGCGAGTTTCATGCTAATCATATGAAGTTACTACGTGGATATAAGTCTCTTTTATAATATATTTGAGCCGCGACATGTGATTTCCAACAATGTGGCAATTTGACAATTGTAGACTCAGACGAGACTGTGCAGCCTTATTTTAAGCTTATAAACTCCAAAAGATGTTCGGTCAGTAGCTTAACAGACATAGAATATTCAAGCGACGAGCAAAGGGTCTGGTCAGACTGCGCGTATGCGCAGGCTGGTCTGAGCCTTTGCTGGTCGCACATACCACATTGTTTGAAATCTTATGTCGCGGTTCATTTGTGACTCAAATATGAGGACAGGATGGCCCATGTGTCTAGTGGTGTTGTTTACATTCCTGTCCATTGTATGTTTATTATATTAAATGATAATAAGATGAGTAAAGAATAACAATAAAAAAGGCATCTTGTCCTACCAAGGGTTGCGATTGTCGAAAGGTAGATACGACGAAACCTTTGCTGGTGAAGATGTAAAAAAGGAGGTGAGTGCCAATAATGTGGTTTTATTTCGATGTAATGACCTAATTTAGAATGAAACGATTCATATATAAATAAACAGTTTTTTTTATATTAAAACAAAACCAATAATGTATATGATGTATATATGTTCAATGTTTCTATCTTACTTTTGTATTTGGCTTTATTCGTATGCTCTTAACATGTGGAGGAAATAAAGAATGTTATTATTATTATTTTAAATTATGTTTAAATTTCATAACAAAACACTGAATTGAACTTAATTTCAAATATTCCGCAGATGGTCGATAATGCAAGAGAAATTCCCAATGGGGTCGGTCGATCTTGTGAGTCCACTTTCAATTAAGTATCCTGCTTTTATCGTATGAATTTTATTCTCGTGAATACATGTGACGTTAAAAGACATGTTTGCGGTGTTCAAAAAATCGCGACTTGTACAATCCTCGCGAAATTTCTGAAATTTATAGTATGAACCGTTCTAGTGTAGTGGATAAACAACTCGCCTTGTAAACGTTTTTTCGGGTCTGAGCCAGGGTCGGAATTAATTCTATCCTGCGGATAGGATTAATACCCAAGTGATCTATCGATTTTAAATACCTGATAACAATGCAAACAAAACATGACGTCACTGTCACTCTTGGCTGGTAGGACAGTGCTCTGTTGGAAATGTACTAAACACGAGATAGGGAGCGCAGTGGCTCAGTGGTAGAGTGCTTGTTCCAAACCTCACCGGCGTCACTGTGTTGTGTCCTTGAGCAAGAACATTAATCCTAGCTTAGTACTGGTTAAACCCAGGAATACCCGTCCGTATATAATTGAAAGATTGTTGATGGGACGTAAAAATCAAGTCAAACAAACAAACTAAACACGAGACAAAACTTACCACATTTCGTTTGCTATGTATATCATGGCGACATGCCTTTATAAATTTGGTGGCCCCTAGTGCATCTTTTTCTCGTGTATTGTTGAATCTAAGCCCATCAGGCATACATCTTGTGGTGCATCAAAATGTTATTAAAAACCTAACAGGATAGTCTATGGAAATATACAACACAGCGCTGGTTTGAATTTTTCACATTTAAATTAATTGTTGATGCTTCTAAAATATGCTTAAATGAGTGCCTGTTCTGATAATTAGGTTGGGTGCGCGTGATCTGAGACGTATGGCCTTCGACGCGAGAAAATCTGTCTTCTGGAATTTCGACAAACTTAGACTTAAGCCAGTTTGATCAGCGATGTAGCATATAGAGTTATAATACATTCCATACTGATATGCGCCTTTGTTGTTCGCATGCAACAAAATCAGCGTTTTTCGCGGTGATCTTGGACACAATTCTGATTGAAGAGACAATCAATATCGATGGCAAATAAAACGAAATATATGCGATACTAGTATTTGCTTTTAATGTTTACTTTTTATCATTATGTCTACTGTCCTCAAATAACCACAGTCAAGAGAGTGCCATCGGAAGCTGGCATATGAGGAAAAAAATCACGGTACCATATTACTCGTCAATTTTGGTAATCACGCTCGACTTTGTGCTTACGGAATTCAATACTAAATCGACTTTGTAATGATGGGCAATGACGAAAGACCCTGGTCCACACAGGGCTGATCTATTGATCGCATATGTTGGGATTTTTTCTTGCGTACCAGTGTTGTACTTAGCTTCCTGTAACTATTGGCATTCGACATGAGTTGGTATGCTAGTTAAACAAAGCTATCCGATAATGTATATTCGGTGATGGGGCATGGTAGGATCCAGAAGTGGGGGGGGGGGGGGTGCGGCAGGTGTTCCGGACCCCCCCTGGAATATCACAAGTGGTTTAGGGTTGTCATTAAAATTCCTGTACGGACCCCGCTAGAGAAGTAAGTTGACCCTCGGGTCCAATTGCTTCTCCAAGGAGGTCCGTACGGCCTTCTGTGAAATACGTTGGTGACAACAGTGTTTTCAGGAACCACCGGGTCGGGGAATTGATACACTGTAAAACTGAAGTGTCACTTTACAGATCTTATTGTAACATTTCAACTGCTTTAAAGCTACATGTATTTTTTCGACGAATGTACATGTATTGCTCCGGTAAAAAAAAACAAATAAAAACAACAACAAAAAACAACAACAACAAAAAAAAAAAGGCAGAAGCGTTAAACATTTATCACTTGGGATATGGTGGCCTCAAGTTCGAAGCTGTTTAATGGTAATTTATGTGTTACTTTACTCCAAAAAAAGGTGGCAGATGAGCTGTCATATCTGTTGATTTGTAAACTTATATGCAATTTTACAGTGTATGTTCATCTGTTCCAACAATGTCGGAAAACTATCTTGTACGCTGCTCAAATAAAATTAAACTGAAATTACATTATAAAGCTTTTATGCATGCTGGTCGCGCCTTTTGTGTGAATGTACACACCTGTTCAATCAACTTGACGCCAACATTTCTCACCATTAACTCACCATTAACTCACCATTACCGAGGTCGTACCAAGCTGCTAGGAAACTTCTAAAGACCCATTTCTCTATAGCGGTTAAAGCAGTTGAATCAATGGCGGTTCAGCTGCCATCGTATTTGGAGTAACATACATTTTTACAGTGCGATGGCTGGTTTTAACATGAGACGGCTCAAATTGATAGGTATAGATTTCTAAAAAGATCCTCCAGTCTCTTGTTTGTACTTATTTCCACCAGCCCACGAAAAAGGACACGTATCTATTGTGTGAAATTATTCTTTACGTACATGTACATAAACATATATTATCCAGTCTATGTTATCGGGTAAGAAGCTCCATATACTGGTATGACCCTTCATCTACGTAAAAACACTATGTATGCAAGCAGAAAGGCTCAGACGAGACTGCGCTAATGCCTTCTCTGCATGCCTATGAGATAAGTACCAAATTCTCATGCGCTGTCTGTTTGTCTTGTGGTCACTTTATGAGACGACATTTGCAAAAAGGCTGCTTTTGCTATTAATTTAGGACATATTACCCACCCTACCCTCACATATCACCATTTACAAATCTTTATGCCTGTGGACTCTGTGATGAATATTTCAACTACCAGAAATACAAACCCTGTCTAAGATCAATTAATGCACCCACCAGTATTGTTTGTACGCAATTTTTCGGACATCATATAAGGGTCGTTCTGGTATGGGACAAGGGAACTGACGTTGATTTCAAACAATTTTATATGTAACATTTATTATCCTTTGAAGCCATGGCTAACTCGCTCTTCATTCTGTGTCTTGTTATTAGTGTGTGGGGTAAGTTCATTTATTTTATTTATGTGCTGATATTGAAATTGTGAGTGAGGGGGGGGGGGGTATAGCATCATGCTAATCTGGAAATACAGATTCTTCAGAATGAGAGATAATCTAAGCAGGCTTGGTCTTATTGAGTCTCATTGGTATAGCTCCCATTACACAGTTACGCACGTGCGTAATAAAAATAGTAGCATTCAAGGGAGGTCACCTAATGTGGTTACCATAAGGACCTGCTCTTAAAGGAAATAATTCGCTCCCTCTGGGAGCAAAAAAAGAGGGAGCAAATTCTTTTTCCTTATTTTGAAATGGGACGCAAATGAAGAAAATCACTGCTTGATCCAGTAGTCTCCCTTTGATGTGCGTAACTTCTTCAGCATTCTGGCTACGCCAATGAGTCTAATCATTATATAATTTATTTTTACCTGGCTAGCGGCGACTTTTGTCGTCTACTGATAGCCCTTGCCAAAGGTTAGCCCTGATCTGGAACCGAACCGTTTGTTGCTGAAAGAGTTGTTTGAACATTTTTTTAAAAGGTCAGTAGACGGAAAAGAAGATTCCTCAAGATTTCAGTATTACATGCATAGGTTCTGCTCCAGATAAGAATATTGTGCATGATTGCCGAAGACTACAATTATAGTAATGATTCTCCCCAAGTTGTTTTGGAGTATATACAATAGATTGTTTATTTAGTTCAGGCTCTCCTAGAAAACATTTTATGGAGATTGTGGTAGATTTCTGCATTACAGGTTCCCATGCTCATGATGCTGAAAATTACAGATGACTCCAGGAAATGTCAGCAATACAGGTTTTTCTACATATTTTTGCGGAAGATAGAAATGTGTTTCAATAGTCCATGTTCTTGTAGAGAAATTTGCTCATTGGCTTAGGTTAAGGCTGCTGTCCGTTCTAAGGCGGTGGCATCTCCTGCTTATATTTATCTGTAATAAGAGAATAAAATTGTTCGAATATTAACATTTGCCAGGCCTCGAACCGAGATGCTGCAAAACATTATCACACGAAGGCCTGGCAAACGTTAATACGGAAAAGTATGTTTTATTGTCATTGTTATATACCTTCCTTTCCTGCACACCTCTGCTGCCATGTATTTATGGTAATGAAGCCCACGTCAACGATCTTCCGCATTGCAACACGTTAAATTTAGATGAACTGTTGAAACACGTCAAGTTTCTATAGTAAACACTTATTAAAACACCCAGGTCACACATTCACGGATCACCTCACCGGTTCTATTACGGATTAAATCTCACGACTGCCCCGGAAATGCCAATTTCCGTAGTCCGATACGGATGTACTATATACGTATGATTAAGTACTACTACGTATGATTGCGGATGCAATACGGAAAGCTACGGACCAATACGTATTGCCACGAATGATGCCTGATTATAACCCTGGCTGATCCGGTGTCCAGTCCGTGAATGTGTGACCTGTGCATTATAATTAGGTTTATAACAATGTATAATAAAATCAAGCAGGGGAAATCTACGCAGAAAATTGCAACCCTATCATGTATGTATAGTTCTAAAGAGTTTCACGGCATATAGACGCAAATGAGCATATCGGTTAAAACTGCTTTTCCTGGGCCCTATCCGCTCCAGAAAAGGAGCCTATCAGCTAAAAACAAGCTTAGCGATAGACAGTGACATCAAAAGGAAAGTAAAATAATAAGTTCCATTAACTACATGATGAAAAGGGCAATGCAACGGAACAACAGAGAAGATATAAGACAACAATCAAACAGCCACACTTTCGTTGATGGTGCAGATTTTTTTATAACGTGACACACTGTATATAGATTCATTTCGGCGACGTCCACAGACGATTACACAACAAAGAAAACATTTTTTTTTCGAACAGTTTGGGATGTTCTCGCAATTGTTTTTTGGTATTTTGTAAAGAATTTATGTGGAAAATGGCTTATATGCATTTCACAGACCGAATTATATGTTATTCTCTCTATAAATGGCATGGAAAAGAAAATAATCTGGCTAGGGATCCTATTTGTCTTTGGCTAAGGAGCCTATGGTTACTGGCTACGGATCCTATATGCTATTTCTCACTTTCATAACCTATAGGCTCCAATGGCATTTAGTTGAAAACATATAGGCTCCTGTGCCATGGGTACGGCTCATTATCATGTGCCACAAAATGGTCATTTTTCTCTCAACGTATAGGCTCCTTAGCCGTCTTGTTTTCAAACATGACCCTTCTTTTCTATGGAAACCCAATTTTAAAAGCAAACCAGACGCTTTAAGTAAGGGGTGGAACATAAACATTTTCTGCTGTGGTGTAGGCCGGCAAAATTGACCGAATTGTTTAGTTTTGATTCATTTTCCAACGCAAACTAAATCGCCGAAAACAGAGCAGTCATTTTCTGTTTAACTTTGTAGACGTGACTTGACATTGGCCTTATCATATGTTTCAAAATCCACCAAGTCAGAGACTTAAAAGTCCCGTGGCGTTTGATTTTACGTTACTTACATCGTAAATAATGTAATATTGGCCAAGATTTAAAGTATCTCCTCTCCTCTGCTCAATTTTGGTCTCAAAATGTTCCGTTTGTCCTAACTAAGAAAACGAGTACCCACACTTTATGTTTCTGACCATAAACAACGGAGTAATTGGAGTTTAAAGTTGCCAAACCATGCCTCATTTTTACCATTGTTGCATAACGTCTCCTTTCATAAACGAACCGTACGCGCATCGTCGTCGCGCATGATAATAAGCGCCTGTGTGTTTTAACAGGGAAGCGGGAAACCAGGCCCATGGTATAGCGCCAGTCTATAGTCATATTTATTGACCGGTGGAATAGTCCAGTGACTCATGACATAGCAAAAAATAGACAATTACTCCTTATAGAGACGGTTGGGTAATAACATGCCTTATCCCTAGCACAATAAACAGTCCACATAGTTGGTCACCTACTGTACATATATAGAGGTCATTTTATGCTTATTTTGACATATGAGCCGGTGCATAAGATTTCCAACAATGTGATATGTGCAACTAGCAAAGCCTCAGATCAGCCTGCGCATACGCGCAGTCTGATCAGAGCCTTTGCTGGTCGCTTGAGTATTCTATGATTGTTAAGCTACTGACTGAACGCCATTTGGAGTTTCTAAGCTTAAAAGAAGGCTGCAGAGGCTCGTCCGAGTCTACACTTGTCAAAATGTCAAATTGTTGGAAATCTCATGCCGTGGCTCATACTTGATTGAAAAGCAACGGTTATACAGTACGCATGCATTAATTATTGCAACGGCAGATAGAGCAAAAGCATTTCTCCCGAATTTACCATTTGAAAAAACAAACATATTGACAATGGCTCATGTAGGAGTGGTTGCTTAGGTTCTATAGGATCAACCTAAAACTGGCAGCAGTGGGCATTAACATCAAAAGCAAGTGAACCAAAAATGCAAGTAATTACTAAAGCATGCAATCTGCCACCACCTTGATAAAAACCGAATGAAAAATAAGAAATTTACAGATGTTTGTATAGTACATAATTGAAAGCTATGTATGGCAACCGTTTACTTAGCTAAGACACGTAGACTGTGTTACGTCACTCATATCAGCACTGATTGAATATGCATAAACAGAATGACCAGATTTCTGCTATCCATTTTCACTTTGTTTGCATTTTATTGATAAGTCTGTTTTAAAAAAATATGCACGGTTTACTATTATTGACTTTTCAAACATAACAAGAAGTTTGTTAAATATTCAAAATGGCCATCTCATTGGTTTATGAGTCCGAAGTTTTGTTTCAGGTTGCTATAACTTTCGCATTTTTTACATCTGAATTTTGATCTGGTTTGCGGTAGATTGCATGATTTAATAAGGAATTGCCATCTCAGATTCAGATGCGTTCAATGTTACATGTAATGTCCACCTTAGATGCCATTGTCCCAATGATTAAGTGATATTCAGTGGATCGCAGTTTGAAAATTTGCAATTATGATATCATCCAAAAGCAGTTTTTGATCAGTGCGCTATGTTTGTTTCTTTCAGATAACCAAGGAACAAGTGCTTTCACGATGGTTACAGGTAAGGGACAATTTCAGGTTTAACGACTATACCTGTCCGATTATCTTCTCTTGGACGCACCCTGTACTTGCATGTTGAAACCTGTGTCACAAATTGCATAGAAAAGTATATAAAGCCTATTTAATGTTAAATAAGCGAAGCACGCATATACGCATATGTAATGAGTACATTTTCACATATAATTCGTTGATGCATTCTTTGTGAAACTACTAATTATGCGTATTTATTATATGTGAAACTGTACCCTTCGCACATCCTAATATGCAAGTTTTATTCATTGTACGTATGAAGAAGGAATTGTTCATTAAGTATTCTTAGAAGTCACAGGTAAGAAATTTGTAAATGCAATATGTGCTTTTTCTTTCTCCGAATATTATACTCATGTGCAATAAATACGCACAACCTACAAAATGATTATAACTTTTTGACGATATAACATTTTATTTTTGCAACTATGTCTTCTTGAACTGTTACATTTCCGCAAATTACTGCCATGTCTTTAAAACTGAACGATCACTGATTGCCCGTGCCTGAAGCATTGTTGAACTGCAAGTTTCACACTTCGTAAATGTCAAACCATGTAAAGAATTGGTACCAATCAGTCACTTTTGGCAAATGTTAAATTTACGTACAGTGAATTTTGATAAGTATTGGGGTCTAATTTTTGTGCTCAAGTTTCACATTTTTATATTTTTAACGCGTGAAGAGCCTTAATTGTCACAGATGTCAGTGATAAAACTGCGATAACTTTGTACGACTTTTGTTAAAATATAAGATAAGATATAAGGGTTTGTCATGAATCAATTATCGTATCATTTTTCTGCAACGAGTTTTGAATAAATCAATATCTTAGCACAAATCCAAGATTCTATTAATCATTATGACTTTGGCTAGGCCTGTCGTGGCTCTTGAACTAATGTTTTCTTTAGCTCTGTCTTTTAGTGAGTGTTGTTGATATAGATATCCGCAAGACATCATTATTGTTTTATCATAGAACATAAGTCGGTCCGTCGTCCGTAAGTCTGTCCAGACACTTGAAAAACACACCTTTTTGTGGCTGTTCCCTGGGCAGTTACTAGTACTGGGCTGGAAGGATTAATGGTTTGTGATTTTTTTTATATACCTGGAGTACCGGAATACTCAACCGATATACACATGTTGACTACTTTGAATTTCCGAAAGTAAGCTCAGCCACTAAGGGACCGCTCATTATTCAGGGGGGGGGGGGAGGGGCTTAAAGTTCGATCCATTATCCAAATTTTGGATGACCCCCCCCCCTCCTAACAAGATGTAAATACAATGACCCCCCCCCCCCTGGAAACCACACGCAATTTAACTTGACCCTCCCCCCCACTCACACGTTTTACATTCATATTCCTGTAGTTTTGGTAGTTTTGATTGTATGTTGATTAAATGCCTTTAATACTCTGTCAGTCACCATAAATACACTAGATTAATGCTAACATATTGTTTGTTTGTTTGATTTGATTCTTTACGTCCAATCAACAATCTTTCAGTTAACTATAGCAAGAAGTATACCCCCGGCGATAGCCATCAGAGGTTGTAACATGAAGTAAGAAATTTTAATCTCAATATAGAAGCGGTATGATAGATGTGACAATAATACTAGCAAAACAGAGTGAGGTGTTTGGTTGTCTGCTCCCTGGAACAATAAAATAGCTTATTTCTATAATATGAGCGAGCGAAGCGAGCGAGGAAAATATTCTGTATTTTTATCGTGTAAATGATATTTTAGAGTGAAAAAGTAGGGATAGTGAAACATTTTCGAGAAAAAGTAGGAACATAACATAAAGTAGGGGAATAGTTTTGAATTTTCTATCATAATCAGCATGATAAAAGTAAGTAAGGGTGCAAAGATCAGGAATCGATACAATAAAGTACCACACCTGACCCAGGATACCAATGGGAAAGTGACAAACTCACAGCAGACACCACAAACGAGAGCCAAGAGGTCAGCCCTTTCCCAGCAGGTGACCACAAAGCACATATAAACAGACGCGCACAAAGACATAGCAAACACAAGACAGAACAAAAACATAAAAGATCCACAAAAGAAGTACCGCAACAATAGTTGCAAAAGTTGCAACAATAAAACCACCAAAACAGAATAACTTTTACACTTGCAAAAATAAAAAACTGCGAAATATAGAGGCCTGCCTAAGTAAATATAAGAGTTTTAATTTATAAAAATCGAGCGAGCGAAGCGAGCGAGGAAATTTTTTAATGATACGTTTTTCTTGGGCAAGCTTGAATAAGCGGTTAACCAGAGGCAAGTTCAATAATGCGAGCGCTCTCGGGCGCTCGTTGTACTGATGTCCGGCTTTACACGTTATGAATAAAGATAGGTACCAATCAACGAGCGCTCGGCGAGCACTCGCATTATTGAACCTGCCTCAGTACTGCGTGCACAACTGACAACAACCCTTCTTGGATAAATCTTCGGAGGGGAGGAGAATGACCATAAAAATTATTACAGGATCAATCTACACGGGCCGGGATCGAACTCGCGAGTCAGACTTTAGTCAGATCATCTGGGTTTTCGCCGCTTTCCTAGTGTTCCAGGATTTCCAGTAAAAAGGGCTAAAGGTACAATTCTTTACATAATTTATGCCAATTATTGGTTCGAATTAGGTACAATAACCATATCCACTGCAAAACACATACTAGTTCTTTGAGTAACTGTTGAGCTTAAAACCAAAATCCAAAACATTAGACAACAACAGGAACTGACATGTTTAGGACTTAGCTGTTAACCAGAACTTCGTGCACATAGATTGATCATGAAATTATTTCTACTGTCATTTTCCTCCTTCCACTGATTCAAGAAGAGTTGTTGTTAGTTTCAAGCGAATGTAAGTGCACGAATTACTGGTTAAAGGCCCTGTCACACTACGACGTATAGCACCAACGTATGCCGACGTATGAAAAATTCAGCAAGTACGTTGGTATACGCTGAGTACGTTAGAAATAAGTTTTAAACACGTTACGAATACGCAATAGTACGGTGGTATACGTTGACATACGGCCAAGAGGTCCAACATTTTGTGCACCCTTAAAAAATTACAGCGTATGCGAACGAACTGCTTCTATACGTTAGGCATATGCTAGATGTACGCAGCAGGTAAGTTATGCATACGTTAAGGTACGTTAGCACCAACGTATGCGGACGTATGAGAAATTAAGCAAGTGCGTTGGTGTACGCTGAATACGTAAGAGATAAGTTTTAACTACGTTACGAACACGCTACTGTACGTTGGTATACGTCGTCATACGGCGAAAAGATCTCAAAATTTTGTACTTGCATAAAAAATCTTCAGCGTATGTCGACGTATTGCTTATACGTTAGGCATAAGTTAGATGTACGCAACGGGTAAGTTATGCATACGTTAAGGCACGTTAGCACCAACGTATGAGGACGTATGAAAATTAACCAAGTACGTTTGTGTACGCTGAATAAGTTAGAGATACGTTTTCAATAGGTTACGAACACGCTACAGTACGTTGGTATACGTTGTCATATGGCAAAGTGGTCACAAATTTTTGTACTGTTTTATACGTTTGACATACGTTAGATGTACGCTACACGTTAGTTATGCATACGTTAACGTACGTTATATGTACAATTCAGCATACGTTAGACGTTCGTTACGCTGAGCATACGCTATTATACGCTGATACAATCATAAGTTATGTTACGTCGGGAATAAGTTATGAATAAGTTTCCCATAAGTTAGACATACGTTCTATGTTCGTTTCGCGTACGCTTTGCATAAGTTCAGAGAGAGGCTTCCTTTGATTTTTAATAAGATTTCAGCGAATGCCAGCGTACTAGATATATTTTTCATACGTCGGCATACGTTGGCTAAATCGTTATAATATGACAGGGCCTTAACCACCTAGTCAAGCTTGTCAGGAAAAAGTGTAGTTAGGTGAGCTGACCGTCTCTCCTTTACAATAGCTGTTGACTGAGATGTAAAGAATAAAAACAAATAAAATAAAAAGAGTTAAATTTCAGTGTTTTCACCCCACTAGGTTCTTTCGGGATGTTATGGATGTCACTCGGTATCTACGAAACTCCTATGACGAGATATGAGGCTGCACAAGCTTGTCTAGACAATGGTTTTGACCATCTTGATGATGGGGAGCTTGAATACATTCATTACTTGGCTATCAAGCAAAAACTCCAGGAAGATACATTTGCGTAAGTTGCGAATGCTTCGCATGTAGTTACCACGGACAATTCACCATGAGTGTCCATGTAGGATAGAGATATCTCACCAGAGGGTAAATTTCTATCCTACAGTGACAGGCTCATGCTGGGTTGTTTTGCCTCCACTTTTCCAAGGTTTTGTGTCGGAAACCTAGAAAGTCCCCCAAAACGTTAAAAATATATTTTTACTCGCTAGATTTACGCCCCCACTCTTCTGAATGAGAAGGGCTATTTATTTCAGGAAGCTGGGAAGCACTGGTAAATATTTTAAGGGAGCGAGCTGGGGTGCAAGCTCATAGTTTTGGGGATTTAGGGAGCCCTGCCAAAAAAAAAATAAATGAACAAAAAATCCTACCTTAAAGGATAACCCTCCATTTTGTTTATTTTTTTTAAAAAAAATCTTTGGCTTCTGGGGGCCATTGTCCCCTAGACCCCCCTTGTAAAATGTAAATATATTTATTGTTGTACTAACATGCGCATCGGCATTGATATTGGAGAAAAACATGGTGAATAATGTTTTTTTGCAATAACTTCCTTATCCTTAAAATTGTCGATTTTATAGGTTGATATTGACATGCTTTGGAATGCTCAGAATGCACCAGATCGCAGAATTTTGATCATAATGTTTCGGGGGGGGGGGTGGGGAGAGCATGCCCCCGACCCCCTAGATCAATTGTGTATCCACATCGATACAGGGCTACCAACGCGCCTGATATGTAACTCTCTCTCTCTCTCTCTCTCTCTCTCTCTCTCTCTCTCTCTCGTTTATTAGCTGATTTTATTAAAAGTGAAACTTTGAAGAAGGCTGATAGAATATATACTTATTTGATGGACCGGAAATTAACCCTTAATGCGCCAGTCGTCTGCTTTTCTCGTCTGCTGAAATGTTAAAGAAGCCTCTATGGCAAACAGTGTGGACCCAGATCAGACTGCTCCTATAGGACCAGTCTGTTCTGGGTCCACGCTGTTTGCTTCTATACTTAATTCGTCAGTAATGTTAAGCAATTATTTGCAGCAGACGACTTCAGTAGACGACATTTTCAGATGTATTTTTTCTTGGCGCTTTAAGGGTTAACATGCGTATATGGCCTAATAGCAATTGTAGAGACTTTTTATAGGTACAAAAAATAAAATTTCACTTTGTCTCAACTTATTGTTGCTTATGCTGTTGAAAAAACCCGTACCGCCCAAACTAGAAAACCAAATTGTCTGTCCCTAATTGAAAAAAATAATCAAACCTGGAGAACATTCCTCCAAACATTCTCTACCAGGTACAGCAACGTCATTTAAAGATGGCCTCATACTTTGAGCTAAAAATAATGCATTTAATTGAAATAATCATTTGTCATGTATTTCATGGCTAAACCATGTCTTTACATGTAAAATGCAAAGTAATAAGTGAACATTAATTCATGTGCTCGTGTATAGCTTCATAGTCTTTATAGTGGAGTGACAATGGCCAAAAAAGTGGCCTATTTCTTAGAGTGGGTGGTGACCAAAGTACTACATTGAATGTTATATATCAAAATGTTCGCCATATTCTGAAGTTTATGAATCCACCAGGATACAGCGGCCATTGTTGGTGCGGGCTGAGAAATCCAAGATGGCGTCCAAGATGGCCGCCAGATATAAATGTAAGAGGGTGTTATATTGGTTTTGGTGTACCAATTTCATTTATTTTAATAAATTAAATTAATGGTATTCATTTTCTTAGTTTATGTTTAAACTTTTTCATGATACATTTAAACATGGTTTCCATTGCAAGGTCAAGGTCAAATTCAAGGTCACATAAGTAAAAACAATGGAAAAAGGCTTATTTACCAGATGTCTTTTGTAATTATAGAAAAATTTGCCTAAATGGGAAGAAGTGTTATATATCAAAGTAAACAACAATGTTCAGGCTTTAATAATTTGAAATAAAAAGTATACTATGTTGTGTTTCCATGGAGATATTCAAGATGGCGTCTTGGTACCCCTTTTCAAAGTAATTGGAAAGTAAAGGATATAAATGTAAGAGGGTGTTATATTGGTTTTGGTGTACCAATTTCATTTATTTTAATAAATTAAATTAATGGTATTCATTTTCTTAGTTTATGTTTTAACTTTTTCATGATACATTTAAACATGGTTTCCATTGCAAGGTCAAGGTCAAATTCAAGGTCACATAAGAAAAAAACAATGGAAAAAGGTTTATTTCCCAGATGTCTTTTGTAATTATAGGAAAGTTTGCCTAAATGGGAAAAGTGTTATATATCAAAGTAAACAACAATGTTCAGGCTTTAATAATTTGAAATAAAAAGTATACTATGTTGTGTTTCCATGGAGATATTCAAGATGGCGTCTTTTTACCCCTTTTCAAAGTAATTGGAAAGTATACTAATTTTCAACAATTTGATTTTTTTCCATTTTGATTTAAAATTTGGCCATTATAGTTTAACTTGTTGAAATATGTATCAACAATTTTCTGATACTCTAAGGTTGATAAAGTATTGGTAACATATATACCTTGCAATACCAAGGTCATTTTCAAGGTTTATAAGTCAAATTAAAGCCACAATATTGTTGTTAAGATATTGAACTTCTCCCTTTTTTCATTGGATTTGACCTTGTGCAATACAGCGAATACACAACAACTTCTTAAAATTCTTAATGAATATGGCATGCATTTTATGATGTTTTGATACTTTTAATCCTATAGTTTTCATTCAACGAATAATGGCTAAATATTGCTGACGGGTACAAAGGCTAATGTTGTGAATAAATTCATACATGTATCAGTATCCTCAATCTCTGCCTTGCATTCACAGGCTTGTGTGCAAGGCTGCTCATTTGACAAGCATATACAGTCTTTTTCACACATGTCTGTGCAGTCACAAACAAGGTCACTAAGAAGCTCAGGAGGTGTAACTGATTGGCTCATGAGCTGTGGAACCAACAGACCAGACCCACTGTCAATAATATACCCAAACTCAAGTGGGTCTGGTAACTGCTGCATTGCAGACAAACAACCTTTCCAAACTAGCAACTGGTATGTGCATCGCAACATGTGCAGCAAAAAACTATCATCTGTAGGTGGAAGTTTTTTAGGTTTCACATGTTTGTTTTTCAGAACCTTTTCAGTTCGTAACTTGTTCAAAGAACCACAATTAACAGCACCGTATAACAAACCAACAAACTTCACACAAACTTGTCGTATTTCAAAAGGCAGACAGCTGTCTGTTCCCATTTTCGCAACTATCTTGATATTCTCAGCATTAGCAAGCATAACATTAAAAACCTTCTTCTTCCCAATACTAAATATAGCACTGCAGGAGTCACATCCTGTGAGACAGTACACAGATAATAAAACCAGTCTCTGTTCCTCTGTCAGGCATTCATTTAAATGATGTATAGGTATAAACCTGGTGTAATTGGCATAAATAGATGTGCGACTTGTTTTAAAATAAAGTTCACCCACTCCAAGTTCAGAGAAATGGTGAATTAGGAGCACTAACACATCTGTGTCTGGACTGACCAAGACTACCCGGCTTGCATTATGGTTTCCACTGTATTTAACATGAAGTATCATTCTGGTATCTGCCTCTTCTTGGTTGGAATTTAGCTCATTGACATATCTTACACAATCACGTGTGACTTGCACAGCCTTATCATCAAAACCTCCACTTATGAATATTGATTGAGAATCTGATAACAAGTCAGGAGCCTGTTCACAAAAGTATGTTGTATAAAACTTTGTGAGTTGACTTTTGGATTTGGAGCTGGTCAAGAGCTTTTTCAGATCTAAAGCTTTCATATGTGGCTGGATGTTAGCTGTTATCAAAGACTGGTCTCCACGCTTTTCTCTAGTTTGTGTTTTGATACTGTTCTCAAAATAACGGTCGAATACAACATGAACAGTACTAATTCCTTTACTTTTGTGGAGAATGTGAGTCCAGAACATATGGGCTAGGTCACAGAATGTTGGCTTAATGATTGATGACACAGGCTTTAACATCTGAATGATAGCCATCCCATCAAAAATGACACAATCAATATCACTCAATTCCTTCAGAATAAGATTAGGATTAATCAAAGTCTCCAGCTTTTCCATAAAATCTGACTTTTTGTTAGCAATCATTTTTCCACTGTCATCAAATAAACTAAGTGGGACAGGTGCATTCTCGAATGACATCACTCGTTCCAATGGTACCTTTTTGAAGCTGTTTATAGCTAGCAGCCGAATATACATTTCTTCACCACTAATAACAACATCTTTTGACTTGCATTTCACTTTTGATTTTCCAAACTTTACTGCTGCCACTTTGCTTTTAGATAAAGGATCATAGAAGCTTTTCCTTGGCCTACTTTCACCCTCTGGCACAACAAAACGATCATCAAGAAATTTTTGTAGCATAGCTTTCCCTTCTACATGAACATTTAATAAACTGGTTTCTGACACTTCAGTGACCATGACACCAGTTGCAAAGATGATAAGTCTAGGCGATGGATTTGCAATACTAAAAGGGTCTATGAATGTTTCTTCAAACATCTCACACATTTTTGATACATCCAAATTAAAACTCTCCTTGAAACTTTTGTTGTCTGTATGATGACGCTTCTCATGCTGCTGTTCCGGTACATTCCCATTGAAGGCCATAGAATACTTTGCAGTTACAGGTCGTGATAAAAACCACCTAGTTAATGCATTTTCATTGTGTGTTAATCCTATAATTCCGCCAGAGGACTTCAACGATTTATTCTCCGTAACCTCTAGTACATAGTCTAACCATACTGCATTAAAGGTACCATCTGTTAATTTTGCCACAAAATTTCCTTTTGCGAAGGATGTGATTATTTTTTCTGGCAGTCTATATTCCTGGAGAAGCATGTAACTCATGTATCTTGCATAGGTAGACCTATTGGCAGCAAAGAAAAAGGGCAAAAGCTTACATTTGGAGTAATGGTTTGATTCCCACATTGAATGTCGTGATGATGCCAGGTACAACTTTAAAGGCTCTGACACCTTTGTCAGGTAATCATCCCAGAATTGGAACAAAGGTGATGCTTCCCTACCCTCCAATCGGAATTGTTCAACCATTGGGCAAATATCTGCGTCTATTTTACCTAAAACCAAATTCACCAAATCTGTCTCACCCTCTGCTATACCACTTAAACATGACGTAATTTCTTTCAATATCTTATCAGATTTCTCATTATGCTGCTGCTCTAGCCACTTTTTAAAATTAACAAGGAATCTCATGTTCAGTACTTCATCTACAAGAAGAATAGCTCGCAATGCGCGATCAAAATCTTTACCTGAAAGAATATGTTCAGCAGTCTGCTTAGCAAAAACATCAGATTCATAAAGGAGCTCTTTGAGCCCAAGTTCCCCATACACAAACCCTATGCCAGCAAAACAACTCATCAAAAAATGCATGCCACCTTCTAAAAGAATCACTCCTTCAAATTGTTCTGGCTTTGCCCAAACAACCTCAAGCGCTTTTGAAAGCAACCCCATGTCAAATACTATAGGGCATAAATTTTGTCCAAGAGCATTAACTTGTTCTTTGGCCCTTTTCAGAGTAGTATATACTGTGCTTATATCTGTTGGTGATGACATAAAAATGGGATTAAAAACAACTGTTGCTGCACTAGTCAGAATGTCTCTTTCTACTCTTGACTGAAAAATTGTCCAAGGGGGCACTGACACTGCTCTGTCATCACAAAACATGCTGCTTCTGCCAATGTTATATAACAAGTCTTTCAATCTCAGTATCTTATGTGATTTAGGCGCCTCAAATTCCAACTCATCAGACTTCACTGGAGGCATCATTGACGGCTGTGGTCTTTCATTGGGCTTTATATACGGCAAAACATGTGACAGACCTCTTCCTGGAATAAAAATATGGATATAGGGGATCTTGCATGAGTAGTCATTTTATACAAAATTTATCACATGAGCATTTAATGAGTTTGATAAATTGTTTATGAAATTACCAAAAGTGTAGGGTTCTGTTTAATAAATAGACTGTTATATGAAAAAATTGTGTCCTTTAAAACACAAACAATAAAACAAAAATAGCAATAATTTTGATGTTTGACTCGAGATCAAGGTGTTGTAGGTTCTAGCCTCACCTGAAGCACTGCTTTGATTCCATGAGCAAGGCGTTTTATCCTCAGCTTAGTACTGATTCAACCCAGGTCGACCTGTCCAAACATGACTGCAAAATTGTTGATTGTGACGCAAAGAATCAAAATACATGTAAACAGGCAATTTGTGTTCTCTCTAGTTTCGCTATCATCTAACTGGGTAAGAGAGAGCTGGTTGCTTTAATCTGTTGTTGTTGTATGTCTCTTTTTGTTGATGCAATGGGTTTGTCTGCAGTTTGTGATTGTGGCATTTCCTGGTCATACTCACGTTTGCTTTGAAAGTAGCTCAGCTTACCTGGCAAGGTGGCTATGTTAATTGATCTATCTTTGACACGAGGGATTCTCTCTGGTTCAGATGATTCTAAGGATTGTGGTACCACTGAAAAAGTACATACAGGTTAATCAGTAAATGATTTCTAAAATTAACAACATCTTTCCATGAATGATTACAAAGTATATAAGCTGTGACATGAGATTTCCAACAATATAGTATATGTGACCAGCAAAGCCTCAGATCAGCCTGCGCATATGCACAACAGCCTTATCAGAGCCTTTGCTAGTCACTTGAATATTCTATGAGTGTTAAGCTACTGACAGAACATCATTTTAAAAGGAGGCTGCACAGGCTCGCCTGAGTCTACACTTGTCAAAATGCCACATTTTTGGAAATCACATGTCACGGCTCATATGCTTATATTTTCTCTAATTTTCTTTTTGAGGTAGACGATAAGAAAATTCACCTATATGCTATACATAACAACATGGGCAGTTACATATTCTGATCAGATTCATAGTTTGCTACACCCTAGTTTCTATGCTTTCTATGTCAAAAATTGTATGCCAGTGTCTAGCGTTAATAGGGCTTATTTGAGTATATCCAGTTCACAATAAGGCAGAAAATAACCATTATATTTACTAAATGAGTGTCCATTTAATTATTTTATCTTTAAGATGTTGCTCACTTTCTTTATTAAAAAGTCAGTATGAACGAGAAATACCACAATCACACACAACGGACAATCCCATGGCACCGTGAGGAAGAAACACAGAACACTACAGTCATCTGATATCAAAAAGCAATTAAAGCAAAGCAACCAGCTTAAGCCCGCAACTTATTTATGAGGGTCTGGATGGGGTATAATGATTAGTTTTGTTTTGTTTGATTTGATTCTTTACGTCCACTCAACAATCTTTTAGTTATGCGGGACGGTTCTTCCTGGGTTGAACCAGTACTAAGCTAGGATAAATGTGTCTTGCTCAAGGACCACAACGCAGGGCGCCGGTGAGGCTCGAACCCGCGGCCCTTCGGTCTCGAGTCAAGCACTCTACCACTGAGCCACTGCGCTCCCTTATATGATGATTAGTGAATAATGGCATTTTTATAATGAATAGTGAATAATTGGCCAAAAAAAATATTGAATAGTGAATAATGAGGGCCTAAACATTAATGAATTATCCTATTTTTTAATGAATTGAAGAAAAAATAAATGAATAGTGAATAATCAGATTTCTTTGGCACCTTTCTTACTTTTAATGAATAATTGGTCTTATTTTAATGAATAACCAAAACTTTTAATGAGATGAATAATGGGCTAAATTTTTAATGAATAGTGAATACCAGACCCCCCCCCCCCCATCCAGACCCTCATTTATAAGACATGAACAGGTGGGAGCTTACCAAGGATACTTGTCATGGCATGAGTAGAGTTCTTTCCGCTACAGGTATGTTCGTTGTGGTCCCAGTTATCAGCTACAGTTATCATGAGTGTGCCAGATTCTTCTTTAGACTTGACAGCACTTGGGACTTGGGCTCCTGACTGTGTTCGTAATTCTTTGTTTGACACATGAAGGGCAGCAGATGTTAGAAAATGTCTCATTTCGGCATAGGATACAGTATATCCCAACTCACAAAGATCTTCAATCAGTTTCTTACTGCCAAATGTGTGGTGCAAATAAACAGATAGCCCTAAATGCTTTGGAGTAATTTGACTAGTGGAATTGAGTGCTGTTATGTCACTGCTTATAGCAACAACTCTTTGATCAATGTCACCATCAATGTCATCACCTGTGTCGCTTTTTTCCTTGTTTGATAGCCAATTTACAAATTTTAGTAATAATGGATCTAAGTATGATTTTTGTCCTTGTGGTGTAATTTCTTCTGGTGAGAAATACGATTTATTTGATGGATGTGTAGCGTTTACAACTCTGTTTCTCAATATGACTGCTGCTTTATGTAATATGCTTGTCTCATCACTAAATGAAATACCTTCATCAAATGTCTCTATTTCCTTTTAATATTCACAAGACTTATTCAACTCTGTTTCTATGTTGACCAAACGCAAAACCGCCTCTTCTACACTCATCATGTCAATACAAACCAGGTCAGTCTTCCCTTTTCTTTCAATAAATCTTAACTCAGGCCAAGTACTACTCAATATCTTCTTGAATGAATTAGTAGCAATGTTAGAATTCACTAAAATTTTGTTTTCAGATGCAATTTCTAGGAACCGTTCCTTCAACACAGCTAATTCGCAAACACGTTTTTCGTGTACTACTGCCTGATACAACTCAATTTTCAACATTTCACAAACTTTCACATGACTACTTTTTTCTGGGGTAGTATTTGCTGCCTTGACATTTCTCTCATTTATATATGTTCTTAGACAGCATTTATCTCTATGGTAGCGTGCTTCAACTGCAACTAAGTCCCCATTAGAGCTTAGCATACGTGCAAGCATAGCCCTGTCATTCCGTATCTCAGCGGCTTTAACTACATCAGAATAAGTATTAGACCTTTCATTGATAGCACCTGCAACTAATGACCATGTTTTTCTTTTCTTTGGGTGACAATTTTGGCCACATATAAAGCAATTTACTTTCCAGTCAAACTCAGCAGCTTTTGAGCGTGTGAACTGTTCAGACATGATGGAATCTCCATTATTTTCTTTTTCAGTAATTGTGTCACGATACACGGGAAGCATGAAGTTTGTTCTACATTTTTTATGATAAAATATTTTAAATTCACCAGCCTTAATTTTGTCTTCATTATTTAGAATAGAAGGAAGGATGTCATCGTGTTGGCCTCGAGATTTACAGACTGATATGAGACTTTCGCACCTTTTATAGTCGAGCTGAATGAGAGGTTCTGTTTCACTGGATCCCTTTTTACAAGAGAAGCATTTTTCGCAATCGGTTATGATTCTCCTTTTCTTTGGTTCGACCATGTAATTTTCTGCCATACTTCATATAGTCTTGACCATAGGTAATAGTTGATCTTCTGAAAAAGAAGAATGGAGAAACACTCCTCAGACACAGATGATTTAACCCTTAAAGCGCCAATTACAACAACTATCGTATACTTTAGTCGTTGACTGAATGCTTTGACAAATTTGTAGGAGCGATCTAATTTGGGTCCATACTGTTTGCATATATTCACTATCGCACCGACAATGTTATCAAATAAGTGCAGCGTGCCTTCAAATTGTCAAACCGTTTAGACCCAGATCAGGCCCTTCAATATGTCAGGCGTGATCTTGGTCCAAACTGTTTGCAAAGGTTATCAGCAGACGACACTTGTAGGAAAAAGTTAACATGACTAAGCCAATACCGATGCCAAACTACCACAAACTGCAGTCCCTTCTACAGATGTTTAGATTTTCTTCAGTTATCACTCCAAGTCCATTAATTTACCAAGGCCAGAACAACTTTATTGAAACCAATATACCACAATGCCCCACACATGCCCCTTTAAAATTAAGTTATAATTCTTGAATAAAAATTGGTTGGGGTTTCAACGTGTTATGACTTTTCGGAACCCCTGCAACCAAAAAAGAACACTACATACGTTTCCAAGTACCCCACCCTCCCATGGATGCTTTAAAAATAACTAAGTCAACACTCTGAAAAAAAAAATTGGGCAGGGGTTCCCCTACATAAAGTGATTTTTCAATCGCCCCCGACCCTTTTTACCCAGGACAGCTTGAAAGGGGAGTGGTATTTATAAGAGGATAAAATGGAGGGGGTGAAATGTACTGTGACACCATATTTTTCATGATTACAAAGCAAAATAACATGAACATTTTTACGCAAAAATAGAAACTCAACATCATATACATGGGTTATGACTATGTTTTCTTCAAGCTATTATGCAAAAGCTGGTCCTGAGATTCAAAATACTCTGCTTTCATGGTCTGCGAAAGTCTTCAAAGTTGATACAAAATTTTCATCAAATTTAGGCATTTGAAGAAACAAACACAATTTTATTCACAAGATATTAAAATTACCTAGCAATTATACATAATTCCATTCAATTTTACTGTAGACTGCACTGGTAAACACAAAACAACCAAAAGAGTCAACATTTTTTTTGTCATGTTTGAATTTTCCCACCACAAAAACTTTTGTCCGGTGTTATCAATAACATAGCAATGATAGCATCCTTCATTTTATCCTACCCAATAATGCAGCTGTGCAATATAAAATGACTCAGAAACAAAACTGTACTTCAAACTTAGTATATAGCAACAATACATTGACCTATTTAGTTTTACTTACCTTGTTTTAATTGTCTGTAGATTAACATCAGGACTTCAGCTTCTGCTTTCAAAAACTGCCGATTTTTGTAGAACACCCCTGCAATTATTTTCTGCATTCTCACACAAGCGGATTGTTTTATTTCACAAATTTCTTCACATATCTACTAGCAAATGATTGCTGCTGCATATCATACACTTTTTAAGTGCCAGTTGGGGAGTTTCTCCAGATAATAAATGAAAATTTCAGGTCGAATGGTAGATTTGGTGGTGAAAAATGACTTTGACCTTCAATTTGACCTTGACCTTGGAGTTGCTAATCATATCTTTACGCATAAATTTAAAGGTAATATTGTTTTAAGCATATTCCCATATAATTGCAAATCACAAACCTTTTATATGAAAAAAATAACATGGTTTATTGTAGTGACCTCTCTTCATTTTAAAAGGCGGCCATCTTGGACGCCATCTTGGATTTCTCAGCCCGCACCAACAATGGCCACTGTATCCTGGCGGATTCAAAAACTTCAGGATATGACAAACATTTTGTTATATAACATTTAATGTAGTACTTTGGTCACCACCCCACCTTTAACTGAGCCTTGAAAGTCACCATACTATTAAGTACACGAAAGGACTTTTAAAACGCATCACCATATTTTAGCACTTTTCTTGTAAACCGTATATGCGATTGAAAGGGTACTCGCAGGTTTAATATGCAACCCAGAATTGGTATGAATCAGTCGTTAATTTGACTGCATTATAACGCGACGCTGCTGATGACGTCACATGGGTACATACAGCGTCGAGCACCATTCTGCAAAGTCAGTCGAAGCTTTTTGATTATTTTTGTGTTTAAACTGTGGCGTGTATGATACCATAACCAGCAACGCAATTTATAGACTTTTTTTCTAATTAAAAGTAATTATTAACTTCAATATTTCGAAAATAAACGTCAAATTTGAACATCAATGTACAGCTCCTTTTCAGAGGTCATATCAAACGTAGCTTTTTACATCTCTGATCGGTCAATCAACAAATACCCATAAAAAGAAGGGTCTGCTTGCTATGAAAATATGCATTATTCATAAAGTAGCCGATCAGATGTATTTTCTTGCGTGTAATGATTTTTTTGACTTTTGTTATGAAAAGAAAATTTGATGTTCCTTGTTGATCATTTCATGAAATCGATAGCATTGTTGTAGTAATAAATCAGCAATATCTTCATATTACAATTCATTTGTTTTTCAAGCAAATCTATATGATGGTCTATTATTTATACAGCTTCATGTAGCATCTGATAGCTTGATTCAGTTCTTAGCGATATTTTAACGACATGTCATACTTCCGATAGTGAAATCAGCACTGGCTGACCCCACTAGATCTTGCATTTCTCTTGTACATCTCAGCAGCGACATTTGCAAATATTCCAAATAAAATCTATCATAATGTGCGGGGTGCGTAAGAGAATTTGCATAATTGAAAACTTTTGCATTTATTGTGATCTTTCAAGCAAAGAGACGTACTTAGACCTGGCCTCAAGGTTATAAAATTTGAGCACAGTCTCAAACTCAAAATAAAGCACAATGATTGGCTGCTTGCAGACACGTGTCGGCAAGCAGCCAATGATTGCGCTTTTAGGCCACTGGCTGGATATGGTTTACCTCCCCCCCCCAGGGGGAATTTTGTAGACCATATTTTTGTTGAAGCCCAATATCTTGCAAGGATTTTGCAACATGTTAGCCCTCTGACAATGGCAGCGTTAAGCTGTAACAGCATGTTACATACGTTACCCTACAAAATATTTGATAATCAAAATTCTTTTTAAGACATCAGAAAAGTGCAAAAGATAAGGTAAGATTTCCAAATTGGTTATATTTTCTAAATAAGCTATTACTGGGCCACAGATAATGACATTTAAAAGCAAATATAGTCACCCCCGATGTAGTGTATGTTACATTTTTTCATTGAACCCCCTCTTAAACGATAAATGCATCTAATATAGTTTGTTTTACATTTTATTGAAACCAGTTTATATTCATTAATTTGGTATTATATTGAAGAATTTTAATTTACCTTTTCAAAATTGCAAGCATTACGTTTCTATCTTATATACTTTATGAGTTATTAGATGTTGAACATGGTACCCCCATATCACAGAAAAATGTAAAATGTAATTCTACAGGCCTCGTGCTGGCTATAGACCCCACTACCCCCCAAGGGGAATTTCGTACACTATGATTTCCAGATACTACATTATATAAGCCATATAATGAAATATGTTAGCCCACTCAGAGTGGCAGCGTTAGCGGGTAATATCATGTTACGTACGTTACCCGCAAAATAACATTAAACTTTCCTGATAATGTCTCCAACATGACATATTCACACTTTTTTTAAGTCTGGCACAGGTTTAAGAACGTCTTATAGCACAGCTACATAATTCTAGCATTTTTTTTTATAAATGTCTTAAGTTTTTGTCGTTGTATATGTTACTTAGTGTTTCATATGTTATTTCCAAATATCAGTATGGCAATTATTGACTATACATGTATTACGTCCGTCGGTGAATATAGTAAATCTATAAGGCTGCTATTCAAATGAATTAAAGTTCCTTATTATGGTATCTTACACTATTTTACAGCCCTTGTTACATACGTTACTCTCTGAATACCATTAAACATTCAAGATATGGTCTCCAACACAACCTGCTTGTACTTATTTGCATGCTCGCACAGGTCCATGTACTTCTTTTTACTCTGGCTCATTTGCTGAGGAAGTAACTCAAAACATAAACTACCATAAATCCTCTTTTCTTTTATAGAGACATCAAACATAGTTGACATAATACTCATGGAAAGTTTGTAACATTCAGTGCAATGTGCGAGTAACAACTTAAAAGATCAAAGAAAACCCATCAGGTAGAAGTTATAGAGCAAATCTTGATATATTATCCAAGGGTTTTAAAGAATTTTCCTATACAACTTATTAATCCTCTATCAGATTTATCTTGCAAGGATTTTGCAATATGCTAGCACTCTGGTAACAGCACCATTACCTTGTAACAGCCAATTATATATATTACCCATCAACATCTTTAATAATTTTAGTAAATGACATGACTTCTGAAAAGTGCAAACCATAAGGTAAGATTTCCTAATTGGCTATATCATCCAAGTAAGCTATTTTTGCATTACAGATATGGACCTTTGAAAACAAATATGCACCCCAAAGTGTTACGTATGTTACTTTATTCATTATTCCTATAAAAATGATTTATGAAACTAATATAGTTTGATATTTTTTAATGTGAATATTCCTACTAACTCATTTTGTATTGAAGAATGTTTATGTACCTTTTGGAAACTGCAAATATTATGTTTCTGACTTTAATAAGGTTTGAGTTGTTGAGTTTTGAACATGGTAACCCCATATTACACAAAATGTGAAATATAATTCTGTGACTCTTTTGTTAGGGTAAAATCAGGTTGTCTTTTCCCCCAGAGGTACTCGATTTCCTTCCCATACATGTTGTCCATATCTGGAAAGCCTCACTTGTTTTCATGGGAAAGACTTGATAGTTCAATCTTTGTATGTACATCTTAAGGACAGAAAAGCAGGGTGGAGGTAAGCTCATGTTCATGCCATTTGAAATAGTCAGTATATGTGTATGGCTTTGGTACTTTTTTCAGAAACATGTCCTACTGCAGCTTATTCACAATTAAACATAAACAGCACATCTTAGGGCTTCAAACACTGATGAGTGCCTAGAGATATTCTTTATTTGTTTTCCTACCATGCTTAGAATGTTGACGAACTAGTGGGGGAGGGGTTCTCTATCAGTCTGATAGGAATAACCTTTCCGTGGTACTAACACATCGGCATATTGGTAGTGTCACAATCTGTTAAACAGTGTATTACTGTAGATCTCTTCCCTCATATTCTGGCCAATGTTGTTGACATTCAGAAGGTGCACCTTTTGTTGCATACACCATTGTTGAACAAAACACCCAGGTTATCCTCTCCGAGAATGATTGTAAGACTTTATAGACTGCTGCTTATACATTGTATATATGTATCAGTGACAAAACCAACATGCCCTACCTTTAGTGCCTGGTTGAATACTGGTGCCATCGGATCCATGAAGGTGACAGGAAAAGCTATTAAGCTCTGTAGTTATGGCATTTACATCAACTTTATGTGCAGCACTACATGGCCAATCTAATGTTGGTTCAATGTGTGTTTGCAAGCCATGCGAAAGTTTGGACTAGTCAGTTTTGGTGTAAATTCTATAAGGAGTTGACAGTGACGGTGGTACAGGTCCCAGAAGGAACAACAGTGTCAACTCAAGTACAACATTATGTCCAATAGACAGAAGGTCATGCTTACCAAAGACGCTCCTTTAAACTCTCACCTGGCTGTTTATATTTTGTAAATTGGACAATTTCTTCTTGCTTGACCTCGCAAGCATCTAAACTTTATTAGCTTTGAGCATTTTATGGGGTTATGAAAGACAGATTTTTTCAACTAAAAGTGAGTCAATGAAGTCTGCAACAGCCTTCCTGCCAATGCCATCAGCCTATATAAGATCCTAAGCTATGCCAGGCTTAGCAGGCATACAGAAAGACGAAAAGTACAGTTCATTGGCTTTAAAACTAGAACTAAAAGGATTGGTGAAGCCTGAAACTGCCTCTAGTATTCGTTCTACTTTGCATCTGAGCAGATTGGATATTTTATTTCAGTGCATTGAAGAGTTGGTTCAATATATTGAGCTCTAATGTGATGAGTAATACACCATTCCATCTGTAGTACGAAGCGTAGTTCTAGTTGCCGAAGCCTATAATACCTCTTTATTGTTTGCCTGATAGTTATGTCAAATGCATTTCTTAAGCAAAGAACCAATGGTTGTGACACACTAAACCCATTTTGTTCGAGAAGTTCCTTGCATCTGCGATGTGTATCAGACAAACTTATGAGTGTAATCAGTTACACAGGTATATTGTGCGTAGTTGTTGTGATCGTTAGCAATGAACATTGGGAACAAGGCATACAGATAGAGATGACATGCAATTAAAAGTTATTTACCTTGTAGCCCTAATCAGTGTCAACACCAGTTGAATCATATCCATATACCTTGCCCAGAACTGAGCTGTTTCACAGTAACTATCTTTCAGAACTTACGATTTGAATGCATGGTATCTATACTGTTTATATGAGCAAACAACGAAGGTTGATAGCTCACATTATATTATTAGTTTAAGTCACCATAAATTAATAAGGAACTTTAATTTATTTCAGCCTTATAAATTTTCTAAATTCTCTAACAGACTTTTTTACATGTATAGTCAACAGCTGCTCTACAGATACTCAGAATAACTTATGTATCATTTGGTAACATGCATTACAGTTAAAGCTCAAGGCATTTATTAAATGAATACTTAAAATAGGTTAACCTTGTTAAAAGAAGTAAACCTGTGCAAGCGTGCAAATAAGTATACACAGGGCTTGTTAGAGACATTAACTTAAATGTTTAATGCTTTTTTGAAGGTAACATACATAACATGGACCTGGTAAATAGTGTAAGCGACCATAATAAAGAACTTTAAATCATTTAAGTAGCAGCCTTATAGGTTTACTATATTCTGTGGCAGATGTAATACATGTAGAGTCAATAAATACCATACTGATACTCGGAAATAACGCAGGAAACACTAAGTAACGTAAGTAAGTAACGTATACAACGGTAATAACTCAAGACAATTATAAAATTAATACTAAAAATATGTAACTGTGTTATAAGAAGTTCAAAAACTTGTGTCTGCATGCAAATATGTACGAACATGTCATGGTTGAGACATTATCAGGGACGTTTAATGCTATTTAGGGGGGTAACGTATATAACGTGATGTTACACGTTAACGCTGCCACTCTCAGAGGGCTAACATCTTTTATTTTGTGTCTTATATAATGTAGTTTCAGAAAACCATAGTGTACAAAATTCCCCCTGGGGGGGGGGGGTCTATAACCAGCTCAAGGCCTATTTATTTTGAGTTTGAGAAGGAACTCAAGTTTATAACCTCGAGGCCTGTTAGATCCCCTGAGCCCACTTCTGAATCCACCCATGACACTAAGTGAAAACACTGTTATTGTGGTGTTGAGATGAGCAAGACTCTGATTTATTCTGTTGATTTTTTTCCAGAAGGTTCGACGGAAGCAACACAACATTCTGGGTCGACTTCTTTCGGCTACAAGATACATCACACGTTTGGTATAGGACAAGCCTTTGTGAGGACGCGACAGATAGCTTAACCTTTGCGGCCAATGCAGTGAAGGCTGGGGATAACTGTGTCGCTGTCCACTTCTCCTACAACTTTGAGAACAAGTTCCATTGGGCTGTAGACTGTAACAAGAGATTGCCATTTATATGCGTAAAAACACAGATTGGTAAGGTCCATGGCTATTAGAATCAATAGACTGTAAAATGAGAGCCCCGTGTTGAACGTATGTTTATTAGGAGTCGGTGCCAAGAGGAAATGCTTGGAATCAAGGGATACTTCAGCTTCAGTAAAATGATTATGTGTTCAGGGTTTATGACGATCAAAATTTAATAATTCATGCGCTCCACAGATTGGCAATCATGGCTGAATGAGCGCTATTTAGGAAATGAGTTAAATTTTTGAAATGTTCATGGAATCATGAATAATTCTGGTCTCTTGCAAAGTAAGTGAAGCCCACGTTAACTTTGCAAGAGACCCGAATTATTCATGAGTTCATAAAAAGACCAAAGTTGAATTTATTGCTTATCTTTACATTATATTATAAACATCTATAATATAGAATTAATTATAAAACAGTTTTGTATTTACTTGTAATATGTAATCGTATTAACGATTTTGTCAGAGTGAAAAACGGAAGCGTGAACACGGACAGCCGATAGAGCGAAAATGAGGCTTGTTTTGCACGTGTCAATCGGGCCTGGCTCGCTTTTAATTACATCACCTGTGTCACTACTGGCGAATGAGTTCGATGTTTGAAGCGTAATGCACGGGCAAGTGAGCTTGGCAGCTGTCAATCAAATTTGTGCCGTTAATGAGGCTATGGACGATTGCAAAAATCTAAATAAAATGTACATATTAACCCATATAATAATCTGGAAAAATGGATCATTTAGAAAAAGAGTGAACCTACAATATTAGAAAACAGCAGACTCGGTTTTATTGAGTCTTTCATGAGAACTAACAGAAAGTGCAACAATTCTCGCGCCCTATAGCACCAGATTTAGCTATGCTTTTGCTTGCCTCAAGAACCCAATATTCCCGAAGGACCAGAATATGAAATAAAATATCAACACTATATCGATACACGGAGAGAAATTTTACCAAATCCACGTTTCTAAAAGACAGCTGTTGCGACCTCTTAATAATCAGGAAAACCGATACTTCAGAAATAGAGATTCTACAATATAAGAAAACAGCAGACTCAGTTTTATTGAGTCTGTTCATGAGAACTAATGGAAAGTGCAACTATTCTCACGCCCCTAGCGTTAAGGACTAGCAACAGCTATTCTGCTTCCCTAGCGTCCGGGACATAGGCAAAAATGCAGACCCAGATCAGACGCTAAAGAATGTGGCGTCTGATCAGGGTCTCCACTATTTGCTTACTGAGTGACTGTTCTATTAAAAGTAGGAGAACAACACATACTCAAATATATACATTTATAACCTGAAAACCAAAACCTTGCACTGTCATTACGGTATAACATACATGAGCTTGTGGTTTTGAGGCTATATAATATGTAATGTAAGGATCGACCCTTAAAATTGAAATGGACTGGTCCAATTTATAAAAGTGGGAAATTCCAATCGGCTTAACTAGCTTGACTACCATGAGTGTTAAATTACCTATATTTTTATTTAAGACACAATTCTACGACATTGTAAACTTTTGGTTTCGAGGCTATATGTAATGTAAGGATCAAACTTCAAGCTCCTGTGCTCAGACAAAGTAAAAACAACATTGCAAGCTTATAAAATTTTTAGATCTTACCATTATAAATCTATCAAAGTTTTCAAAAATGTTTGATATTAATATACTTTTCGCATACTGTAAAGGCGGCAACTTTAATATTCACATCTGGGCGTGGTTCGGCTATTTCATATGCTAAGGAAGAGAAATCAGGTTTTATTTACAATTTGGTAAAGAGTTTATAAACTTTTTGGGCCGAGGCAAACGTGCGTGCATTTCATGAAAGTCCTGACCGTATATAGACTGACCTCACATTTATTAACCCCTAAAGCGCATAATAACAAAACGTATGTTTTTTTTGTCGCTCACTAAAATATTAGAAGCCTCATAAACAAAAAGTGTGGACCGAGATCAGACTACTCCTACAGGAGCAGTCTGATCTGGGTCCACAATGCTTGTCTTTATGCTTAAGGTAAATAGACATTTTCAGATGCAGTTATTTTGCTGGCGTTTTAAGGACTAAATGATGTGGTTTGCGTCTATACTGAGGTAATGGCGCAAGATGATACAGTTACTTGTGAACAAAACCACGCCTCGTTTTCAGCTTTTACCTATGTCTAAGGTAGACCCGTCCTAATTGCTGCATTCATGAGGTGCCACCTTTACAGTAACCAAAAAAATCCTATAATACACATTGGTATTTTATTTTCCAGATCTCCCAGATTTCATTTCTTATTCCGGGTTTGTCCTGGGTTATATACCAGAGGATTGCACAACAACAGTGTATGATTCAGCCTCAAAGGATTACACGCTATGTGTTGACTTATGCAAGAACATGTATGACTGTGTTGGTCTAACTTACACACATATTAAAGGAGGGACATGTGAACTACTAAAAATTGGTCTAACTGCGGCCTGGGTGACGTATTCTCTCGAAACTGAAAGCAGCCAGTATATACATGCTGTTAAGAATGGAACGATAGGTGAGTAGGAAGAAGCCGTGTCCTCAAAAGAAATGAACCAGGTCCCGAGGCTTTAACACTTTTTCATGCTCAACTCAACTGAGCATAAACTTAATCTTGCTCATAAATGTTAAAATGCCAACAATTGTTGGCATTTTAACATTTATTAGCATGATAAATACAATATCTGAGATACTTAAAGCAAGAAACTTCTTCATTTGTCGGTATTTAAGTTTTTATGAGCAGTTGAAATTTCGTGCTTAGTTGAGTTGAGCATGAAAAAGGTTCTATAACCTCGGGACCAGATGAGAATGTGGTACTTGGTTTTAACAGAGTCGTGTGTATCATACAATATCATGACTGGCTTCAGACGTTGAATAATCACAATGATATAATTTCAAAACTGAGATTAACCTTCCAGACTTTACTAAAACTTCTGTACCTTTATTTATGCCTTTGTATACTGAAAAAGCCTGAACGGGCACCTTGACAAACAAACGTCTGGGTCTGTACTGTTTGCTTATTTCAAATCAACCTTCAGGGACAGAGCTACACCATAAGTGAGAAAATCTACATGTGACCCCTCAAAGTGCACAGTGGCCAGTCCCATACTTATTGTATTAATATGTTTGGGAAGTCCATCAGAATACAAAGGATTAAAAGTAGAGATTCATTGAATTACTCCACTTGGTTATTATATGCATCGAAACAAAAGATCATTTGTAGGAAGATTGTGAAGATCTGAGTCTGTCAAGTTAATATAGCGGGCAAGCAAAGAAGAAACGGTTACCACTTTCAATCTAATCATTACGACTTCCAATGTCACCACAACGACAGGAGGGGCTAGGACCATTGTGTTTTGCACGAGCGAGCCAGTTGTAGGATCACAGTCAATCACAACTTCATTGCCACAACTGGTGAGTTAAAGTTGCCAGTTATATTTTGTGGTTCATAAGGTTTTTTAAAACGTTTGCCAAACACAAGGTGCGTTGAAAGCTTTTTTAGAAAATG
>OZ026521.1:55755416-55809578 GCA_964019695.1 Loripinus fragilis | reverse complement strand
CATATGGGCCTCATCGCGAGAAAACCTGTCTTCGGGGTGTCCGACAAAGCGAGTTTCAAACCAGTCTCCTCAGCTACAGAGACTAGCTAGAGAAATTGATATTTCACCTGTAGCAAGTTTACAAATAATACTTTCCAAAACGCGAATAATAAAGGCGCTGATCAGACTGCGCGGATGCGCAGGCTGGTCTGCGCCTGTGTTGTTCGCAAACCCCCAAAGACAGGTTTTCTCGCGTCGAGGCCCATATTTACCTAGGTTAAACTGGTATTAAGCTGACGATAAAGCATCAAGGACACATAACAGTTTCTTCTAAGAGTCTGGAAATCATGACACTCCGATCCCCAGTCTAACACTCTATCAACTGAACCACTGCGCTCCTCTCATACAGACTAGCGAGACGGACACAGTTTAAAAATCCAGAGAACTGTAACTGAAGTGCAAGAATATAAGAATTTGTCATAACAAAAATCTGAATAGAAAATTCCGTTGATAGCAAATGGTGATCTAGATGGCGTCACGTGGTCACTCGCCAGTCATGTCTACTGTCTTACCTCACACCAGGTTAAAAACCAGATAACCTTATCTGGTGTGCAAGAAATGAATAGCTCATATCAGGTAAAAACTTCGATATCCATATCTGGGCCTGGAATTACAATGCCTCCTTAAAGCTAAGCAAGACTTAAGTTAAGTATTGACATTTTAACATGCTATGTTAAATGCTAAATGCATTGCCTTGATCGATGTGGTACTTGTGGTCAAATATATCATTGTGATATTCAGAAAAAATGATACTATTTTGATTTTAAGGGGATATATCTTTCAAAAGCTCTTACTGCATGAAAATTTTCCCGTATAAACAAGAATAGCTTTTTTGTCAAGGAGACGGATACCTTTGGCCACATTGTTGTATGAACAACTTTTACATCTCACATAGATCACTTTAAGCTCCAACATACAGCTTTTGAGCAATCGGCAACATGCTTATCAGTCTTTTTAAAGTCTCTTCCTGGTTTGATACCGTTAACAATGCTGTGACACGCTGGATGAACTTTAGAAAACACATTTACATGAACATTACCTACAATTATTCGACTACAATATTTAGTAGTATTTTGACCCAAAAATTATGTATTTCTGGTATTATTTACAATTTTTTAATTTGACCTTGAGAAATTCATAAGCAAAACTTGAAAATTTATATTTTTCTACCAGAAATTTGTACATTTTGGGCGAAAATACTTCTAAATATTGTAGTCGAATAATTGTAGGTCATGTTCATGCAAATGATTTTCCTCTAAAGTTCATCAAGCGTGTCATAGCATTGTTAACGGTTTTGTTTTGTTTGTTTGATTTGATTCTTTACGTCCCATCAACAATCTTTCAGTTATATAGGTACGGGTCTTCCTGGGTTGAACCAGTACTAAGCTAGGATAAATGTGTCTTGCTCAAGGACCACAACACAGTGACGCCGGTGAGGCTCGAACCCGCGGCCCTTCGGTCTCGAGTTAAGCACTCTACCACTGAGCCACTGCGCTCCCCATTGTTGACGGTATCACACCAGGAAGTAACTTTAAAAAGACTGATAAGCATGCTGTGAATTGCTCAAAAGCTGTATGTTGGGGCGTAAAGTGATCTATGTGAGATGTATAAGTTGTTCATACAACAATGTGGCCAAAAGTTTCCGTCTCCTTGACAAAAAAGCAATTCTTGTTTATACAGGAAAATGTTCATGCAAGTAAGAGCTTTTGAAAGATATATCCCCTTAATCAGTTTTTAATGTTATTTTTCGCATCCTGAAAAATCAATATTTAACTTAAGTATTCCTTAACTTTAAGGAGGCATTGTAATTCCGGTCCCAGGTGTGCAAGAACTAACTTTATATAATCTTACCATCTAGTTTCTGCTTGAAATAATCTTGGTCCTCTTTGATTCGAAATTTCATGGCGTCAAATTCGTCCTTCATTGTTTTTAAACTGTTTTCTACCTTTTCATGTAAATTAGTGAATCTTGTTACGATACAGAATGGCTGGAATAACAGAATCAGCGATGGTTGCGTATACGCACAAATACGCAGAGGTTTAGGTATGCACCTGGTCACCTATTCGAACCATGATACGGTACTCTTTCTATTGATAGTCCCAATAAAAGGTCGGTTTGTCTGAGATGGAATTCATTGTATCTATATTTATCAACGCTTGCACGTTTTCCTTATTCTTCTTGAATATCTCGGAAATCTTGTGCGTTTTTCAATATATAAAGGATGGAATTTCCCATTCTTGTTAGGGGACATTTTAAACATACCGTTGAAAGGTTCGATATAGAGATGCTATTCATTATTATAAAAGGTACGTGAAGTTATATATATTGTTACGGTATTGATATTGTACATGACAGGGCGATGGCGATCCGTGTAATTGCATTGAATCGCGATGTCTCTAGCATGTCACATTGTATTGAAATAATAAGTCACTCGTTTTCTATTTTGTCGTCTGTTGAATCGGCCAGCATTCCGTGTATGTGTTCTTTCGGGCGTTATCAATAACGTCCCGTTTTTTTGGTGAAAATAGCGATTGTTACGCACTTGCGTATGAAGTTACGCACATGCGTATTGCCTAAAAATCTGCTGGGACCATTCTTGCGGCTATAGTAAAAGCTGTCCGGATGGACTCGTCGGGTTATTTCGGACAAAAGTAGTCACACGCCATGTCGGGCCTGCACCTAAAACTATAATGGCATGCTGAAAGATTTACCAGGGACCGATAGGTGAAAAACAATTTTAGCAGCTAGATTTTAAATTGTTGTGATTTGTACGGCGTTGTTGGAAAGACGATTTAACTGCCAGTGATAATCGACTTTCTGTAGCGACCTGTATGTGTCACCTCGAGTTATATCTGACGCATATAAGAATAAGGGTTAGGTGCATACACTACAACACACTTACATAAATAAGGTGATAGCTGACATGTATGTTTAGAGATTAGGTAGGTGTAATGTTACACCAAAGTAAATGTAAAATATTTTTTGTTACACCAAAGTAAATGTAAGATATTTTCGTTACACCAAAGTAAATGTAAAGCATTTTGTGTTACACCAAAATAAATGTAAGAAAGCATTGTACGGTTTTACACACATAAAACAGCAGAATGTAATCTCTCAATATTGATGTATATCTTTTGCCGAGAGGTCATTATTAGTTGTTTACAACTGATACGTTATACATGTACGAAATTAGTGCGTGGGCAGGGTGATGTCCGACGTAAACGTCCAAACGTTACGTCGGCACCACACTGTTCAACCTTTTTCCTGGAATTTTAAGAGAATTGGTATCAGTATTTGTAAACCTCGAAACTATCTAGATAACGTGACCTTGAAGGGAAAAAGGGCCACAGGATCTTGATGTTTCGGCTGCGATAGCGTCTCAACCAGGGTGACGTTACGACAGTGTATAGAAGAGTTTGTTACGTATGGGTTTGTTCGTTTGGCATAAGAGGTATTGTTTAGCGCTGACATAGGCCAGTCACCAAAAAATACTTCTCTTTTATATAAGTTTAAGTGTGGGTATTTAGAAGAGCTGATCCATCCTAACCGCATGGGAGCCGTTAGCCATACACCCACGGGTGTGGGCTAATCGCGCGCTTATAGGGTTAGGATGTAATTTAAAAGAGTAAGACCACTGAAATTATTTCTATTTTTGTGAACTTCGAACGAACAACCCCATTATTGACGCAAAAGAGTGATTCTGAGATTCTAAATATAGATTGTTTTTTGCAGAATCGTCTCTTGTGTCCCCTCCTACGTTGGAGGCTGAAAGTTGGTGAGCCGTTGATTAGTACCTGAGGGCACATAATAGTTGTCCCCCTCAGGCCACGACCAGCGTGGATCAAGGCCCAATCGTTACAACGTAGCACAATCAAATGGGAAGCCAACCGGCTCGAATGGTTATATGTAAAATCTGACACCCCAACGCGGGGATATGATCAGGAGGACATATATTAATACTGACGTCTTGAGTGACGATCAGCAGTACGCGTAACAGATAATACGATTACGTGAATCCAGTGACGACCAAAGTACAGGTTCGATCACCTCAGCGCCGATGGTCTGAAGTAGACACACGTGCAGCTTAGAAGACATAGTGTTCGCGAGACGCGTATAATCTCGAGATTTCTCGTCAATACGAGAACTAAAATATTAAAGGATCCAATTGTTGTTTTTTTCTCTTTTATGAGAACTTAAGCTATATGTTAATCATATTCTTTACGTCTCTTATTTCTGACTAGTTGACGTACATCTAGAACAGGACAGTCCAAGATTGGTTCTAATTGAAACGATCTTGGAGTGGCAACTTGCTCTAGTATAGGGTGGTCAATTAGCCAGAAATAACAGCGTAGGTGGTGTCATTGTATATTAATGTGTTGTTGATGTTTTCTTAGTACATAAAGTACTGAATAGTTTTTGCTAGTTGTGTGCATTATTTTTCCCTGGTAGCATCGTCATCGCATAAAGGAATTTTCCAATAAGATTTCCCCTCTTCCTTCCTGACCGGCATTATGTCGTAACGATGGTGTCAGAAGAGTGGGATTTTTGAGGTTTTATTGGCAAATTTCTCTGCTGTGACGTTGCTACGGGCGCACACTAGTAGTTTTTCTTTACAAGAAAGGTTGTGAGTGTCAACACACAGTACTGATTGCATGCGTTCCCCTGTGATGAAGTGCGACACATGTAAATAAGTCATCACATAACATTCTGAGGGGACCCATACTTTCTTGTTCTGTGGATTGCCATTAGGGTATAAAACCCAAGGAAAATTTGACAGAGTTTAATTATTAGACTTGTCCACCTTTACTTTACCCATATCATTGTGTATTGGCTTATGCCCTGTATTCCTATTAATTAAGGATACTGATGTGGAAAATTTCATATCGTTTGAGGGTACTAATAATTTAAATCACCTCAGAGACGTCATAGTGTGTGACGCCACTCAACTGATTTCTATTATTAGAAGAAGTCCATAGAAAGATTATTTTAGTCAATTATTATGTCTTGCTATGACAAGTGACTGTTGACTTGACTGTAACGCGTTTATATTAATATCGCGTAGGTATACATTTCTTGACATAAATGCGAGAAAATGAATGACGTTTTTTAGTCAAATACGTTCAGTGAAGGCCTATTTAAAGTTGATATATATCCTAGGCACCTTTCCGTGGTGATCTCTTATACGTTGTACTTTACGTTACTCATATGTAACGTCATTAAATCCCTAGTAAAATTATTAGTTTACCAGCACGAACGTTGGTTAGCCCATACCTATTTAAAAGGGACAAAGCGAACCCTTATTTATTTTCAACAGTATAGTTGACTTATACCATTCCCAACAATAGGCTAAAATGGATAAACATATTTCATTAGCACGGGAATTAGGATATGAAGGGCAAGAACTAAGGGATTATCTTAAGAGGCAACAAGATTTAGAAAGGGAGGAAAGGTTGGCCCAAAGGGAATATGAAAAAGAGAAAAGGGAGGCCGAGCAAAAAGATAAAGAAAGGGAGGAAAAAGATAAAGAAAGGGAGCAAAAAGATAAAGAAAGGGAGCAAAAAGAGAAAGATAGGGAGCAAAAAGATAAGGATCGGGAATTGGAAAAGTTAAGGATTGAGGGGGAAAAATTGAAAATTGAGGCCGCGCGCAAGGATAAGGAAATGGAAATGGAAAAAGAGATTGCGCTAAAAAAAAATTGAGGCCGAAGTGGAACAAAAAAAAATCGAGGCCGAGACCACTTCACATCCCTGGGGGCCCAAAGAGAAAAGTTCAAATCCTAGGAGTCCCAAGCTTCCATACTTTGACGAACATACGGATAAAATGGATAGCTATTTAACTAGGTTCGAAAGTTATGCTTTGTCAAATAAATGGGACCCGTCCATGTGGGCATCATACTTAAGTGCCTTATTAAAGGGACGCGCTTTGGAAGTCTTCGTTAGGCTTTCCAGAGATGACCAGTCGGATTATGGTCAGATTAAGGAGGCTCTGCTTACTAATTTCGACCTCACCGAACGATCTTTTCGTAAGAAATTTAGGGATTGTAGGCCCGAGAAAGCCGAAACTTTCAGACAATTTAGCGGTAGGCTAGCGAGCTACCTTGATAAATGGCTAGGTTTGGCTAAGGTCGAAAAGACCTACGAGGCAGTTTGTGATTTTTTGGCCCGAGACCAGTTCCTTGACTGTTGTAGTCATGAGCTCTATTTGTATCTCAAACCTAAGCCGTTTAAAGTCCTGGGTGAGTTAGCCCATGAGGCGGATTTGTTCGCCGATGCCAAAGGGGGAGTTCCCTTGTGTATTACTAAGGGGCGGCAAGAAAGTAAAGTTGTAGGTCAAGCCCAGCCTAAGGTAGAGCCCAATCAAGATCAAAGGCCCGTTGTGAAATGTAATATTTGTGGCAAGCCCCATCCAACTCATAAATGTTGGAATGACCCTGATAACAAGAAGTTTGCATCGAGTGCAGAGTTCGATTCCCAGCATAGGGGAGGTAATTCTAATTGGGGTCAGGATAGGAACCTTGGTCGAGTTGACCATCATGACAATCGTTATGATTATAATAATTACAAGACCGACCATCAGGTCAATTTTTGTAAAATTGGAAGTTTGAATGTAGGAAAAGGTCAGTTTAGTTCTCCCCATTCTTCAACAGGAGGTTTACCCCATAAGGATAGCAAGGGCTCTTGTCATTTTCCACGGTCAAGGTTGCCAACAGCGGTTGGTACCGTAAATGATAAGGAGGTTAGAGTCTTGAGAGATACAGGTTGTACGGGGGTAGTTGTCAGGAGAAGTTTAGTTTCTGATGGTCAGATGTTAAATAAGCAGTTTGGTGTGACTCTTATTAACAATTATAAGCAGAGATGTCCTGTGGCCCGCATCAATATCGATTGTCCATTTTTTAGAGGGACTACGGATGCATTGTGCATTGATGACCCAGCACATGACTTAGTCATTGGTAATATCGAGGGGTCTAAATTTCCCGATATGACCCATTTTTCATCGGGGGTAGTAAATAGAAATAAGAGGTCAAAGAAAAGTAGAAAGAATAGGAAGGTCAAGGTCGCCGACAATTTTATTAGGCAGCACAGGCAAGAATTAGTATTGAATCAAGCGTCAGATGCTAAATTAGCAGATATTAGACGAAGAGTAGAGTCTGGTAGTGTGACTAAAAGTCGCAGTTTTTCTAGTGGTGAAACCAAGTTCATTCGTAGGAATGGTTTAATTTATAGGCATTTTAAGAAGAATGCTAAAGTTTCACTTCAATTAGTTGTTCCTTCTAGTTTAACGCATAGCGTTATGAATTTAGCCCATGAATCACGAAAGGTGGTAAATCATAGAGGCAGAAAGGAAACTATATCTAAGGTCTTAGATGAATTTTATTGGCCCGGTGTTTGTAGGGAGGTAACTCAATTTTGTAGATCTTGTGCCATTTGTCAAAGGACAACTCACAATATAAAGGTCGCAATGACTCATTGTTGTAGTGTACCCCAGAGAAACATATCCTCTAAGGAGGCAGTAGTTAGCCGTACAAGACGGACTGAAAGCCAGACAGAACGACGACGTTCATATGGTAGTGGTAGACGTTGCCCAATACCATATTATTGGCGCAATATGACGACTGAAAGCAGTAGTCAGTGTTAGTGTTAAAGGTGTGCGATAGCGTAATGACCCAATTGTCTCGGATTGTTGACCTATATTTTAGCTATGATAGCATAGTAGTTAGTCACAGAGGTGTGCTATTGACGTGAGGAGTCACGTAATTTAATTTAAGTCATGACGGATGACGGTAGACTGTTGACGTGAGCAAGTCACGATAATATGTTAGCAACGGAGGTTGGCTGCAACGTGAAGAGTCACGTTAATGTATTTGAGCAAAGATTGTATTATGGATGGTGTTATTAATAGGTATACTTGGCATAGGAATGCATAACCTGTGGATCTTTGCAAAAGATATGGGCTATTAAGCCTTATATATATTAAATGTCATAAGACATAAACCTTTATAGGAAGTTAAAGGGGTACAATCCCATATATAGATAAGGTTAAAGGGGTACAACCCCATATTTATGTGTTGAGCATTAAAGCTTTAACAAAACAGATTTAGGATTGTGGCAATCCGAGGACAAGACAATGTGGGGGCAGACTATCTTTCCAGGTAGTCCGCCATTTAAGTCGCACGTGTATATATGTAGTATTATATATTTATTCTGTATTATTCCTTCGTTTCTGCATCGTGTATCGTAAGAAAAAGTCATTCCTTTTTCTCCCAAAAGGAAGGGCCTTTGTTACGATACAGAATGGCTGGAATAACAGAATCAGCGATGGTTGCGTATACGCACAAATACGCAGAGGTTTAGGTATGCACCTGGTCACCTATTCGAACCATGATACGGTACTCTTTCTATTGATAGTCCCAATAAAAGGTCGGTTTGTCTGAGATGGAATTCATTGTATCTATATTTATCAACGCTTGCACGTTTTCCTTATTCTTCTTGAATATCTCGGAAATCTTGTGCGTTTTTCAATATATAAAGGATGGAATTTCCCATTCTTGTTAGGGGACATTTTAAACATACCGTTGAAAGGTTCGATATAGAGATGCTATTCATTATTATAAAAGGTACGTGAAGTTATATATATTGTTACGGTATTGATATTGTACATGACAGGGCGATGGCGATCCGTGTAATTGCATTGAATCGCGATGTCTCTAGCATGTCACATTGTATTGAAATAATAAGTCACTCGTTTTCTATTTTGTCGTCTGTTGAATCGGCCAGCATTCCGTGTATGTGTTCTTTCGGGCGTTATCAATAACGTCCCGTTTTTTTGGTGAAAATAGCGATTGTTACGCACTTGCGTATGAAGTTACGCACATGCGTATTGCCTAAAAATCTGCTGGGACCATTCTTGCGGCTATAGTAAAAGCTGTCCGGATGGACTCGTCGGGTTATTTCGGACAAAAGTAGTCACACGCCATGTCGGGCCTGCACCTAAAACTATAATCACGCTTAGGGACGTCTGTTACCACACAAAGTGGTTCTGGACGACAGTATGTTGGTTCTGGACGACAATATGTTACAGGTTCCTGACGAAATAAAGAGTTATGTAGTGAACGTGTAATGTGTTTGGAAGCCTTGACGCATACTAAACCGCAATAATCTTATTTTGTCGTTGTATATTTGTTCAGGATACATATCAAAACTTAATTAATCCAGTAGCCAGGCAAATTTATCCCGTTTACACTTACCTGATACAATTATTGCTCCTGAAACTGTATTTTACTACTACATATGCCCGCATATGCTTATTTTGTGCAATCACTTTCGTTTTCTTTGTAATTTTTATGACTTGGTATGATGAGGCATTGCATTGTCCATCGCATAAGCCAAATACGTTTTCTCTTGTAAATCAGCTTACTTTAGACAAACACGTTTATAAAACCAAACTGCAACTACCCCAGTCATTTTATAATGTTACAGGTGTGTAATGACTTCAAAAAGTTTGTTACAGGTTAATGTCGACAGCGTTACAGGTAGAGACGACAGTTTCATGGATTCTCTAGATTCCTGTTATACAAAATATCTACTATTTTGGGTGATGGTGAAATGCCCTTTAATATTTTCGCTAATGAGGGACTTGCTGAAGAAGTCTTTGAAAGTACTGAGAATGTGTACAGCGGTTTGATCATTTGCGAAATCCTAACTATCCTGGTCTAAAGGACCTCTGACAGTGGTAATTAATTCACAGTGCCTATATGTTTGGAAAAAATCAAAGCTGGTCAAATGTTTTCATCTATATATAAAGTCTCACTGTTAGTCTCTATTTCAATGGATATAGCTTTATTTTTGAGCTAAACTGGTCATTTTTTGCATTAAATATATTGGAAAATAGAAAACTATTTTAGCACCATTCCTCCCTAACCTGATACAATGTATATAGGTTATCATGTGTATTCTTTTAAAACTCTTTTCTTCAAATATAAAAGTTTATAATTAGTACGAGTAAGTTTCCTTTACATAGCTCCTTAGTCTTGAAATATATCAGCATTTAGTATATTTGTCTTAGATTATGAAAATTGGCCTTTTAACGCTATTAAATTCTGTTGTTAGATGATTTTGTACATACACTTACAGATAAGCTACATGGCCCCTGAATAGGTGTACTGTATGCATGGATGAATTGTTATGGTACATTGCTGCATAAAATTACACCAGGTATATATATATTGTCATCAAAGCAGAACATACTTTATTTGCACAGAACAAACAACAGCAACAAAAACAGCAGCAGCAGCAACAAACATATTAACGATTTTGACTTTAAAAGGCTTCCAAATGTGACTTTAATTGGGTATTAATGTTTTAATATCCTTACGAATGAAAAATAAAAGAATACTAGTTTAATTATGCATCCCCCACCCCTTTGATATCATCTCCTGTATTGTCACAGGGATATATTTATCTAATTATAACATATTCTCGTTCATAATATGTCAAACTTCTTATTTAAAAGGATACCAGTGATACTTTATACATAGGAAAGCTTTGGTCAGGATTGACAACATGCTATTGAACAATAAGTGTGAAATGCATTGACCTAGTCGCACGAAAATCTTATAATGTTGCATGCAAATGTCCTATGCTGAAAGGTTCCAAACATTTTTGCCACTGTCAAAATGCAGGCCTGATCTTGGTCCAAACAATCACCTACAGTTGCTGAAATACCTGATAAATCCAGTTGAAATTCGCAGAATCAAAAGCTATATTATCAAGAATACACTTAATGTTGCGGCCCTGTATTTTGAAGACTCGGGCCTTGTATTTGACCAGCGATGAAAAGGTTTCAGGGCAGTATTTACATCTGCTCAAGATTGAAAATGTCGTCTCTAACCTGTTACAGAAAATATGACATCGTCTATTACCTGTTACACAGTCGTCTCTGACCAGTAACATTTGAAAAAAAATGAAATCTGAGGTTTTCAGTTTTCTTTAGAGAAGAACATGTTAAAATTGCTTGAAAAGTCGTGTGGATTATATTGTTAGACAATTTATGCTAATTCTATGGCGGAAATGCAAGTAATTGACCGCAAATTATGTATTTCTGAAAGTTCTATTCAGGACCATACTGTTACGATTTAACTACAACTATCTACGAAGCTTGTCTTTGTAATGCCAATCTAACAAACATTTAAATGATTGTAATGATCAAAACAAGCAAATAACACTATATTATCATTTTCTGCGACTAATTTGCATGTCACCCCTTTCAACTGTCGTCCAAAACCCAAAATCTGTCGTCTAAAACCTGTTATTTGTCGTCCAGCACAAGAACACAGTCGTCATGAACCAGTAATTGATTGTCGTCCAGAACCACCTTGTGTTGTAACAGACATCCCTAAGCGTGATAATGGCATGCTGAAAGATTTACCAGGGACCGATAGGTGAAAAACAATTTTAGCAGCTAGATTTTAAATTGTTGTGATTTGTACGGCGTTGTTGGAAAGACGATTTAACTGCCAGTGATAATCGACTTTCTGTAGCGACCTGTATGTGTCACCTCGAGTTATATCTGACGCATATAAGAATAAGGGTTAGGTGCATACACTACAACACACTTACATAAATAAGGTGATAGCTGACATGTATGTTTAGAGATTAGGTAGGTGTAATGTTACACCAAAGTAAATGTAAAATATTTTTTGTTACACCAAAGTAAATGTAAGATATTTTCGTTACACCAAAGTAAATGTAAAGCATTTTGTGTTACACCAAAATAAATGTAAGAAAGCATTGTACGGTTTTACACACATAAAACAGCAGAATGTAATCTCTCAATATTGATGTATATCTTTTGCCGAGAGGTCATAAGGACCCCGGACAGTTTCCTATTCAATCTGCCCAAATTTTGACAGCCTCTGGCTAGGATAATGCATAACTGACAACTATAGTTTTGGGCTTAAATCAAACCTTTACATTTAGTGCACCTAGCACAATAAAAATATTTTGAAAAATATTGCATCATTTTGCCAGGACTCTAGGGTTTAGGGGGTGGGGGTATTTTTTGTGACCAAATTTTATTTCACAGAAAGTCAAAGTTTCGTCGAGTATTCACCTAAATACATGTAAATATTATGTTTGCGGCATAAAACTTGAGACGAAATTGATGCGTTTGCATAAAATTCGGGTTGAGAAGATTCCATTATTTCATCTAAAGAAGTGTGCTGTCAATTACTTTTGACTATTACCTGTAATGTTTCAAGGTCAATCAGTTGGACTTGTGCACTGAGGTGTATTATAACTGCATACTGTACATATCACAGTCTAGATAAACACAATTTTTGAGCATAAAATCGTTAATATTTTCTTACACATAAGATTTAACCTATAAGTTGGTGCTTAAAAGAACCGTCTCATTGAGACGGTTCTTTTGAGTACCTATAACATATGTTTTGGTTGAGAAATGAGACAATTAATTACTTTGTAAGCATTCGATACATGCCATTGCATATTGATATTTACCTACAGGCTTTTACAAAATAAGTTTCTAATACATTTTTATACTAAAGTGTTTTTGGGCATTTTGACAGCGTTCCCCCCCGTGACCATTCATGCCGTTTTTATATGATGTGTGAAATGTAAAACTACAACTGTATGCAAAAGGATTAGTTTGGTCACGGGGGGGAAAGCACTTCAGTAAAACTTTTTCTATTTTCTATATGTTGAATAGCAAAAACTGAGTTTTCAACCCATATTTTTCAATTGGTACTGGTCCAATGAGAAAACGGCTTTTATGGATAAGTCGAGGGTTGAACCTACTATCTTTTTCATAGAAAAAATATGATTTTCTTTGAAACTTTTCTCTGGTCATTTTTATGGGCAATCCTTCATGAAGACTGTCCGAGGTCCTTAGTTGTTTACAACTGATACGTTATACATGTACGAAATTAGTGCGTGGGCAGGGTGATGTCCGACGTAAACGTCCAAACGTTACGTCGGCACCACACTGTTCAACCTTTTTCCTGGAATTTTAAGAGAATTGGTATCAGTATTTGTAAACCTCGAAACTATCTAGATAACGTGACCTTGAAGGGAAAAAGGGCCACATGATCTTGATGTTTCGGCTGCGATAGCGTCTCAACCAGGGTGACGTTACGACAGTGTATAGAAGAGTTTGTTACGTATGGGTTTGTTCGTTTGGCATAAGAGGTATTGTTTAGCGCTGACATAGGCCAGTCACTAAAAAATACTTCTCTTTTATATAAGTTTAAGTGTCGGTATTTAGAAGAGCCGATCCATCCTAACCGCATGGGAGCCGTTAGCCATACACCCACGGGTGTGGGCTAATCGCGCGCTTATAGGGTTAGGATGTTATTTAAAAGAGTAAGACCACTGAAATTATTTCTATTTTTGTGAACTTCGAACGAACAACTCCATTATTGACGCAAAAGAGTGATTCTGAGATTCTAAATATAGATTGTTTTTTGCAGAATCGTCTCTTGTGTCCCCTCCTACGTTGGAGGCTGAAAGTTGGTGAGCCGTTGATTAGTACCTGAGGGCACATAATAGTTGTCCCCCTCAGGCCACGACCAGCATGGATCAAGGCCCAATCGTTACAACGTAGCACAATCAAATGGGAAGCCAACCGGCTCGAATGGTTATATGTAAAATCTGACACCCCAACGCGGGGATATGATCAGGAGGACATATATTAATACTGACGTCTTGAGTGACGATCAGCAGTACGCGTAACAGATAATACGATTACGTGAATCCAGTGACGACCAAAGTACAGGTTCGATCACCTCAGCGCCGATGGTCTGAAGTAGACACACGTGCAGCTTAGAAGACATAGTGTTCGCGAGACGCGTATAATCTCGAGATTTCTCGTCAATACGAGAACTAAAATATTAAAGGATCCAATTGTTTTTTTTTCTCTTTTATGAGAACTTAAGCTATATCAGTGTCACCAAACCACGTGGTGTGTTACGTAAATTTTTGGTACCACCGGCAGCTAAATCATCAACAAGAAGCATCGCCTCGGAACTTCAATCAATCGTAAGTATTTTATTTTCCAGCCGATTTCAATGACATATAGCCTATTCTAAGGGGAAAAGTGAGTTCTTTACAACGGTGTTAATGGATTTGTCACCAGATTAATACTTTAGGCCTGAAAACGAGGCAAATGTCTTGGCAATATTTGGGACTGGCTTGCCGTGGTTGCACGGTGTTTTTCACATTTTCTGGACATTTGCCTCGTTTTCAGGCCTAAAGTATTAATCTGGTGACAAATCCATTAACACCGTTGTAAAGAACTCACTTTTCCCCTTAGAATAGGCTATATGTCATTGAAATCGGCTGGAAAATAAAATACTTACGATTGATTGAAGTTCCGAGGCGATGCTTCTTGTTGATGATTTAGCTGCCGGTGGTACCAAAAATTTACGTCACACACCACGTGGTTTGGTGACACTGTATATGTTAATCATATTCTTTACGTCTCTTATTTCTGACTAGTTGACGTACATCTAGAACAGGACAGTCCAAGATTGGTTCTAATTGAAACGATCTTGGAGTGGCAACTTGCTCTAGTATAGGATGGTCAATTAGCCAGAAATAACAGCGTAGGTGGTGTCATTGTATATTAATGTGTTGTTGATGTTTTCTTAGTACATAAAGTACTGAATAGTTTTTGCTAGTTGTGTGCATTATTTTTCCCTGGTAGCATCGTCATCGCATAAAGGAATTTTCCAATAAGATTTCCCCTCTTCCTTCCTGACCGGCATTATGTCGTAACAAATCTTTCCATCATTATTTCCGTGGAGTGTTCCATTCTCACCATTTTCTCAAGCACCTTCTCTTCAAAATCAAATTTTGAACACTTTGGTTCAACGTCCCCCACATAACAATAAACTCTGGTGCAAACAGCAATAAGGAATATAACACGAACCAGAGCCAGTTCAGATACCATTTCGTAGCTTGTAACTTATGTAAGAATTATTTAGTTATGCAGGCGCAGTTACAACACGCTAGTATTTATGCGAGTGCAGACAACGTTGTAGTAAAAGTCAAAGCTACAATTTGCGGACCTAGCGCTCGTCAGTTGGCAGCCGCATCATTTCCAGTCTTCGAGGACATTAACCCATTTATGCCGAATAGAATTTCCCATTGTTATGAATTGGACGAGTCAATTTCCAATTTTAGGGTTGCTGGGTGGTATTTTTCCTTTTTTATTCAAATTTTAAAAGAAACTTCTGTTAGCAAATAGTGGAGAACCTGATCAGACGCTGGGTTTTGCGGCGTCTGATCTGGTTGTGTACTGTTTGCCGATGTCCCACAAAAAGGACTCTAGGCTTATATGGGTTAAGATTCTTCATGCTGATTTTTTTAATTCAATTGACCCTGAAAATTATCCTGCCCATAAATATTAGAATGCCCTACAATTGTTGTTGGCATTTTGATATTTATCAGGCGGATACATACAAACAATGGGTTGTTTTAAAACAAGACCAATCTTTTTTAGCACTTTAGTTGATATGGGGAGTTGAAATGTCATGCTCAGTTAGGTTGAGCAGGATGAGAAAAGTCCAATAACCACCGGGTCATGATTTTTTTCTTTACTGAATAAACCCAGTTATTCGGAATAGACATTCCTCTCGTAATCTTTTATCGCAATGGATATGCTTATTATTTATTATAAGTGGTCACTGATCCAATTTATCAAATAATTTCGTTTGCTGTATGCGGTTTAATCGAAGCAACCAGTGCAATCGCTGATGACAGTGTGGTATCTTATCAGGCTCTTCACTTTTTGTTGGTAATGGAATTCTCGCTCGGAATAAATGAAATATGGCCATATATATAAATATGGGCGGTCGTGGACGAACCCTTTTCAATTGATTTCGTTGCATAGAAAGCTAGTGGATCGACATTGAGCAGTATGTTCCTTATCTAATAATACCGAAATGAGCGAAAATACTCTTTAGGACGAATTTTATGTCCAAATGTTAAAAATGTTTAACTGCAAAAAATCCACAAAATTCGAAACCTGTGTAATTTGCAATATCATCTCATTTGCTATTTTCACCTTGCAATGTATAATTAGATCCATGCAAAATTTAATATTCTAGCTAGTCTCTGCAGCGAAACAGGCTGGTCACGTCATCACTATCAGTAGCATCATTACCATCCGCATTGACTGGTCGAAAGCCTCTCACACTGACACAGATTTAGATCCGCCATGAAAAGTTGGGTTGCTGCCACAGGCAGATGAAAGCCGCAAGGTGTAAAAAGAGTCCATGCTGCTAAACCTTTCGAACAAAGAGACTGTGATATCACTTATACTATACAAGGATACACGTAGTGGTTCAGTGGTAGAGGGTTAGAGTTATTTATTATATACCAATAAATGATACAACGTTTGAACTGTCTGTTTTCTGGCCATCTGATACAGATCGCCGTATCAACGAATTGAGGTTAACTCACTATCCTTTAAAACGAGGTTAACGTCAGTTACCTGTTTTTGCGGCGGCGTTACGTAAAGTAAATTTCAAGCATGGAACCAGAGACAGAAGACATGATGACGTAACGTCAAGAAACGTAACGAAATGACAAATGTTCCCGCAATTTTTGGGGATTAATGACCAAAACAAGTTTTAAATCAGAATAATGTCAGAAAAAGGTATATAATTAACATATTATTATAACAGTAACTTGATCTGACGTACAGTATCACGTCTCGTGGTGGGATCATCCTCGACGCTTCGCAAGTCTAACCAGAGCATTTACTGCTCGCATAAAGAAAGTAAGTAAATACGCAAAATAAACTCAGATGATGCACATCTACATAATGCTGATCTATGTCTTTTTAACGGTGTGACGTTAACGTGTGCTCAGCATGACTCAGTAGCTGTTTAAACACTTGGTCTCACGGCCTAGTGTTCAACAGCTTTAAATGTTAATGCATGAAAAAACATTATTATTGATGGTACGTAAACATAAGAAATTAGCTCTGTTGTTTTCTTTTATAAGGTTGATTTATGAGCATTTGAAAGCTACATGTATAATCTAAAGTGCATTAATTGTGTTACCTTTGAAAGAAGAGATTATACATGTAATGTTTTTATTGGAATCTAAGTTAACTCAGAATCTAAGTTAACTCGTTGTTTAAATTCTATTGAACGTCTGGCCTCGAGGTTATAAAACTTTTTTCATGCTCAAATCAACTGAGCACGAAATTTATCCTGCTCATTAATGTTAAAATGCCGACAATTGTGGGCATTTTAACATTTATTAACATCATAAATACATCATCTGAGAGACTTAAAGCAAGAAACTTCTTTATTTGTCGGTATTTCAGTTTTTTAAGAGCAGTTGAAATTTCGGGCTCAGTTGAGTTGAGCATGAAAAAAGTTTTATAACCTCGGGGGCCAGATACTTATGTGATTTTGGGATGTTATTCATGACTTTCCCGACTAGAATTGCCAAAGTCTGTACATTTTTTTTCTTCTGTCTTTTAGCTTTTTTTTTATTAAATAAATTCAGTTTTCTTTCATTCCCTTTAATACCATAATACTATGTTCGAAATCTTAATGAAAATATTTGGAATCCCCCAAAATACCAATAGTTGACCCTGTAATCCATCTGTGTGGCATCTTTTGGTAACAGTTAGTTTCACGCGCAGCTTGGAATTGACTTGCATGTTTTTTACAACCGCATTTGATCAGCTGTTTGAAGACATTCGCTGTTTCAGGAAGTGGCGTCCAGAAAGTAGCCCGATGCTTGTCTGGGCATCCCCAGCCACCCACTACCAGTCTCTAAGGCTCTGTAACTGGTGATGTATAAGTAATAGTTATACCATGGTTTGTCCGTCTGTACGTGGAGATAATCAACGAGCTTTAGCGAGTGGATTATCTTACGTACAGATGGACAAACATGGTATAACTACTTTATACCATCCACATCAGTGTAGACCTTACACATCACGAGCTATTTCGTGCTTAAGTTGGTAAAGGTGGTATAACAAGAGTTTGACCATAACTGTACCCCGCTTGTTAAACTGATCATTTACCATTTTCATTCTGGATTCCGGTAAACAAGCACGAGGCAGAATTTCATCGAGGCATGCACCATTTGCTGTGATAAAAACAATCTTCAAGAACAGAAATACATAGTGATTTAGAAATTTTGACCTACTACCCCTCAAAGCACAAAATCAATGGAGTCTTCCATACATAATGTATCAACAGGTTTGGAGAAATCCATAACAATTAAAGGGATAATTTTATATTTTATAGGAGTCTCAGTTGGAGGTATGTAATCTTTTTTGGCTTCCTAATGTACCAGTTTTCTACACTGATCAACCTGTGTGCGTCTACTCGTTCAGTCTCTGTCATACAGAGGGACCTTTGCAGGTCAGGACTTTAGATAAGAGTGCATACCAAAAATTAATTTTTCTTATTTCTAAACCATTACATATGTTGTGGGTACTCAAAAGAACCGTCTCAATGAGACGGTTCTTTTGAACTCCCAAAACAAATGTTAAAACTGATGGGTAAGAAAATGTTAACAATATTACGCTCAAAAATTGTGTTTATCTAAACCTATGCAGGTATTTCATATTCTCGTCTGACAGTGATAGTGGCATGCTGCTGAGAAAAATGAATGTTTCCGTATTCTCAGGGATTGTTTTCTATGTATCCTAGGCTGTTTTCATCCCGGCACTGCTGAATAAAGACGTGTTATCGCATCCAGTAAGAGCAAGGAAGAAGGGGAGCAGTCTGGAATTTTCATACCCAAGTTTGTTTTCAATTGTATATATTGCAATATATCTATAGTGCTTCCCGACTCCAAAAGCAATCCATAGCTAGTCAATAGACAAATCATGAAATGTGTGAATAGCGAGGATTACAATGTCAGTATCAACTAATCTAATCAAAATTCCGCGATGACAATGTTTAGCAGGTTGTCAGCTACTTATTTGCATGGAGCTATATCAGTCCTGTTTCATTGTAGTTGATAGCAATAACATTAGTACCCTTGGTACGATACAGCTTGTTTCTTTGGTGTATACTGACTTAATACGCAGTCTGAAAGGTAGTTGTGCAAATTTGTCTCATTCTCATCCAGCCGACCCGGACTATCTTCATTGAAAGGATTACCCAATTCCTCAAAAGTAGCTACCGTTGCCTTGACATTTTTAGAAAACGGTGCTTGAGTTTAGGGGCTCAAGGTCATGATGATGTTAACATTTCACTAGTTCCTTCAAAATATACACCACAAGCTCCTCTAGTGTCAGGCTTTACCTTTCTGATCGAATTCTGCACCTTCCATGTATGCATTCATACGCGGTTGCTCAGAGTTGCAAGGCATTCACGGTGATATTTAGCATCCAATGCATGTATGCCACCTTCAGGCAGCTTTCCAATCAGTCTTCTGTCTTGCAGTTAATGTGCGTACTCACGTACGAAAGTGTCGACTTTATCAGTCTTGGCACCATGGAGCGGTTCTCGAGTGTCGTCCTTATCACACAAACCCAAAGCAGTTACTAGTCTAGGCTATTGAGCTTAGCTGCCAGCACTTTCCTTGTATTTACTTGACTAGGTTAAAGTTGATTCTTCCTTCAACTTTCGTTTTGAGCACACTGAAGCTTTTGGTTGTCAAACATATTCGTGCAGGTTGTATGTCATTTGGCTTTGTTTCATGAGTATGGCCTCTTGCCAGTCTATCCAAGTATGTTTATATTCAGCTACTGCTTTGTAGCTGCCATCTTGTGACATGACCAGTCTTTCCGTCGAATCCTCTTGAAATAGTGCAAACAAATCCCATTTGTTACTTTATTGTGCAGACACTGCTTGTGTACCACAATATGTCCAAGGATCTTCAAATTTACACTGCTTGGACATAGAGAAAAAGAGTGTGACCAGATAATACCACAATCACAACTGCAGACCAGCCTATGGAATAATGGGGAAGAGACACAGAACACAGATAGCCGCAGCACAATTAAGTCATAGTTATACTATGGCGTGTCCGCCTGTACGTGGAGATAATCCACGAGCTTTAGCGAGTGGATTATCTTACGTACAGGTGAACAAACATGGTGTAACTATTTTATACCACCTACATCAGTGTAGACCTTGCACATCACAAGATATTTCGTGCTGAAGTCGGTAAGGGTGGTATAAAGTAAAGCAGACAGCTCTCTCTTCCTCAGCAATATGATTTCTAAAATAGAAATGACACCAATAACCACACCACAATAAAAGGACCAAACCCAAAACCCAACACAACGATCAATGAATATATGACAATAGAACAGAATCACCGCCTTAGAACGGATGGCAGCCTAGGATAAGGGGGAGGGCTTACATGCAATTTACTGGCTAAATATTCGCCCTATATTATTCTGTTGTTAAAACACAAAACTTGTTTAGCTCGCATGGAGGCTTCCTTACTTATGCAATCGAAGCAATCAAATCAAATGAACATGCTATAATGAAACAAGGAAAATGGCTATTGTTTCACAGACAGTCTGACATACTAAACAGTAAGCAATTCTTATAATTCACATGCGGATGCAATATTCACGGCATATAGATATCAACACAACACTGCAGATGTTGCAATACATATAAGCTTAAACATAGTGCACCAACTCAAAACAGTTGGGACAAACCGTTTGGCATTCGGGAAAGTCCGCCACAATTCGAGAATTGAATCATGGCTAGGGTGTATGTAAGGAGCATGACGCGTAGTACTATGTACCAAAAAGCTCCATTTTGTTAGCCAGAAGTGGCGTATGGAAAATTAGTTCTGTAGCATGTGGGTTCAGCTCTTTTAAAATTATCCTAAAAGTTTAATCAGCAGAATAAATGAAGTTTATGCTTTTTCAATAAAATATCGCTATAACTTCATTTAAACCGTTTGTTTTGCTGCAATCACACTTGTTATTGTATTTACGGTTTCTGTGACGTCAGAGTCACGTTATATAACATCAGCGTAACGTAATCTACCGCGTTATTAAAGTAGACCCTCGATGTACATCCGTGGTCTGATTCCACGGAATTTCGCGGAATTAGCCGAGGCAGTTCCGATTGACCGTTTAGCATAGTCTGTTCACATTAAGCCCAATTGTAAGGACTAATTACTAGCGAGCACAACTGTCCTGCGTACACATATCCATCTGGATATTCCGCCCAGTCTGATCAATATTTGGTTGCAAGTCAAACAGCCATGTGCATGTATGCTGGCCATTCAAATCTTAGTGAATATATGGTCTTGCATGCTGATAGCTCATACATATACATGTATGAATAATGTCTCTGAAACGATTTGCATATATCTTTTGACACGTCCGACAAGTTAAGACACGGATCAGCCTGAACATCCGCCCATAGCCTGGCTTCAGGCTTTGAGTTCAAATTAAACTACTGCTACTAGATTTTTTTTTCTCTGATATGATTTCCATTTCGGTTGTAACTCAGAGTGGTGTCAGAGAGATAGAATGTATTAGAACACAGGACTGAAGTTTAGAATATGTATTGCATTTTTTGTAGAAAATAAAATTATCAGTTGGACTGGGGCCAGTCTAATCCACTCAGTCTGGCCCGAGTCTTCGCTGAGCCATAAATGGGTACATTAATTTGGACTTTAACATTCACGATTGAGGCAGGTGTACACTGACGCCCACGTATTTGTACTGCGAATTCGCGTTTCACGCGCATTTTCAATGCGTTGTACGCACGTACGATTTAAAGTGCGTTGAAAACGCGAATCAGCTCGTTTCAACGCAAGGCAAGTTCATGAATATTCATATGAAATGGTAAGCGTGAGTGCGTTAACCAATCAAATTGCCTATTTAGAAAAATCGATATTGAAATGTGTTGACTCTGATGTAGGTAAATCTAATCTAAAATTTGAAATTTGCTGTATCATCTTGCGTAAAACAATATTAATTCTTACCTCAGTGATTTATTTTTTTATATTAAATCCGTTTTAATCGTCTTTTATCCTTCCTCTAATGAATGACTATGCAACAATGCACTACACTGTGGATCTGCGTTGCTACGTAGTGATAAACGTTGATTCGCGTTGAAAAATAAGCTGGATCGATTGGTGGACAGGTAAATGCGTTTCACAGCAGTGCAACGCATTATCAATGGCGAGCGGGGATTGGCTATTTGATATTCGCGTTGAAAATACAGTGCGTATTACCTGCGTTTTCAATGCGTTTTCAACGCGAATTCGACAAGTACAAAAACGTGGGCGATAGGGTATGAACGGGCTGATCTGAGTCTTCACTGGATTTTAATGCCATTTTCGTCAAACAGCAGCTAATGTGTTTTTTGTTTTGTTTTTATATAAAAATGATATGCTGTATCATGATGGCTTCTTTCATGCATCAATACATTCAACTAGCTGCGTTTATTGCATTGCATGTGTCTCCAAGCATGTAAATCCACTCTACCTTGTGTAGTACCAAAGATATGGTCCTATTTGTTTTTTCATGGTGGCATCTTGAAAACAGTCCAGATCACATGTGTCCTGATCGTTTTTATTTAGAATTGGTATAGTTAAGCTTTGTGCCGAATTTCACACTTTTATCACGCTTTGAACCATTTTTTTATGAAAATCGCCTCTTACCGCCTGTACTATAATGCAGTATTCTGTTGTCAGGTTTTGATTTATGTTCAATTAACCCTTTCCTTCGTGATTATTCATGCTTAGCTCCATCCACTATAATTTATCATATAAATAAGTTTTCATGTTGACAGTACATAGAACAAAGAAATTACTTGTCAGATACGCTATGGTGTTTCCAGGACATAAGTGACCCCCGTTTTTTGCTAATTATTTTTTAATGGTGATTTTAATTGAAAATTAAATTAGAGAAATGAATTTAGATATAGACCGCGTAATTGAAATAATTTTTTCCACATAAATATGAGTTTTTGTATAGGCTGGGATAAGATGGAATTTTGGTATGTTTTTGCCGCTCCTCTTTGAATTAGTCCCCAAGTGAACCTAACGATATAAATAAAACATGGTTTAAACGGGACAGTGGAGGTAATTCTTCAGTCCTACAGATAAGAGTGCGTGACAGAAAATTATTTTTCCTATTTCTCAACCAAAAACATTTGCAAAAAATATTTGGTGTATACTCAAAACAGCCGTCTCGATGATGCGGTTCTTTTGAGCACCCAAAACACGTGTTTAAACTGATGCAGACAGTCGCAGCTTCACGCTAAAATTGCTAAACTGGACCAATCTTCGCGCATTAGGCTATGATTCACCTCTTATACTGACTTATAAACTTCACTGTACATCTATAAAACAGTATTGAAATGACCTGTGTTAAAAAGCGATTCAAGTAACACAATTGTCTAAACCTTAAATGCTGGGTTGTTTTTGTCCTCTGCTGAATTTTCTTTCGAGATAATAATTTTCTAAAAATAAGTCTTTCAGGAATACAAGTAGGTTTTCAAACAGTATGGATCCAAATAATGCCAAACATTTTAGCCTGAACTTGGTTTCGGCTGTTGACAAAATTTATCAGCTAAATATCTTAAGCAGGCAAATATTTGATGCTCTTGAAGATTAATGTATATCCCTGATTCGATATTTCTCGTCAACTCTCTTATTTGCTTGAATTGTCGTCATAAACTCTTTATTTACTAGTGTCGTCTGCTGATAACCTTTGCAAACAATTTAGACCCAGATCAGACCCGATGGGCATGATCTGGATCCAAACTGCTTGACACTCTTCTGATATTACCCCCCAAAAAATTAGAAAAAAACAACAACAAAAAAACTAATTTTGAAAAAAAATATCAGCAGACGACAAAACCATGGCAAATTACCTCGTAGGCAAAAAGAGTCGATGAATTGAAATGGAAGGATCTACATGTAGATTCAGGTTTCATGCTTAAGCCTTATGTTTGCCTGCTTTCAATACGGCACGGTCTAGGGCCCATATAGACTTTTACAATTGTGTGTGTGCGTGCGTGTGTGTGTCAAAGTGATGACGAGTGAGGTTTGCGGAATAGATTTCCGTTGAATCAGCGGATATAGATATTCCTGTAGGCTAGTATATTTCATCATAGCAATGCAAATATCCAACGTGTATCTATAGGGGTACACAAGGGTATATTCATAGAGGAAAAACAACTAAGTTATTCTTTTGTACAGAGGATTTGGGCTTCATTTACATATAAGGGCGTCTCCCAAAAATAAGTTTTAGTTACGCGGTGTGCATTTAAATCCACATGCTAAGTGCTGTTCTTCTAGGTTTAATTTAAAGCTGTTTAAAAAAAAAGAAAAACGGGGGTCACTTACACTCTGGAAACACATTAGTGTATGATAATTATATGTCCATAGACAAACCGCGTAGTATCTGATCAGACAGCTCTTACAAGATCTGCCTGATCTGGGTATGCTTTCCTGGCAAAAGTGTCAAAACGCGTCTCTATGAGTTAAATTTTTAAAATTATTTTGAAATAATTAAGTCAATCTCGTTAGCAAATACACCACGCAAATAAATGGTTTACAATTTCGGCTACGCTGCACCTTTTAGGCTAAGATTAGGAATTATTACAATCAAGTACACGGGTGGTCTGACCCAGTACCCCATGGAAAATGGCAAAAACACAATTAAACATCACAAACGAGAGCCAAGAGGTCAGTCCCTTCCCAGCAGGTGACCACAAGGCAGCAATGAACAGACGCGAAAGCATGACAAACGTCAGACATAAAGGGGGGTACCACATTCCCAGTTCCCTCCCCCATTCCCCCACTTCCCTCCCCCATTCCCCCACTTCCCTCCCCCGTCTACCCCACTTTCCTCCCCCTTCTCCCCCACTTCCCTCCCCCTATTAGATTTTTTCCCTCCCCCTGATAAAATGTTGTTCTTATTTAAGAATCAAAGCGTATGTATATGTAAGTGAAGAACTAAGACTAGTTCACCATAGACTCAGCTGTCGTATTTTCATGCAAAATTACCAAGTAGGCAAAGAACCAGACTATCTCCAGATAAGTGTCTTTTCTAGAACCAGCAAAGGAAACATTATTTATACTAGGCAAAACAAAAAAACTCTTGTTTACGGTGACTTTTGGCACCAATTTCAATTTTGAGCCTCGTCTATATTCTAGACTTTTTAAAGGATTTTTGTTTTACTTTTTTCATACAAAAAGTTTTATATAAAACAAAGTTTGCCAAACTATCGACCTCTTAACATATTTAAGATATTGAAGAGGTAAGAGCAAAAACAATATTTTATTTCTTTTTTTTTGTTAATTTTTAGCCTTACTTCTAAATCATAAATACAGGTACATGCTTTGCGCTGCTCTTAAAATTGTGTGTCGTTTAACTCTTTTTGCATACTTTGTATGCTGATTTTCAAAGCTGACTTATTCGCAAAAAAATACAAATCAGGAATACATGTCGCCATCAGAGTGTCAAAAGTGTTGGGTCAAGATAAGGGCCGACAGAATCAAGATCAGGACCGACAGAAGCTGATCTGGGTCCAACTGTTTGCAAAGGTTATCAGCAGACTACAAAAGTATATATGCATTAGGATCTTCTGTTGTTGTTGATTTATTGTTGATTGTTATTCCCATTGTGGGATTTTGTCATTGTTCTGTTTTGTTGTGCGTTACTTTATGTCCATTCTAGTTTTTCAGCTTTGCTTAGTTTGTCTTCCTGGTGTCTCGTGATGCCATTGGTTTGTCTGCAGTTTGTGATTGTGGTATTTCCTGATCATACTCACTTACTATTCTTGTAAAAAGTTTGTTTTAGAAGAACTATAAGGGAGATAAGGAAGGGTTCATATGCATGATTTTGAGTAGGCGAGATATAAGCTCTAAGGAACCTTCATAAAACTGTTTCACATTTGTGGAAAATGCATGCATTTCCTTAGCATTTTAAGGCATTATAAACAGCTGACAGCCAGTTAGAATGATTTTTTTTTATTTTAGTATGAACATTGTAGGGTGTAGGCCTAACTCTTTTTGAGCACGAATCTCAATACTTGATTCTTGTGAATGGCACTTAAAAATACGCGTTGCATCAAAAGTTTGACAGATCAAAACAAGGTCAGTCTTATTCTGTACAATATGTGGAGCGCATGGTCCCAAAGTTTCGGGTCTGTCAGAACAATCATCTTTTTTATTTTTTTGTTTCTCGAACACTGACAACTCCCATATCAAAATGCGAAATACTGTGCTTGGCCCAACGATCGGTAAACTCGGGCTGTCAGAGGGTTTTTTTAAGTTTTTAGCAGTTTACAAAAGTCATTCTCTAGCGCGGACAGGGACGCAACTTGCCTTAAATTAATAATCTGCACTTAAAAATAGCGTATGCCAAAATGAGACGCCGTAAGGATGAGAGTATATAGTAATGCATGACACAATTTGAGACGCCACGAAATGAAAATGCAGCGCCACGATAAAACACACTCTAGGTAGTGGTGTACAATATAAAATCTTTAAAAAAAATCAGGGCCTCCTTTTTTTTACTTCGTTTTTGGGTGCCGAACCTTCAAAGAAAGTAATGCCACCATAAATATGATAACACCTGCCACAATTTGAAACACCTGCAACAATTGGAATGAGGCAGATTAGAATTGCTTTTCTACACACACTTTGTATATGTATTACCAATAATAAAACTGGCATATAATAATCCCATATTTTCGGTTTAATACGTATGCTAATGCGTTTTTTCGTTAACGGGTGCTATATATACGTCCCTGACGGAATAAAAAAAATAGTTATCGACGTCAGCTGAACGCCATTTAAATGTGTAAATTTCAAAAAGTAAGAGAAGCAAAGGGACACAATCCAATACGGAGACAGAAACAATCAAAATTGCTAAGACACCGGAAATTACTCGAAAGCAAGACTTTAAAGTTAACTGCGTTCCTTTTAGGCCTTTATATGACTTATCGGTCTTAAAAGGTATAGTTATGGATCATTTTTTATGAGTTTTCTAGTAAAAAAGCTATTTCGCCCTCCAATCTTTCCAGACCCCCGCCCTCATTTGCCCCTCTTCCCGCCCCCTCTACCCCCGCTCCCCGCCCCCTCTACCCCCGATTCCGCACTCTCTACCCCCGATTCCGCACCCTCTATCCCCGTACCCCCGCCCCCTGTCCACCCTAAGACAAATGATCAACAAAAGAAGTACCGCATTGGAAAGGTCACAGTAAAAATATTTCTCTTGAGGGCTTAAACCGGTTTCAGGGCACCAATCTCACCCTTAGTTAAGAGGTGGATCAAGACACATTGTTGTTTGGTTTCCATGAAACACCCCTAACTTATCAATGCATCATCTTCTAGAACATATAAACCAAGATATAAAAAGGATATAAAGCAAATATAAGGACGCAATAGAACATGAGACTGAATACCGGAACAAAAGAAACCCAACAGGTAATCCCGGTGGGCCTGACAACAGCCAAAGCATCAGGCCCCTACCATCTCATCAATAGATAAGTATTTAAGTCGGAACCATCATAGAGTCTGAAGTCCGACCCACCGGCGTGCAATTAAAGAGGAAAACAATGTTGCCAACCGTGATGGGGTTGACCATTAACCCTATCTAGAAAGTACCATTAAAGCTTATCTTTACTACATGCCAATTTTAAACACCTTACTAGTTTTTGTAGCAAAGCAGGCAGATTTGTTTCATATCGTGTCAAAAACCTAAAAAACAAGTATAGGCATATATATAGTAAAATCATAATAAACACAACGTATTTTTTAAATTTTTCAAATACGAAGGGTGATTAGAAAGTTCGCAAAAACGTGCTCTCTTAAATCGTATTATTACCCTCATCGATTGTAACGAGAATTCACAAATATGAACTATTATTCTTTGCAAGTTGACTAAAATTTAATCAAAGAAAATGTGACGTCAGTTGTATGAGCACTTGGTGCTGTTGTGTCGTTGTGACGTCACTTCGCTGGAAGTGGCCCATCTGCACCCCCGGGTTGCCTCTTGGGTCGAAAAGTCGTAGCTGTGCTTGAATTGATTGTAGTTTTTTACGGAAAGTAATTTTCCATCATTCTTTGAACACAATATGAGGATTTCATGCTACTGTTATGTGCAATGTATTCACATTTACTTGTTTGTGATCAAAGAGCAGGCCTAAAATGTATCATTTTTTCGGCATTTTTTAAATATTAGATAAAAACTTATTTTATTGTCAGTTTTTATTGCAATAATTATTATTTTCGACTTAATATCAATATCAGATCTACTGTTGTGAATCAGGATGTTTCTTTGAATTATGTAGATAGTTTATTTTAAAGAATTGACATGCCAAAACAGGCAATTCGTTCAAAGAAGTTGGGTATTTTGACTTTTGGACAGTACTATTATTCGTTTCGGTCTAGAACAAAATTATTGTGATATAAATCTTTGAAAGTTTGCATAGAAGAGGAGTAAACATGTCGTCAAATATGCTTAAAACGCAATATGGGCAAACACAGAATAACAAAATATCACAAGACGTTGAGTATTGATTAGTTAAGTAGTAAACCATCAAAATGCAACGTTAAACGCGCCAGTTCAAAATTACAATGCTGCCTTGCCGACAGCTATAGCACGTGTAGACGACCCCCTCCCCCCACACACACACACGCAATTCCACTGGACGGCGATTCCGCTACAATTCGAAATTTTGGTCAAAATGACAAAATCGTAGCAGAAACGGCAAGAGCGCAGTCGAAGCGTAGAAGAAACGCAGTAGAAGTGCCTTGGTCGTAGTAGAAGCGTATCGGAATTTCAGATTTTATATAGAAAATATAAAAAAAAAAGCTCAACGAAAGCGTAGCTCCATCGCCTAGGTCGTAGCAAGGTCGCAGCTTCATCGCCATCAGCGTAGACTAAGCGGAGCCAGATCTTCATTGTCATAGTGGGGTCGTAGCAGCAGCTTAACGGAAGCGTAGTAGAAGCGTACTGGAAGCGTCAAGTCCCCAAATCGTGTAGCTGTCTACGCTTCCGCGGCGATTTGGAATAATTTTAGAGAAAATCCTAGATCGCCATGAGCGTAGTGGAATGGGGGTTTTACATCCCCATTCCACTGGACAGCGATTCCGCTACGATTCGAAATTTTGGTCAAAACGACACGAATCGTAGTAGAAACGCCAAGAGCGCAGTAGAAGCGTAGTAGAAGCGCCTAGGTTGTAGTTGAAGCGTATCGGAATCTTCATGATCGCCACCTCACGGCATTTGTTTTGACCTGTTCAAGATTTACGTAGCGACATCGCCAAGGACTCGAAGCGCAACGGATGCGTAGTCACGTCGCAGTAAGATCTTCATGAGCGTAGCCGTATCGCGGCGGCATCGTGAGCATCGCAGCTCACTCGCCCCCACATCATGGCGAAATCGCTGAGTTATTCATACGTGATGCAGCTACACTTCTGCTACGCTCTGCGCGACCTTGTTACGCTCTGTACGTTCTCACTACGACCGCGCTACGACCAAGGCGCTTCCGCGGCGACTGTGTTATTTAGGCATAGTCAACTTTGGCGCTTCTGCCACGCTTCCGCTACGCTCTTGGCGTTCTGGCCAACTCCAGGCCTTGTTCAAGTGCCCTCCTAAAGTTGGTGTCGCTCTTTTGGATTCTAGGACCAATTCTGAGCAGTTCCATTCTCATATAATCTAAGAATGAAGAGCCATCTTCCATGCTCATTGCTCTTATTAGCTGGTCATAATAACCACATTGTAGCTGTCTGTCTGCGGATAATCCTGGACGGACCAAGGACCTTTTGGCCCTCCGACTCCGTCTTGCCTTGACCTCCGATCATCCATATAATATGTTTGTGGTTCATAATGGCCAGCTGAAGCATAGTGACTTGAGCGCGTCTATCGTTGGCATTTAACTAAACATATATCAGTTAAACTTCAGATTTTATATAGAAAGGATACAAAAGCGCAACGCAAGCATAGCTCCATCGCTTAGGTCGTAGCAAGGTCGCAGCTGCATCGCCATCAGCGTAGACTAAGCGTAGCCGAATCTTCATTGTCGTAGTGGGGTCGTAGTAGAAGCGTAACGGAAGCGTAGTAGAAGCGTAGTGGAAGCGTACTGGAAGCGTCAAGCCCCCAAATCGTGTGGCTGTCTACGCTTCTGTGAGGATTTGGATTAATTTTAGAGAAATTTTGTGATCGCCATGAGCGTAGCGGAATCGCCGTCCAGTGGAAGGGGGGGGGGGTGGGGTAACATAAATATTCTTTGACCAATCCACTGCATATGTGTTGCAGTATTTAGTGCTGTTATTCAAACGGTGTAGAAATGGCAACTATTTTCCGCGAACTTTCTGATCACTTCTCGTATATTTTGTTTAGGTTAACATTGGAAGCGAGCTGAATATACAAATATGCTCATTGATTGAAAGGTCATTAACCAATTAAAGTCTAGTGTCTTTTTTGTGAGACATAGGCGAACAGAGCAAACCCAGATCTGAGGCCTCATAACGTGGCGTCTGATCAGGGTCTCCTCTGTTTGCTTACAGACCGTTCTATTAAAATTCGAATAAAAGTGAAAGATACTACTCAACAACCCCTAAAACGGAAATGGGCTGGTCCAGTTGATAAGATTGGGAAATTTCGTTCGGCTTAAATGGGTTAAATTATTGCCTCATTAAAATTCCAGCAAAGCTGCTCAAATAGCCAATGTCATGATTATTAACTATCGCACCATTCCCATGTCTCTGTACAACAACAAGTTTTACTATCTGTCCTTTGTGTAGCTGGCTTATAGCTGTTGAAGCTGTACAGGATGACCAATCTCTGTCGCCTGCGATGAAGGAACCAATAACAGTGTCCTCTGCCCATAGCTGGAGTTTCAAGTATTCGTTTCCGTTAGTGCAGACGTTTACTGTAAACATAAATGTTCCATCTACAGGGGCCGTGTACTTGCCATTATTTGCATCATAGACAGCATTGTCATTTAGTAGAACCCTGGTAAACACCAGGACATCATTTACGGATGGGTTGGTATTGTCTATCCATAGGGCGGAAAACGCATAAGATGGCCGATTCTGTATTTCTGAAAACAAAATGAAATTTATTTAAGCACAGGAAAAACGTTCGCTTTATTATCATAGTCAGCTAAGCTCAATTGTACAGTCTCACTATATAAGGCATTTTCATATCACTCCCACAACTTCCAGTACCGGGTCATATCGAAGTCAATAGCGCATAGTATTACGCTCTTAATACATTTGAGCCGAGCCGTGAGATTTCCAACAATATGGTATGTACGACCAGCAAAGGCTCAGGTATGCGCAGTCTGATTAGAGCCTTTGCTAGTCGCATGAATATTCTATGACTGTTAAGCTACTGACTGAACAACATTTGAAATTTCTAAGCATAATAGGAGGCTGCACAGGCTGGTCTGTGTCTATTCATGTCAAAATTCCACATTGTTTGAAAATAAATAAGGCATGCAACACATGAGATTGTTTGTCGCCCGACAAACTCCTTTTTTAACCCATTGTATACTTAGAGGATCTTACATGAGTGCTCCTCTTGTTACAGATATAGAGGATCTTACATGAGTGCTCATGTTTTATTGAATTTATTAAACGAGTTGGGGAAAAGAGATAAAATGCGAGGCTTGCTGAGCATTTATATCTCTTTTTCGGAACGAGTTTAATAAAATTCAATAATACAACAGCACGAATTTTAGATTTTAATTATTGCACATTTTTTGTGTGACATTAAGATTACTTTGAAATCTTATTTCTGCCGTAAAAACGTTATAATTTTGTCATTATGTACGCAACATTGTTATGGACGTCATAACGTTTTCTGAAAATCTGTAAACCACTAGCTGTTTATCGATTTTATTGCATGCGTTATTTCACCCTCAGACGCGACGCCATGTGGTAATAATGGATTCTTCCTTCTGGCTTGATAAATAAACTTGGGAGTGTCCATTGTATATACATGTATCAAGGGGTGTCAGGTTATAGTTTTCAAACAAAAATATTGTATTATTTCGTCTGATGATCTTTTTACATTTACAATCAGTGAAGACTTTGAAAAAATGTGGCATAACATCAGGGTCAACACTGTGAGAGTACCAGTTATGGGGTTTCCCAATTACAAAGAGTTAAACGTCAATTTGTTAAGTTACTTGTTCTCAGATACATGTAAGGTCACGTGCAATTCACGTTCTTATCCTTCCTTATCTTATCTCATTCTGGTAAGTTTACATGTGTTGATGATTTAAGTCCCGATAAACAGTTGGTCGATCAAGTCGGGACGACTTCATATCTTTCTGGGTTGAACTAGTAATAAACAGAGGATAAAACAACTTTCTCAAGGAAATATCACTTTTTTCAGTGAGTTTCGAAATCACGACCCTCGAATCCCCAGTCTAACACTATTCAAACTAAGCCACTGCGCTCCTCTTATACAGGCTAGCGAGATTGACAAAGTGTAAAAAAATCCTGAAAACTTCACTGATGTGCAAGAATATAAGAATTTGTCATGACAAAAATCCAGGATAGAAAAGTCCCTTCAGAGATAACCATTTTGGAATTACATGGCCTGTCGAGTGCTGGCAAATGGTGATCTAGAAGAATAGAATTTCTATTCCATCTTCCCACATATATTTGAGGATTTTACATGAGTGCTCATGTTTTATTGAATTTATTAAACGAGTTGAGAAAAAAGAGATAAAATGCTTACCTCGCATTTTATCTCTATTTCGCACGAGTTTAATAAAATAATAATACAGGTGCGCGAATGTTAGATTCTATTAATCACAGGACATTAAAATTCCTTAAAATTGCATTGTTTGGCGTGAAAACGTCAAGATGTTGCCCTCTTTTACGTAAAGTTATAATAGATATCATAACTTACGTTACTAAATCTGTAAACCACTAGTGGTTTATCGATTTTATTGCATGGCATTATATTATTCCCAGACGCGACGTCATGTGATAAACAAATGTAATGGATTATTTTCTTGCTAGCATCAAAATATTTGTAGTTATTTTTATTTGATATTGATAAAGGCTACCAGAAACTCCTGGTAAGGCTACGCAGGGGTGGCACATTACATGTTGAATTCAATTTATGCTAAACATGACCTCACTTATCTATGACGTGGTCACTGGCCAGACATGATCTTATACCTTCTAAGGGTAAACCGTTTTATCTTATACGGGTAAACAAGATAAGCGTTGTTGGCAAAGTTAAGCTTATCTGGTGTGCAAGAAAAGAATATCTCACACAAGGTGAAACTTATAATCCTTATCTGATTCGCAAGTAAAGAATATCCCACACCATGTTAAAAATCAGAAAACCGTATCTGGTGTGCAAGAAAAGAGTATTTCACACCAGGTAAATATACCTTAGATATCCCGATTTTATCATATGACGTCGCGCCTGGGAGTGAAATAACGCCATGCAATAAAATCTGTAAACCACTAGTGGTTTATCGATTTTCGGGAAAAGTTATGACGTCCATACATAATGACAAAATTATAACGTTTTTACGCCAGAAATCAGATTTCAAAGTATTTGTCATATGATAAATAGAATCTAACATTCGTGCTCTTGCATTATTGAATTTATTAAACTCGTTGCGAAAAAGAGATAAAATGCTCGGCAAGCCTCGCATTTTATCTCTTTTCCCCAACTCGTTTAATAAATTCAATAAAACATGAGCACTTATGTAAGATCCTCTATTTATCTCATACTGGTAAGTTTACTTGTGGTGATGTTTAACATCCCGGTAAAATATTGGTCCATCAGGTCGGGACGATTTCATATCTTCCTAAGTTGAACTAGTACTAGACAGAGGATAAGCAACTTTCTCAATGAACAACACTGTTTTTACAGTGATTCTCGAAATCATGACCATCCAATGCCCAGTCTAACACTATTCAAACTCCTCTTATAAAGGCTAGCGAGGTTGACAAAGGGTCAAAAATCCTGAAAACCTTCACTGATGTGCAAGAATATAAGAATTTGTCATGACAAAAATCCGGGATAGAAAAGTCCCTTCAGAGATAACCATTTTGGAATCACATGGCCTGTCGAGTGCTGGCAAATGGTGATCTAGAAGAATAGAATTTCTATTCCATCTTCCCACATATATTTGAGGATCTTACATGAGTTCTCATGTTTTATTAAATTTTATTAAACGATTTGAGAAAAAGAGATAAAATACTATTTCTTTTTCTCAACGTGTTTAATAAATTCAATAATACAGGTGCACTAGTGTTGTTCCGTTAATGGTAGGACACTAAAATTCCTTAAAATTGCATTGTTTGGCGTGAAAACGACAAGATGATGTTGCCCTCTTTTACGCAAAGTATAATGGATGTCATTACCTAACGTTACTCAATCTGTAAACACTAGTGGTTTATCGATTTTATTCCATGGCGTTATATCACTCCCAGATGGTTCATCATGTGATAAACAAATGTAATGGATTATTTTTCATGTTTGTTTCTATTTTTTTTTCTTTAATAGAGGCTACCAGAAACTCCAGCTAAGGCTACGCAGAGGTGGCACATTATATGCTGAGTTCACTTTATGATAAACATGGCCTCACTTATTTATGACGTGGTCACTGGCCAGACATGATCGTATACCTTCTACGGGTATACCGTTTTACCTTATACAGGTAAACAATATTAGCTTTGTTGGCAAAGTTAAACTTATCTGATGTGCAAGAAAAGAATATCTCACACCAGGTAGATCTGAATCGCTGTGGATTTACCACACCATACTAAAAAATCAGATAAACTTATCTGGTGTACTCTTCTTATTGGAGGAAATAAAGAAATATTACAAGAAAAGAATTTCTCACATACCAACGCATACAAGATCGAGTGATCCCTATGTTAGCTCACTGTCGGAAAAATCTGTCCAAAATCGCTACCCATGTGAGATAAGCGTAACTAATACGAGATAAGCCACACGCGTCCGGTTGCTAATGTGAAAAAACATTTTTGACGCATGACTGTATTCCTTCAAAAAACGAAAATTGAATTGTTGTCAGTCAGGAAAAAAATCAATGTTGAACTTTCAGCGATTTAAGTCGACCTTCAACTTGGTTTAAAAGTAAATCTGCGCATTTTACTTACAACCTTTATTCAATGCTTTGAACATGCTGAGTGCATTGCGATTGACATATTTAACTTGTTGTGTTGAATCCACCGCGACAGGAGCCTTGACGATGTAAAAAAATACACACGCGCATTTTCCTCGACAAAATTACTCACTCGAGTTACTGTGGTTGATAAGCTAGTTCTTGTTAATCCATTTTGATGAAATAACCATTTGTTCATTGTTTAATGCGCTGTTTATTCGCTGTTTCAAGTTGATTTGTACAGCGCGCGTCATTGACTGTAAACATCGACCTCAGTGACGTCACCAACAGATTATACATTGTACTGTACCGTACGGTCGTAGTATATGAGAAAAAGAATCGATCATTGGTGTTCAGTGGTTCCAGAAAAATCCCAACCCTCAGGTCCACCGTTCAGTGGGAAACTCGGCAAGCCTCATTTCCCGCTGGAACGGTGGGGCCTCGGGTCGGGATTTTTCTGTCCCCACTGAACACCAATGATGGATTCTATTTATCTCACACCAGGTAAAAACTTAGTATTCTTATCTGGGCCCAAAATAGCAATGCCTCCTTAAAGTTAAGTACTACCTTAGCTGAGTATTGGTATTTCAACATGATATTTTAAACGTTTAATAAGTTGCCAGGCTCGGTGCAGTACATCTGGTCAAAGATTTCGTCATGATCTACCAAATCCTAAAAGTCAACACTTAAAGAGACTAGGTCTGCAACTATGAACATTTTTCGATTTTTTTATTATTTTCTTTTTAAATCATTTGTAAAAGAAGAATTAAGTTATGTTTTCACAATAAATCTGTTCACTAAAGCTGAAAACTGCACCGAAAAGTGAAAAGTGAATTATCTTATAAAAACAGGTCTGTTTTTAATTATTTGCGTCCCTCAAATAATTATAGACAGCTAATTTTAACATAAATACCGTTGTTTTGATACTGATAAGTTGTTAAGATTTACGAAATAGGTAAAATGTATACCTGATTTTGAGTTTTTTTATTAAAAGATCAACAGTTACAGACTATGCAGCTTTAACTAAGGTCGTACTTAACTTTAAAGAGGCATTGTAATTTTGGGCCCAGGTCTGCAAGTAGTAATGGTAGGCACTATGGGCCAATTTTTTTTAAGCCTGAAAAGAACTTAGAATTTTTCAGGCAAAAAAAATTGGCCCATAGATGCCATCCCTGGTAAGCTTGAGTGACTAGCTGTGAATAACTTAGTTTATTTTAGGGGTATTTTGGTTGGGCCTATGATTGTGATAGTTTTCTGGACTATTGAAAATAACTTAGTTTATTTTTGCTCAAAAGCGCAGGCTGATCTGTGATTGTGATAGTTTACTGGGTTGTTGAGAATAACTTAGTTTATTTTGCGCAAAAGCGCTGGCTGATCTGTGATTGTGATAGTTTTCTGGACTATTGAGAATAACTTAGTTTATTTTGCGCAAAAGCGCTGGATGATCTGTGATTGTGATAGTTTTCTGGACTGTTGAGATTAACTTAGTTTATTTTTGCTCAAAAGCGCAGGCTGATCTGTGATTGTGATAGTTTTTTTCTGGTCTGTCATACGTTGAGTATTATTAGATAGTTTATTTTGCGAGAAAAGTGCAGTTGTGATAAATTACTGGTTCATTTTTTATATAGTCTCTCTTTCTCCGGCACGTCTATTCTAGTATTTCTATAGACGTGCCGCGTAGATTGGGAGAGTGGGAGAGGGAGACAGGGAACCAATGCAAAAAAATCAATAATAGTATATAACATATAGCGGAACTGGGAACCAGTCATTGTGATGACGTCAGAATTTCGCGTGCTTTTCCAATTCCCCGGAAAATCTATTTTTAGATTTTCGGAGAAGTGGAAGTGGTTTATAAAAATCGATGACGTAATGTATTACGTATATAAGATTCTGATAATGTCACAAAAACAAGTATGACTTTTTTTAAAAAAAAACAAGTTTTAACTTTTTTAAATAAAATATATCATGTGAAAAATTGAGTTCTATGTTGTTAATTTATGCAATTTTTCTTGCTCAATCAAGACCTTAATCACTCTGTAGTGTTAATGTGTGTTATAGTCAAGGCTACTAAGTACCATGCGTCTTAGAGTCTCTTGGTCAATCAAGACCTCAACTCCTAGAGGCATCACTCTGTAGCATTAACTAGTGTATATTATTTAGCAAGTTTAGTGGTATTCTTTCTAGGGAAGTGGTAGCCCTGAAAAGGGCTGTTTGTTGATTGTCTAGGTGATTTTTAGCATTTCCTCTTAGTAATTCTAATTTTCTTAGTTGCTTTTCCAACTCCTATGTTTTGACTGATGTCTTGATCATTTGTCGTAATGTCAAGTCTAATGGGAATCTGGATGGATGTCATCTCTAAAGGTTGCTGCTGTGCACGTTGCTGAGACAGTTCTTCTAAGTTCTTCACTCTAGATCTTAACTCATTTAGTTCTTTGAGTAAGACTTCAATGACTTGAGTCTTTGACTGTTGTTTTTGCAGCATCTGTTGAACAGGTTGAGGCATATACGCTGAGGGTGTTTGCGGCGTATAATACTGTTGTGACGTATCGCTAGCAAATGTCTCATTCACTGCTGATAGCAAAAGGTCAGGATTGTTGATCATATCATCTATTGTCAGTGATGGCTCCATGATTATGAATGGTGAAAGTGTAGTGTGTTCAAGCCTTTTATACTTGTCAAGCGGATTGACCTAGTTTAAAGTTCCCGCGTTTCAAGAAATCAAGTCAACTCTGATTGGGTGAAAATAAATGAACTGACCAATCAGTGTATTGTTGCTCTCTCTAGCGTAGGAGTTCAATGTAGGTCAATCCCTTTGAAAACTATAAAAGCTCGTTTCAAATCTCAAATTCTTCATTCTGTTCTTGTGTTACACAACAACAACAAAATGGCTTGCAATTTGGATTCGCGTTTGGAGGATTTGGAGGAGCAGGGCAAGACTATGGTTGATGCTACTAGGAGGTTACTGGAGACAGTGAATGCTGTGAAGGATACGGGTGAAGTTCTATTACAAATGATTGAGAATCACCAAAAGATGTTGGAGATGAGTCGAAGGGTCGAAAATTTGATTAATGATGCGAAAATGGAAGTGAAGGTGGAAACTATCAGTGACGAGGAGGAAGATTGGGGGGATAATTCTTCCCCCACACCTCAACCTTCTGAGGATTGGGATGCGGAGGCAGACCATCCACCCTTCTACATCCCAGTGAAAAGAACTATAACTGTAGAGCAGTGGGCTGTGCGATGCCCTGCCTGTGGTGGCCGCCCCAGTAGATGCCCCTGCTCCTAAATTTTTGCCTTTGTGGTAATATAACCACCAAACCGGCCTTTTCAGGGCCACCCATTTCTTCAAGAAAGAATAACTTAATATGTTGCACTTAGTTTTGTATGTAAGGCTATGCCTAAGATATGTGTGATTGTAGTATTTCCTAACCATGTTCACAGTAATGGGGTGATTATGGCGTGATCTTTAAATGGACCAATCAGATTAAAGTTGCTCTCTCTAGCGTAGGAGTAGAATATAGGTCAATCCACTTATCCAACTATATAACCCAACGTACTTTGTGCCTCTCTAAAAAAATGAAGTTCTTTGAAAAATTCAGTTTGACTAAGTTGTGTGCTGCTTTGCAGCGAAAAGATTGGAAAGAGGTGGAGAGACAGCAAAAAAAGTTGGGATTAGAGCAATTTCTTGCTCGTAGAGGGATTGGTTCCAGAAAAGCTGTAGCCATTGTTCAACCTATTTTAAAATCTTCTAAGTAAGAAATATTTTGTTACTTAGGAGACTTTAAAAAAAACAAACAGTCCTTTTCAGGGCTACTCAATTAGTTTCGTTAAAGAATAACCTCAAAATAAAAAACAAACACAATTTCAACACCGTAATTTTATTTACAACTTACACTATCTTAAAAACAGAACTGATCGTCACTATAAATCCTTTAAGTCCAGTCTTTAATGAATATGCACTATAGAGTCACTGTCTGGTTCATCATGAGAAATCACTTTATCCCAGTTCTCCGCCACCATCTCTGTACAGGATCGAGGTGAGTGAGAGTCTGATTTACAAATGAAACAATATGGCTTCTTCCCTGTCTTTGTACGGATAGCTGTCGAACGAGTATCCAAGCGTCTTCTCTTAGGACTGATATCAGATAGGTCTGGTTCTGGAGCCTTTCGTTTCCTTGAAGGCTTCGCTGTAGATACTGAAGACTGTTGCTTCTCTGTAGATATTGAAGACTGTTGAGATGTAAAATCCTCTTCTCTCTTAGGACAATTTGGAGCCCAATGATCTGCAAGTCCACAGATAAAACATTGTCCATATGCAGGCTTCTTCTTATCGGTAGACATCTGTTGTTCTCTTAATTTCTTAGCCTCTGCACAATCTCCAATCCAATGTCCCGTATCATGACAATGGTGACATTCTCCATAAGGTGGTCTCAACTTGTCTTGTTGTCTCAAACTATCTTCTAATGGCTGCATCAAAGCTTGTTCCTCTTGAGATAAAAGTTTCTTCAATGATACACAATGATAGTAGATGCTCTTCTTATCATAGACTTTAGCCATCCTTGGATCTCTACTGTTTGCCATCTTTACTCTTTGAAAGTCAGAAGTGAAATGATTCTCTCTCACTGGTGTCCACCTATTTATAGTCCAGATATAGTTTTGTCTCTTCTATGATTGTAGAGAAATTCGATCACACTAGGATTGTCAGCGACACATCTTTTCCAATTCTCAAATGTGATCAGTGTCTCTTTTTCCATCAAATAACTGATACTGATCCACCAAAGTCTCTTGAAATCTTCAAAAGTTTCAGGACTATTGAGTTTCTGTTGAATCTCATCCAAAGTGATCTCATCATGAGAAAACAAGATGTAAATGCAGAACAATAATCTTCTATAAGGTCTGAACTTCAATATCTTGGAAAGTGGAATTTCCAAATATTTCTTCTCTCTTGCTTCTTCCATGATGTTGAACTCAGATATGATGATCAAAATGACTTGATCATTCTTTTTATATCGTGATCAAGCTATCTATGTTTGAAATGAGATCTTCATAATCCATATCTTCTTCTTCTGAGGCTTGTTGAATTTCTTTCAATACTGCTTCGATGTGAGAAATCACACTTTCGCTGTTTGCCACATAAGTTACCCAATCCATATAGGTGACAGGAGTGTCATCAATGATTCTCAACATCTCTCTAGCATTACGTTTAGTCCAAAATCTGAATGTATCAAATGTCTCAAATCGGTTTAACCAGTTCTTGATTCCTGCTCTCGTTTTCAAAAACTCGGCACTGGATGGTTCTAATGATAAGATGTGGTCTAAAGTTATTTTGTAGACATCAAAATGTAAAATTTGATCTAAGCACACGGGTAGACTTTTGGTGATCGTATACATATTCAGTTATTCAGCAGATAATCAGATTCACGACTTGGAAACTTCAAAATAATTTGTGGTTCTATCTGTCTTGGAGTATAATGTCCAATGGCAACGTTATATGAATCTGGTCTGTTTATATACCTAATCAGTTCACTGGTTATAAAGTGGTTAATCCCTGCAGCTGTTAAAGATGCCACAGATAAAGATACATCTTCAGTATTCCATGCAGACAATAACCATTGGACCTGGTGTTTAGGAGCTTCTTCTTTTAAGTACAAACATCCATAAAACTTATTACTGTCATAGATAATTCCATTCAAAAAATACTTGATATCTGTGTCACGAGTACGAATAGAGTAAAGTTTATCCAGTGTCAAATTTTTCATTCTTACAACCCAAACACAAGCTTTATCAATACTGTGAAATTTGGAGTAATGTATCTTGAGCATCTCCGTAAATTTGGAGTAATGTATCTTGAGCATCTCCGTATGAAATCTTAAGCGCATCTCGCCAGGAAGATTTAGTAATTCGTCCATGCTTAGAAGTAGTTGGCCTAGTTCTTGGTGATAGATATCCTGAGATTTAGTCTCTAAAGCATTTGACAAGCGTCTCAACCTAAGTTTAAACCATCCTTCTTGAATTTGCTTCCTGAATCCTAACCCTTTAGCTGAATTGTACATCGAATAATTCCATATCATATGTTGTATTTCTGTCGGTAGTTGATATGCCATAACTGATTTGCTCTCTTTATGTGTTACCTGCAAATGAATTATTTCTAATGTGATAAGATAGCAATTGTTCTAAGCTTTTATAGGGTGCTGTTGATTTCAGAAAAATCTGGGTTTTTCCAGTATAAATTGAGTTCGCATTCCCATTGCAGCCTCATTTCACTACTAAACTTCGAACAGTCAAGATGGTTAAACGACAGAGAGATAATACCCCACCCACTTCTGATGATGAAGAGCCTAAACCGAAATTGGTGGATTATTCAGACACAGAGAGCTCAGATAATGAAGATGATATTAGACCACCACCAAGGAGAAGAAGAGCTATGACTATGTATTCAGACGATGAAAATGATGAAGATTTGACTTCTTATTTCACTATCAAGGCAGTCAACGAGAAGAAGTCTAGATTATTTCGAGCTCAAGGGAAAGAATTTCAACTCAACATCAAGACTTTCCCTGACAATGTTTCGCCATATCAGTTCATATCAAGATTGTTTGATCGGCTGGTTGAAGACATCAAAGAAAGATGCCAGATGGAGTCCAATGACAAGATGCGGATGACTATTCTTCATCCTGGATTGAAACTGGGTGTCTTTGTGACATGGAGAGATGTCTCAGCTATGACTGGAGAAGCTGTGTTAGAAGAGATTATGAAAGTGCTCCAGTCCAATGAGAATTTTCGCATCAATGATGGACAGATGACTATTCAAGTCACAGTGGTGAGACTTCCAGTAGGCAGCGGACGTAAACCATTACATGCTGGACTTTATTTTGAGTCAGAAAATATGAGTATCAACAAAAGAAGTATTATCCAGATCAACAATACCAAAGATGTGATGTGTATGGCCAGAGCTGTGGTGGTGGCGAAATGCAATGCGGACAAATATGACTCAGAGTCTTGGAAGAAGAGTTGGGAACAGCTTCGTAAATCTGACAAATCTATGCAGACCAGAGAAGCCATGAAGTTATTGGATCAAGCGAAGATTCCTCTTACCAAGTCTTGTGGTATTGAGGAATACAAGAAGATCCAATCTGTACTTGCTCCCAAGTACTTGATCAAAGTCCATTCTCAGTATCCGAAAGATGGACTAATATTCCCACTTCAGTTCAAGAAGAAGTCTGAGACGAGAGTTATTCATATTTACTACAATGGAGTAGATCACTATGATGCGATTACGAAGGTGACAGGATTTCTTGGTGCTAGCTATTACTGCGAGTATTGTGATGTTGGATATAACCAGAGAGGTGCCCATAGATGTGCTGATGGATGTGAAAATTGCTATAGTGACATTCCTTGTATTCGTTGTGAAAAGATACGTTGTATGGACTGTAAAAGAACATTTCGTAGTAGAGACTGTTATGCTAAGCATAAGGCAATGAAATCTAAGCAGCAAAAATCTATTTGTCAACTTGTGTATAATTGTGGTAAATGTGGTATTAGGATTGTGGGCAATAAGAAAAATCATGTATGTCCAGGACAGAGTAAATGTAGGAATTGTAAAGAAATTGTTGGACCCAATCATCAATGCTATATTCAAAGTTATGAATGTAAATCTGAGTTGACTGAAAATGAAGGAGAAGAAGAGGTTTCTCAACCTAAGAAAACTCGTTTCATCTTCTTTGATTTTGAGTCAAATCAAGAAACTGGTACACATCAGGTGAATTTCTGTGTTGCTCATAAAGCTTGTGATGATTGCATGGATTTGCCTATAGATATATTTTGTCAAACTTGTTCAACACAAACAGGTCTGAGAGAATTTATCTTTGAAGGCATAGATACTTTACCACAATTTTGCAATTGGATTTTAGGAGATGAGAATAAAGGAGTGACATGTATTGCACATAATTTTGGAGGATATGATGGTCAGTTCATCTTACACTATATCTTAGAATATGGTACAGTGAAACCTGAAGTGATCATGAATGGAAATACTATACTAAGAATGAAAGTAGGACGTGTCACATTTCTTGATTCTTATCAGTTTTTGCATATGAGACTGGCTAATTTCCCAGATACATTTGGCTTGACAGAGATGAAGAAAGGTTACTTTCCTCATCTTGCAAATACACTGGCAAACCAAAAGTATGTGGGACCTTACTTTCCTGTGGACATGTACAATCCTGGTCAGATGTCTGTCAAGGATCGTGAGGTGTTTTTAGCTTGGCATAAAGGGAAAATTGAGAGTGGTGCTATATTTGACTTCAGACAGGAGATGGAAGAATACTGTCGTAGTGATGTTGATATTCTAAGACGAGGATGTGCTTGTTTCAGACGAGAATTGATCAACATTAGTGGACTCGATCCTTTGTCTGAAGCTTGCACTATCGCTCAAGCTTGTTCAAAAGTATGGAGAAAAAATCATATGCCTGAAAACAGTATTGCCATCATCCCACCTGAAGGTTATCCTAATCAAAAGAACTACTCTATCAAAGCTATAAGATGGATTCAAAGTGAAGCTAAGACACGTGGTATTGAGATCAAACATGCATTGAATGGTGGTGAGCAAAGAATCAATGGACATTATGTGGATGGCTACCATGAAGAATCTCGAACCGTATTTGAATTCTATGGATGTTACTGGCATGGATGTCCTACTCATTTTCCAGACAGAAACAGAGTTCAACATCATCAGTGTTTGACCATGCATCAGTTGTATATTTTGACTATTGGCAAGAGTGAAGAGTTACGAAAAGCTGGATATCAGGTGGTGGAACTTTGGGAATGTGACTATGACAAGAGATACAAGGAAGATCCAGACTTTAGATCTTTGGTGGACTCAGAATTTACAAACTTAGACCCTTTGAGACCAAGAGATGCTTTATTTGGTGGAAGAACTAACTCGACCAAACTCTATCAGGAAATCGATGAATCCTCCAATGAAGAAATCAAGTACATCGATGTGTGTTCACTCTATCCAACTATTTGCAAGTACGGACTGTTTCCACTTGGACACCCCACCATCTATTCTCAAGAGAACATTGATAAAGACAACATCAGACAGTACTGTGGATTGATCAAGTGTAAAGTGTTACCACCCACCAATTTGTACCATCCAGTACTTCCTCAGAAATGCAGTCAGAAATTGATGTTTCCATTGTGTAGAAGTTGTGCTGAAAAGACAGATCCTCATACGAGATGTACTCATTTACAAGAAGAAGATAGAAGTTTTACAGGGACTTGGGTTACCATCGAATTGTTTGAGGCTTTGGACAGGGGTTACAAGTTATTGGACGTATTTGAAGTCTGGCATTTCTCAGAGACAACTCAATATGATAAAGCATCTGGAGAAGGAGGGATTTTTGCTGGCTATATCGATACTTTTCTGAGAATCAAACAAGAATCAAGTGGATATCCTGATTGGTGCATGACTGAGCAAGATAAGATCAAGTTCAAGCAAGATTATTTTGAAGCTGAAGGAATCAGATTGGAGAATGTTGAGTAGAATAAAGGAATGAGAGCTATTGCCAAGATCATGTTAAACAGTCTCTGGGGAAAATTGGCACAGAGAGAGAATATGACCAAAACAGAATATATCTCAGAACCTTCCAAGTTCTTTGATCTGGTGACGAATCCAAACAAGATTGTCAAGAATGTGGACATTTGCAGAGAAAATCTTCTACTGGTCAACTGGGACGATACAGAATCTAGTGTGGAGCCGCATGCTTGCAGTAATGTGATTGTCGCAGCCTTCGTCACTGCTCAAGCCAGATTGAAGCTCTATGGAATCTTGGAAAAGCTGAATGAACGTGTACTCTACTTTGATACAGACTCTATCATTTATCATCACAAACCCCATTTATGGAACCCTACTATTGTCAACAATAGACTTGGAGAATGGACAGATGAAGTGCCCAATGTGAATTGTGAAATTTGTAGGCATGGGACCAAAGAACTATGGCTATGAATTTGTAGACAAGGATGGAAAGAGGAAATCAACTTGCAAAGTGAAAGGACTCACTTTAGATTACAATACATCTCAAGTCATTCACTTTGATCGTATGCTCAACTGGGTGAAGGGAGAATCTAAAGACTTCAGAGAAACTGTGAACTACCATCGGATCAGAAAACATAAAGACAAGACTGTGGCTACCGAATTGCAATCCAAGACTTATCGGTTCACTTATACTAAGCGTGTCATTGTTGGAGATGGATATACTGTTCCTTATGGGTATTTGGCATAGAGTAGTTCTGATGATCATGTATTATTTCTAATTTCCATTATAGAATTTCCATGTTAACACTATTCATTATCACAACACTAGTTGCATGACCTGCCTCTCTCTCTTCTCTGGCACGTCTATTCTAATATTACTATAGACATGCCTCGGAGAGCGGGGGAGTGGTACTGAGCTGTGTCTGATAAACATGTATTGTACAGTTTTTTTTTGATATATTAAACTGTTTTTTTTTTAAATTATGTATTAAACTGTTGGTTCATGTTCATTAAAATTTGAGTATAAATAAAGTTGTGTTTGTTATTTTTTCACAGTTAGACATGGCCCTTTCTACACACCAGTTGGACTCAAATCAAGATATTGGAAGTTTGTTTTTTAAACATCCTTCTAATATTTTTATTTCTGGTCCAAGTGGATCGGGTAAAACTGAATTTGTTAAAAAGATGATTGAGTTTAAAGAAGATTTATTTGATATTTTACCCCAACGTATTGTTTGGTGTTACAAGGAATGGCAAAAATCTTATAATATCTTACAAGAACGTGAAGGGTCAAATATCAAATTTATTCAAGGTATTCCCGATGATGAAGATGAGATTGTCACCGATCCCAGTGCAACGCACTTGGTGATGTTTGATGACATGTTAGGAGATAAAGATGAAGAAAAAATTAAGTTATGGTTTACAAGAAAAGGACATCATAGAAATGCAAGTGTGGTGTACATCACACAAAATTTATTTCAACAAAGTAAATCTTCTCGCACCATCAGTTTGAATGCTCATTATTTAGTTTTATTTCAAAGTCCAAGAGATAAGATGCAAATTAAAGTATTGGCCAATCAACTTCAAGCTCCCCATATGATTCATGCGTTTAATGATGCCACATCTATACCTCACGGATACTTATTGGTCGATTTGAAACCAAATACACCTGATTATCTTAGATTCAGAACACAAATTTTTCAAAACTGGTTTACAAAATCAGATCAACAAGGACCTGTTGTCTATTTTCCAGGAGTATAAAAAGGTGCGTTTGAGTTTAAATCCATCATTTGTGTCAAAATGGCTCAACGAACATCAGCTAATCTGATACGTGCTCTGTATAATTTAAGCAGAGAACATGATAGTCATAAAAGAAAATCACTCTTAAATGCTGGTTTAATTGAAATGATCAAATGGTTTTCATTGGCAGCTCGTAAAATTGTTCAGGGTAAGATTAAATTACCTAAACAAACTCAAAAATTTATGGATAGACATCAGGATGATGTTCGAAAATTAGCAAGTGCAATTGTTGACCCTGAAGTCAAACGCAGTATCATTTTAGAACCTGGAGGTGGTGGATTCTTTGGTGGTGTGATCATTCGAAGTCTGATTCGATGGGATGGAAATAAGTTGATGAGAAAATTTAACAAGAAAACTAAACCTAAACATCCTAAGAAAAAATCAGTGAAAAAACCTAGAAAACAGAAAAAAAGAAAGGTTGATGATCGTTTTGTAACAAAACGTAAAAGTAAAAGTCCTGCTCATGGCAAAATTTAGGTCTTGATTCTCCAAACACAAATGCAAGACGATCGTCCATAAATTTAGCAAGATTTACTCCTTTGAGAGCACAAGATTTGTTAAAAAGACATGGTTTTGGTGCTACCATGCACATGTTAAATCCAAACAAATATCCATCGCCACCTCATTCTGAACGTCGACGACTTCATTTTTAAGAAAAAACTATAAAAGGACTGTACATCAAATGTTTGTACACACTCATAAACATGGCTGTAACAACAACACGTCGTAGAAAATTGCAAAATAAAATGAGAAAAAAATCTCTGATTAAAACTTATGGTACATTTTTGGAAGGATTGACTCATTTATCCAATAAATGTCGTAAGAAAATGATTCAAGAATCTCCTAAAGAAGTCATTGATTGTGTAGGGGAATGTTGTATCAATCTTATAAAAGGCAATGTACGTCTGACAAATGCTCAAAAGAATCAGTTACGAGCTAGAAAGCAACATATACGTTTACTGAGTTCTAAGCAAGTTCCACTTGACACAAAAAAGAAAATTATTAATCAAAAAGGTGGAGCTTTGTTAGGATTATTGTTAAAACCTTTAATTGCTCCTATCATAGGTTCTGTCTTGGGTGAAATTATCAAAAAATAAAATATGGATGGTCGTAAAATGGCTGTTGTGCCATTTAAACTTTGGGAAGACATGAAACGATGGAAAGAGAAACAAATTCAAAAGCCTAGACTGCCTCCCAATCCTTATGTATCTGCCACAGCCAGTCTTCAAAGAGACTTATCTTCTGTCATGGCCAATGAAGATTTGTCTGAAGCTGAAAAATCTCAATTGTATGGCCAGACCTTACACAAATTTAAAACGGCTCATCAAAAAGCTTTAAAAGAAACATCTCTTTTTTCACCATCTGACCCTAGTTCTTCCAAAATGAATCAATTGGTTATAGATAGTGTGCCTTCCACTATGAAACGTAAAGCTCAGCTTTTAGTTTCACTTCTAAAAAATAACCCAAATGTGTCCTGGGAAGATGATGGTACAGTCAAACTTTATGGCAAATCTATTCCAGGGTCTAATATTATTGATTTGGTCAATGATGTCATTAGACATCGTAAAGGCAGTGAACCTACAGGTTGGCAAGCTTTTGCAGAAGGTTTAAGAGACATGAATATTCCCCAAGATGTGATTGGAAATAGGGAAAGGTGGGACTGGATGCATCGTGCTCCAGAAACTCCTGAAACGGATTATATTACTCCCAAACAAAAACGCACTATCAGAAAAACAGCAAGTCGTATTCCCGTTTCTGTCAGGTCTGCAAAGAGTTTGGGTGTTAGGAAACGTATCAAAGACCATTTTTCATCCCCTGCACTTTTATCTGCCACCAAAAAACGTATAAAAGAAGAGTTTTCTTCTCCATGGCTCAGTTACAATGAAGCTTGAACAGTTGTATTACAATCCTAAAAGTCCTGCTGCATATGCAGGTGAACAAGCTTTGTACAAACTTGCTAAACAATCATCCAAAAAAGTTAAACTTCAAGATGTTAGAGACTGGTTAAGAAAACAACAAACTTATACGTCACATAAATCTATTCGTAAAAAGTTTTTGCGACGCAAAACGGTAGTGGCTGGAATTGATACTCAGTGGCAAGCAGATTTGGCAGACTTATCAAAATTATCAAAGTCCAATGACAAGCATAGATATTTACTTTGCATCATAGATGTCTTTTCAAAATATGCATGGGTGGTACCTATTAAAGATAAAACTGGAAAAACTTTAGTAATTGCTTTCAAATCTGTGTTAAAAAGTGGACGATGTCCAAAAAGTTTGCAAACAGATAAAGGAACTGAATTCAAAAATAAAGAATTTCAAAATTTCTTGAAAACTAAGAAGATTCATTTCTTCACTACTGAAAATCCTGAAACCAAAGCCAGTATTGTCGAGCGTTTTCAAAGAACTTTGAAAACTCGCATGTGGAAATATTTTACTCATCATCGCACTTTGAGATATGTAGACATTCTTCCCAAATTAGTACATGGTTACAATCACGCTTATCATCGAAGTATTAAATGTGCACCTGTGTCTGTGACTCTTAAAAATGAACCACAGGTGTCAGAAAACTTATATGGCAAATCGAATTCTAAAAAAGTCAAACCAAAATTCAAAGTGGGTGATTTTGTGCGTATCAATAAAACAAAACGCACATTTGATAAAGGTTATTTACCAAACTGGACACAAGAATTATTTCAAATTTTAGCAGTGGTCAAAACTCAGATTCCTATCACCTATAAAATAAAAGATCTTGAGGGTGAAGTGGTCAAAGGTACTTTTTATTCACACGAGTTACAACGTGTAGAGAAAGAGCAAATTTACGAAATTGATTCTGTTTTAGATCACAGAAAACGTAAAGTAGGAAAAAAGTGGGTGAAAGAAATTAAAGTTCACTGGAAAGGGTATCCTTCAAAATTTGACAGTTGGATTTTAGAATCTGATCTTGTATAAAAGCATGAAAATGGATCTCAGAGGATCATTTGTACGTGGTGACACTGCTTCAGTACAATCTGCAGAAGGTCGTGATCGAATTGTTAAAAATCGGTTCACTTTTTTTGCTCAGATCATTGTTGTTTACATGATCATTATCACATCATTAGTTCAAATCAGTCTGAGAAGTCCAGATAAAGAATTGTGGCTAATTTTACTCAGTAGTTCTATCGGTTACATACTACCGTCCCCAGGTTTAAATTTAGAAAACAAACTAATCCAATTTCTACTGACGAAACAGATTCACCCAAACTCAAACCATGAACAACTTTTATTTGACACTCTTGAGTGATAGTTCACTCAGTACATTTTCAAAAAATACGCAATGTGACTTTAAAGTGAAATTAGATCATTCCATACAAATTGAAAAAGATAATTGGGAAGTAGGTTTGGTAGAAGTCATAACTCCAACTGAAGTAAATAATATCACTAAGGAAAACAATTATGTGATTTTAAGATTTACTGATAGAAAAATGTGTGAAGACATTGATAACTGTACAAAGTATGATTCATATGTAGACCAAAAAATCTATATCCAAAATGGTTATTATGCTTCTCCACGCCATTTGGTTGAAGAAATTCAAAAAAGTATCAATTTTCGATATGGACTGACACTGAAAAATAGCAATGCTACCATTTCAATCACTTATGGTGAAAACAGTGCTCGAGTCAAACTTGATGTTCAAGATCCTACAAAAGTCCAAATTATTTTTCCAAAGGCAATTGCAGAAATATTAGGTGTAGATAGAAATTATTTTGATAAACCATTAGGAAATGAAAAATACATTTTCAGATATGGTGTGGATTTAAATACAAAAATTCACCAACTTTACATTTACTCTGATTTAACAAGCTATACATTTATTGGTGATGTTACTGCACCTATTTTGAGAGTATTGCCATTTGAAAGTAAAAGAGAAAACAATCATTTACATCAATAATTTGTCAATGTACACTATGTACCAGTGGCAAAATCTTTCATAGATCAGGTGCACATTAGTATAAAAGGTGATACAGGTGAAAATGTGCCATTTATCTCTGGGAAAACGTTAGTGAAACTACATTTTCGACAGAAGGAATAATGTTGAAACAATCGAGAAGCATTATGTCTCTTCAATCTGGGAAAGGAGACTTTCCCGTGTACAGAGGCGTTTCAAGACAATATGGCAATGGTTTAGGATCCATTTTTAAAGCTGCATTGAGAACAGTGATTCCAATTTTAAAACCTGTCGCAAAAGCAAGTTTAAAAAGCGTGAAAAAAGTAGCTAAAGATCAAGGGGTTCAAGCTCTAAAAGACATTGTGGGTGGTGAAAATGTAAAAAAAGTTTTAAAACAAAGAGGAAAAACAGCTTTGAAATCTTTTGGTCAGTCTACTATAAATCAGTTGGCTATAAATTCAACTCAAAAACGCAAAAAGCCTCAGTCTCAATCTAGACACCGAACTGTTAAGAGGGGTTTTAAAAGCAGAGCAAAAAAGTTTAATCCAATTAAACGTCTGGTATTTGAAAAAGATATATTTGACGAAAAATGATTCAACAAGGTTCTTGCGATTGCACTAAAACCGAATTGGATATGGAATCCATTCCACCCACCATGACTACCATGCAAGGCACTCAGTGGAATGATTATCATCCCATCGCTTCTCTCGATAGTCATCATGCACCCATTGAATTTCTAATTCCACCTCACACCGAGTTTTACACTGATTTGTCTCAAGCCTATCTGTATATCAAATTCAGAATCTTACAGCAAACGGGTGAAGATCTTGAAACTGGTGCAAAAGTATTTCCAATTAACAACTTTTTTCACAATATGTTCAGTGGTATCGATTTGTATATCAACAATAAATTGATCACGAATAATTCAGACACGTATCCATACAGAGCATACCTTGAAAATTTGTTTTCTTATGGTTCTGATGTCAAAGATAATCAACTGAAAGCAGCAGAATTTTGGTCTGAGGATGAAGCAGGAGCTTTGAAGATATAACAAATGCATCTATCACTGATCGTGGCAAACGCGTAGCAAAAAGCAAATCAGTGGAGCTTCAGGGTAAATTACATTTGGATCTTGCTATGCAGGAAAAATATTTACCTAATGGCTTAGAATTCAAACTTAGACTCAATCGATCATCTCCTCAGTTTTGTTTGATGAGTGATAATTCTCCTGCAAAAATCAAAATTGATACTGCTATCTTGAGAGTACGAAATGTACAGCTTCTACCAGCCATTAGCAATGAACTGAATCAAACTATTGCTCATCATAATGCTAAATTTCCGATCAGAAGAGTTGAAGTCAAAACTTTTACAATCAGTAGTGGCACAAGATCTAAAATTGAAGACCATCTTCTCACTGGTCAACTTCCAAAACGAGTTTTTATTGGCTTAGTATTAAATGAGGCATTTAATGGGACTTTGGAAACTAATCCTTTCTTTTTCCAACATTTCAACCTAAGTAAAATGGATGTCACTTGTGATGGACATAGTGTCTATGGAAAACCATTTGAACCTAGATTTGGAAATGATCAGTATCTCAGATCTTTCCTATCAGTTTACCAAGCATTGGCAAGTCAGAATCAGGTCTAAAATTGCAACATTGATTATGAAGATTACAAAGGAGGTTACTGCTTTTGGGGATATGATTTGACACCAGATCAAGCAGCCGATCAGTCTCATTTGCACCCTATAAAAACTGGGAACCTCAGATTGGAGCTTCAGTTTGCAACATCACTTGACAAGACGATCAACGTGCTTGTGTATGCAGAGTTTGACAACCTGATAGAAATCAACGGACTTAGAGAAGTTACCACAGATTACTAAAGATGAATGCAGGATACTTCATTGAACAGGACTTGATGTACCAAACAGATGCATACAGTGCAACAGTCCAGCCATCAGATGAGAAGAGTACCTTACAGAAAGAAGTAGAAGACAATGAGGATATTGATTGTCTTATGAAAACTCTTCTAAAACAAGCCATATTGACTTGTCTAAAGATGGCAGTTGGAGACTGTGCGAAGCATGAATGTCATGGATGCAAAATGAACCACCCAAGTCAGAAATACCACGATATCTGTCTATGGACTTCTCCAAGAGAATGGATTGAAGATTATGGATGTCATGATCCAGCCTTAGAGGGCCTAAACATCTACGATGTGATGAAAGACTTTGACGATAGAATCTGGAACTATCTGTATGGCGACAGTTTGCGACACCCTATGGACTTTACAACAGGGATCAATCACCTGACGCCAGAAGAAAATCAAGAAGCCTATAAAAACTGGCAGTACTTCAAGAAAAATCAAAGTGACTTAACAGAACAGTGGAAGACGTACTGGGCCAAGAAACTCATAGAATCCTATGAAGAAAAGGAAACTGAGGAAAACGAGAAGAGCCCAGAAACAGAATAAAAATGAACACTGTTAAACTAATCAAAGTCATCAACAATATACCTGTGAAAGGAGAAGTATGTGCCAAGGATTTACTACCAGAGAAGAAACCACTGGATATGAGGGCTTACATTGTAAATACAGATATATCCACAGATCCAGGAGAACATTGGGTGGCTATCTACTTCAGAAGAGATCAAGTTATCTACTTCGATTCATATGGAAGACCACCAGATGAACAATATGTTCTACCATTTATTGAAAGAAACTCTACAAAATGGATCCATAACAAAGAATGCTTACAGAGTCCATGGAGCAAAACATGTGGAATTTGGTGTATCTACATTATTCACCAACTCAACAAAGGACTAGATCTAAACACAGCCATTCATCAAGAACTATATGGAACTGGAGAAGATTTATACCAGAATGACAGAGATATCGAGATGTGGTTCATCTATAACTATGCCAGAGTCATCCTATCCAAGAATGGAATGAGACGCATGGCTCCTCCTGACTTTTTATTCAAACACAGAATACAGACTTGTAAATGTCATAATTATTCACATCACCTTTCAAAGAAGTATCCTAAGTATAATATGTTGTAAATATGTTAAGGGAAATTATTGTAAACAATGAACAGAGGGACGGCCCTAATCCTCTGTCATTGTAATCAGTTATAGTTAGCGGGGCAATAAAGTTATAGAAATGTTCACCAGTCTTTGTTGTTCTTTTCAAAAAATCAGTAGTAGTAAGCTTGAGACGGCTGGCTATACACTAGTTAACGCTACAGAGTGATGCCTCTAGGAGTTGAGGTCTTAATTGACCAAGAGACTCTAAGACGCATGGTACTTAGTAGCCTTGACTATTACACACACCATATACCACCACATACTATATCCCCTAAAATGACTAAGTTATCTTCAAAGCTGAATTTAACTAAGTTATTTTATATATCACCACAGCAGGACCTTTATTCCCCTCAAAAGTGACAAAGTTATTTCCCAACAGCCCAGGAATCATAATCACAACCCAACCAGTGAATATGACCAGGAAACTATCACAATCATAGGCCAAACCAAAATACCCCTAAAATAAACTAAGTTATTCACAGCTAGTCACTCAAGCTTACCAGGGATGGCATCTATGGACCAATTTTTTTGCCTGAAAAATTCTAAGTTCTTTTCAGGCTTAAAAAAAATTGGCCCATAGTGCCTACCATTACTACTTCTGCAAGTAATAACTTTACGTAATCTTACCCTCTAGTTTCTGCTTGAAATAATCTTGGTCATTTCTGATTCT
>OZ026521.1:55680689-55755393 GCA_964019695.1 Loripinus fragilis | reverse complement strand
TTTGCAAATATTTTTCATGTAATCAAAGTAAAACAGTAGAACCTGTCTTAAGCGACCACTCTCAAAAAATCTTGAAAACCGATTTTGGGGTCTTTTAGAGCGTGGCCGTTTTACACAGGTTTTATTGTACGCACTGTGTGTAGAGGTTTAAAATTTTGTTTCAGTCAATGGCATTGGCTACTTTGTGTTTGCGAGTAGCAAATGCTTCAAATGGCACATCATCGCAATTGCACATGCTCTCCTGAGACGTCGTTGCTCGGCAACATGATAAGTACCAAAAAATCTGATGTGATGGCTATAATATGCTACTGTACCAGTAGCTCAGCCATTTCCATTCTAATCTGAATCTTTTGTCTCAGTGTTCAACATATACTGAATGACTTTAGAAATGCACCAATAATATATTCACTGTCTCTTCCACACGGTTGATTTGAGGATGTTTTCTTTATGAATTTTTATCCGTTTACACAATGGACCATGATTTGCCATAGTTTCGATTTGTTCATGCGGTTCATTCTGACGTAACGCTGACGTTAGTGTTTTTCAACAATTCTGCGTCTGAAAACTGTGAGATTAGTTCAGTTCAAAAGCAAACATTTTGAGCTAGTAGCCAGATGTCTTAACCAACGAAAAAAACAAAAAAATCGGAAATATTCGATCCACTCCCAGTCGCAGCGTTTCTTTGCTAACGTCAGCCTTAATTTTTCAAACAGCAATACAATATCAGGCGGATATCGTTTGCGCATGTCGCGATACTTTTGTCTTCTACGTAACGGGTCGCAGAGTATATGGTGATACTAAAACTATTTTGATTATTCCTGTTCCTTCGGATATAAACAGCCAATTACGTAAAAAAAATAATGACGTCACCTAGCCGAACTGAACTTTACCAGAGGCCTTAAACTTCATTACTTATTTTTGTCTTTCCTTGTGCTTTCAAGAACAAACATCGGTTCGAAATCTTTTTTGCGCTCATTATGGAAGGTATTGGTCCCTACTATCAGTCGGGACGCGTAGTGAAGGCGTATGAATATTATCAAACATGCATAGCAACAAAAACGTTCGAATTTTTCGGCTTTCTCAGCGAAGCGAGGAACGACACCCCAAATTTAACCGCTTGTTGCATGAATGTCCCAAATCTTATTCTGTTAAAAAATGGCCACTTGTGTTCGTCGTTTGTTCAAGTTTTCCCATAGCGTATGATTTTTAATCTTCGACAACGCTCTTAAACAACGAGATGGGCGAAACAGAAAACTTGCAAGATGGATGTGACTGTAAAAAAATGGTTCACGTTTGATATCAAATTTCTCATTTTTTCGACTTGGTCCCGCTGTGGCATATATGTCATGAAAAAATATAGGGTTTCAACTACCAATGTGCCAATTTTTATCGAAATTCGTTCTGGAGACAAAATTCGTTCCATTATCTTCGAGAGGTCATACGGTCTCCAAACGGTCAAACTTCCAAGATGTCGGAAAACGAGGATTGGGTGCGACTGGCAAAGCCAGTTCATATCGCGCAACACCAATCTAGACCATAATAAATGTATTAAAATTCAAATGAAAATATAGATCTATTTAATATATTGGATATCTAGGCTTATACTTCATACTCCCGGTCCCGAAATTCGCCAGCATGTAGCCTACATATATATTGATACTCTGTGCGCCTATCCTCCCTCCTACCCTTCTATAAGATATGCATGATCTTTCAACTCAGCTCAGCTTACTCAACTCATCAAGCTGAGCAAAATAAGCATTTTTTGCCCTTTTTCTGAGTGAAATTAACCATGCCACCGAGCTCAGGTTACTCAACTCATCCAGCTCAGCTTACAACTTATGCCACTTAACTTACCTAAGTTGAGTTGGATAAGTTGAACTGTAACTCAGCGGTCAGTATATTTATAATATATATATATACATTGTAACTATAACAAACATACATGTGATAGGTCCCTATATTCTAAGTTCTAAGTTGAGTAAGTTGCCATAGCTGTCTATTATAGCCGATGAGTTCGGTAAGTTGGGTCTTTAAACAATGTTATGTATCCAGATGCTTCAATGGCTGAGCTAAGTTCGGTAAGTTATAATAGCTGCGCATATGTTAGGATGTGTTGGTGATATGTGTCCAGATGCTTCAATGGCTGAGCTAAGTTCGGTAAGTTATAATAGCTGCGCATATGTTAGGATGAGTTGGTCATGAGTACAACATTGGACCATTATATGCAGCAAGATGCAAGCTAAGTTCGATGAGTTACGTAAGCTGAGCAAGCTGAGTTCGATAAGTTAAAAGATAAGTTAGATAAGTTGGATGAGTTGGGTAAGTTCGATGAGTTGGATAAGTTGAGGATGAGTTGGATGAATTGAGCTGTTCGATGAGTTGGGTAAGTTTAGGATGAGTTCGATAAGTTGGGTAAGTTGTACTGTAAGTTCGATGAGTTAGATAAGTTGGAATGTATGTTCCATGAGTTGGCTAAGTTGGAATGTAAGTTTGATGAGTTGGATAAGTTGAGGATGAGTTCGATGAGTTGGATAAGTTGGACGGTAAGTTGGATGAGTTGGATAAGTTGAGGATGAGTTTGATGAGTTGGATAAGTTGAACTGTAAGTTGGATAAGTTGGACTGTAAGTTCGATGAGTTGGATAAGTTGAGGATGAGTTCAATGAGTTGGATAAGTTGGATGGTAAGTTGGATGAGTTGGATGAAGTGGACTGTAAGTTTGATAAGTTGGCTAAATTGGACTGTAAGTTGGATGAGTTGGATAAGTTAAGAATGAGTTCGATGAGTTGGATAAGTTGAGAATGAGTTCGATGAGTTGGATAAGTTGTACTGTAAGTTCGATGAGTTGGCTGAGTTGGACTGTAAGTTGGATGAGTTGAATAAGTTGAGGATGAGTTCGATGAGTTGGATAAGTTGGTCCGTAAGTTGGATGAGTTGAATAAGTTGAGGATGAGTTCGATGATTTGGATAAGTTGGACTGTAAGTTCGATGAGTTGGATAAGTTGAGGATGAGTTCGATAAGTTGGAAAAGTTGTACTGTAAGTTCGATGAGTTGGCTAAGTTGTACTGTAAGTTCAATGAGATGGCTAAGTTGAGAATGAGTTCGATGAGTTGGGTAAGTTGTATTGTAAGTTCGATGAGTTGGATAAGTTGAGGATGAGTTCGATGAGTTGGATAAGTTGGACGGTAAGTTGGATGAGTTGGATAAGTTGAGGATGAGTTCGATGAGTCTGTAAGTTGGATGAGTTGGATAAGTTAAGGATGAGTTCGATGAGTTAGATAAGTTGGACGGTAAGTTGGATGAGTTGGCTAAGTTGGACTGTAAGTTCGATGAGTTGGAAAAGTTGTACTGTAAGTTCGATGAGTAAGCTAAGTTGGAATGTAAGTTCGATGAGTTGGATAAGTTAAGGATGAGTTCCATGAGTTGGATAAGTTGGACGGTAAGTTGGATGAGTTGGATAAGTTAAGGATTAATACGATTAGTTGGATAAGTTGGACTGTAAGTTGGATGAGTTGGATAAGTTGAACTGTAAGTTTGATGAGTTGGATAAGTTGTACTGTTAGCTCGCTGAGTTGGCTCAGTTGGAATGTAAGTTCGATGAGTTGGATTAGTTGAGGATGAATTCGATGAGTTGGATAAGTTGGACTGTAAGTTCGATAAGTTGGGTAAGTTGAGGATGAGTTCGATGAGTTGGATTAGTTGTACTGTAAGTTCGATGAGTTGGCTAAGTTGAGGATGAGTTCGATAAGTTGGATAAGTTGTACTGTAAGTTCGATGAGTTACATAAGTTGGAATGCAAGTTCGATGAGTTGGCTAAGTTGGAATGTGAGTTCGATGAGTTGGATAAGTTGAGGATGAGTTCGATGAGATGGATAAAGTGGACGGTAAGTTGGATGAGTTGGATAAGTTGAGGATGAGTTGGATAAGTTGGATGAGTTGGATAAGTTGAGGATGAGTTCGATGAGTTAGATAAGTTGGACGGTAAGTTAGATGAGTTGGATAAGTTGAGGATGAGTTGGATAAGTTGGACTGTAAGTTGGATGAGTTGGATAAGTTGGACTGTAAGTTCGATGAGTTGGATAAGTTGGATGGTGTTTTGGATGAGTTGGATAAAGTGGACTGTAAGTTTGATAAGTTGGCTAAGTTGGACTGTAATTTGGATGAGTTGGATAAGTTAAGAATGAGTTCGATGAGTTGGATAAGTTGAGAATGAGTTCGATGAGTTGATTAAGTTGTACTGTAAGTTCGATGAGTTGGCTGAGTTGGACTGTAAGTAGGATGAGTTGGCTAAGTTCAGGATGAGTTCGATGAGTTGGATAACTTGGTCGGTAAGTTGGATGAGTTGGATAAGTTGAGGATGAGTTCGATGATTTGGATAAGTCGGACTGTAAGTCCGATGAGTTGGCTAAGTTGGAATGTAAGTTCGATGAGTTGGATAAGTTGAGGATGAGTTCGATAAGTTGGAAAAGTTGTACTGTAAGTTCGATGAGTTGGCTAAGTTGTACTGTAAGTTCGATGAGTTGGCTAAGTTGAGGATGAGTTCGATGAGTTGGGTAAGTTGTATTGTAAGTTCGATGAGTTGGATAAGTTGAGGATGAGTTCGATGAGTTGGATAAGTTGGACAAGTTGGACAGTAAGTTGGATGAGTTGGATAAGTTGAGGATGAGTTCGATGAGTTGGACAAGTTAGAATGTAAGTTGGATGAGTTTGATAAGTTAAGGATGAGTTCGATGAGTTAGAAAAGATGGATGGTAAGTTGGATGAGTTGGCTAAGTTGGACTGTAAGTTCGATGAGTTGGAAAAAGTGTACTGTAAGTTCGATGAGTTGGCTAAGTTGGAATGTAAGTTCGATGAGTTGGATAAGTTAAGGATAAGTTCGATGAGCTGGATAAGTTGGACGGTAAGTTGGATGAGTTGGATAAGTTGAGGATGAGTTCGATGTGTTGGATAAGTTGGACTGTAAGTTGGATGAGTTGGATAAGTTGTACTGTAAGTTTGATGAGTTGGATAAGTTGTACTGTAAGCTCGCTGAGTTGGCAAAGTTGGAATGTAAGTTCGATGAGTTGGATAAGTTGAGGATGAATTCGATGAGTTGGATAAGTCGGACTTTAAGTACGTTAAGTTGGGTAAGTTGAGGATGAGTTCGATGAGTTGGATAAGTTGTACTGTAAGTTCGATGAGTTGGCTAAGTTGAGGATGAGTTCGATGAGTTGGATAAGTTGTACTGTAAGTTGGATGAGTTGGCTAAGTTGTACTGTAAGTTCGATGAGTTGGCTAAGTTGAGGATGAGTTCGATAAGTTGGGTAAGTTGTACTGTAAGTTCGATAAGTTACATAAGTTGGAATGCAAGTTCGATGAGTTGGCTAAGTTGGAATGTGAGTTCGATGAGTTGGATATTAAGTTGAGGATGAGTTCGATGATATGGATAAAGTGGACGGTAAGTTGGATGAGTTGGATACGTTGAGGATGAGTTCGATGAGTTGGATAAGTTGGACTGTAAGTTGGATGAGTTGGATAAGTTGAGGATGAGTTCGATGAGTTAGATAAGTTGGACGGTAAGTTAGATGAGTTGGATAAGTTGAGGATGAGTTGGATAAGTTGGATAAGTTGGACTGTAAGTTGGATGAGTTGGATAAGTTGGACTGTAAGTTCGATGAGTTGGATAAGTTGAGGATGATTTCGATGAGTTGGACAAGTTGTACTGTAAGTTCGATGAGTTGGCTAAGTTGGAATGTAAGTTCGATGAGTTGGATAAGTTGAGGATGAGTTCGATGAGTTGTATAAGTTGTACTGTAAGTTGGATGAATTGGCTAAGTTGTACTGTAAGTTCCATGAATTGGCTTAGCTGAGAATGAGTTCGATGAGTTGGATAAGTTGTACTGTAAGTTCGATGAGTTGGCTAAGTTGAGGATGGGTTCGATGAGTTGGATAAGTTGTACTGTAAGTTGGATGAGTTGGCTAAGTTGTACTGTAAGTTTGATGAGTTGGCTAAGTTGAAGATGAGTTCAATGAGTTGGGTAAGTTGTACTGTAAGTTTGATGAGTTGCATAAGTTGTACTGTAAGTTCGATGAGTTGGCTAAGTTGGAATGTAAGTTCGATGAGTTGGATAAGTTGAGGATGAGTTCGATGAGTTTGATAAGTTGAACTGTAAGTTGGATGAGTTGGATAAGTTGGAATGTAAGTTCGATGAGTTGGATAAGTTGAGGATGAGGTCGATGAGTTGGATAAGTTGGATGGTAAGTTGGATGAGTTGGATAAAGTGGACTGTAAGTTTGATAAGTTGGCTGAGTTGGACTGTAGGTTGGATGAGTTGGATAAGTTAAGAATGAGTTCGATGAGTTGGATAAGTTGAGAATGAGTTCGATGAGTTGGATAAGTTGTACTGTAAGTTCGATGAGTTATCTGAGTTGGACTGTAAGTAGGATGAGTTGGCTAAGTTGAGGATGAGTTCGATGAGTTGGATAAGTTGGTCGGTAAGTTGGATGAGTTAGATAAGTTGAGGATGGGTTCGATGATTTGGATAAGTTGGACTGTAAGTTCGATGAGTTAGCTAAGTTGGAATGTAAGTTCGATGAGTTTGATAAGTTGAGGATGAGTTCGATAAGTTGGAAAAGTTGTACTGTAAGTTCGATGAGTTGGCTAAGTTGTACTGTAAGTTCAATGAGTTGGCTAAATTGAGAATGAGTTCGATGAGTTGGGTAAGTTGTATTGTAAGTTCGATGAGTTAAATAAGTTGAGGATGAGTTCGATGAGTTGGATAAGTTGGACGGTAAGTTGGATGAGTTGGATAAGTTGAGGATGAGTTCGATGAGTTGGATAAGTTGGAATGTAAGTTGGATGAGTTGGATAAGTTAAGGATGAGTTCGATGAGTTAGATAAGTTGGACGGTAAGTTGGATGAGTTGGCTAAGTTGGACTGTAAGTTCGATGATTTGGATAAGTTGGACTGTAAGTTCGATGAGTAAGCTAAGATGGAATGTAAAATTGATGAGTTGGATAAGTTAATGATAAGTTCGATGAGCTGGATAAGTTGGACTGTAAGTTGGATGAGTTGGATAAGTTGTACTGTAAGTTTGATGAGTTGGATAAGTTGTACTGTAAGTTCGCTGAGTTGGCTAAGTTGGAATGTAAGTTCGATGAGTTGGATAAGTTGAGGATTAGTTTGATAAGTTGGACTGTAAGTTCGATAAGTTGGGTAAGCTTAGGATGAGTTCGATGAGTTGGATAAGTTGTACTGTAAGTTCCATAATCTGGCTAAGTTGAGGATGAGTTCGATGAGTTGGATAAGTTGTACTGTAAGTTGGATGAGTTGGCTAAGTTGTACTGTAAGTTCGATGAGTTGGCTAAGTTGAGGATGAGTTCGATAAGTTGGGTAAGTTGTACTGTAAGTTCGATGATCAGATAAGTTGGAATGCAAGTTCGATGAGTTGACTAAGTTGGAATGTGAGTTCCATGAGTTGGATAAGTTGAGGATGAGTTCGACAGGATGGATAAGTTGGACGGTAAGTTGGATGAGTTGGATCAGTTGAGGATGAGTTGGATAAGTTGGACTGTAAGTTGGATGAGTTGGATAAGTTTAGGATGAGTTCGATGAGTTTGATAAGTTAGACGGTAAGTTAGATGAGTTGGATAAGTTGAGGATGAGTTGGATAAGTTGGACTGTAAGTTGGATGAGTTGGATAAGTTGGACTGTAAGTTCGATGAGTTGGATAAGTTGAGGATGAGTTCGATGAGTTGTATAAGTTGTACTGTAAGTTGGATGAGTTGGCTAAGTTGTACTGTAAGTTCCATGAGTTGGCTTAGTTGAGAATGAGTTCGATGAGTTGGATAAGTTGTACTGTAAGTTCGATGAGTTGGCTAAGTTGAGGATAAGTTCGATGAGTTGGATAAGTTGTACTGTAAGTTTGATGAGTTGGCTAAGTTGTACTGTAAGTTCGATGAGTTGGCTAAGTTGAAGATGAGTTGGGTAAGTTGTACTGTAAATTCGATGAGTTGGATAAGTTGTACTGTAAGTTCGATAAGTTGGCTAATTTGGAATGTAAGTTCGATGATTTGGATAAGTTGAGGATGAGTTCGATGAGTTGGATAAGTTGAACTGTATGTTGGACGAGTTGGATAAGTTGGACTGTAAGTTTGATGAGTTGGATAAGTTGAGGATGAGGTCGATGAGTTGGATAAGTTGGATGGTAAGTTGGATGAGTTGGATAAAGTGGACTGTAAGTTTGATAAGTTGGCTATGTTGGACTGTAAGTTGGATGAGTTGGATAAGTTAAGAATGAGTTCGATGAGTTGGATAAGTTGAGAATGAGTTCGATGAGTTGGATAAGTTGTACTGTAAGTTCGATGAGTTGGCTGAGTTGGACTGTAAGTAGGATGAGTTGGCTAAGTTGAGGATGAGTTCGATGAGTTGGATAAGTTGGTCGGTAAGTTGGATGAGTTGGATAAGTTGAGGATGAGTTCGATGATTTGGATAAGTTGGACTGTAAGTTCGATGAGTTAGCTAAGTTGGAATGTAAGTTCGATGAGTTGGATAAGTTGAGGATGAGTTCGATAAGTTGGAAAAGTTGTACTGTAAGTTCAATGAGTTGGCTAAGTTGAGATGAGTTCGATGAGTTGGGTAAGTTGTATTGTAAGTTCGATGAGTTGGATAAGTTGAGGATGAGTTCAATGAGTTGTATAAGTTGGACGGTAAGTTGGATGAGTTGGATAAGTTGGACTGTAAGTTCGATGAGTTGGAAAAGTTGTACTGTAAGTTCGATGAGTAAGCTAAGTTGGAATGTAAGTTTGATGAGTTGGATAAGTTGATGATGAGTTCGATGAGTTGGATAAGTTGGACGGTAAGTTGGATGAGTTGGATAAGTTGAGGATGAGTTCAATGAGTTGGATAAGTTGGAATGTAAGTTGGATGAGTTGGATAAGTTAAGGATGAGTTCGATGAGTTAGATAAGTTGGACGGTAAGTTGGATGAGTTGGCTAAGTTGGACTGTAAGTTCGATGAGTTGAAAAGTTGTACTGTAAGTTCGATGAGTTGGCTGAGTTGGACTGTAAATAGGATGAGTTGACTAAGTTGAGGATGAGTTCGATGAGTTGGATAAGTTGGTCGGTAAGTTGGATGAGTTGGATTAGTTGAGGATGAGTTCGATGAGTTGGATAAGTTGGAATGTAAGTTGGATGAGTTGGATAAGTTAAGGATGAGTTTGATGAGTTAGATAAGTTGGACGGTAAGTTGGATGAGTTGGCTAAGTTGGACTGTAAGTTCGATGAGTTGGAAAAGTTGTACTGTAAGTTTGATGAGTAAGCTAAGTTGGAATGTAAGTTCGATGAGTTGGATAAGTTAATGATGAGTTCGATGAGTTGGATAAGTTGGACGGTAAGTTGGATGAGTTGGATAAGTTGAGGATGAGTTCGATGAGTTGGATAAGTTGGATTGTAAGTTGGATGAGTTGGATAAGTTGAACTGTAAGTTTGATGAGTTGGATAAGTTGTACTGTAAGCTCGCTGAGTTGGCTAAGTTTGAATGTAAGTTCGATGAGTTGGATAAGTTGAGGATGAATTCGATGAGTTTGATAAGTTGGACTGTAAGTTCGATAAGTTGGGTAAGTTGAGGATGAGTTCGATGAGTTGGATAAGTTGTACTGTAAGTTCGATGAGTTGGCTAAGTTGAGGATGAGTTCGATGAGTTGGATAAGTTGTACTGTAAGTTGGATGAGTTGGCTAAGTTGTACTGTAAGTTCGATGAGTTGGCTAAGTTGAGGATGAGTTCGATAAGTTGGGTAAGTTGTACTGTAAGTTTGATGAGTTACATAAGTTGGAATGCAAGTTCGATGAGTTGGCTAAGTTGGAATGTGAGTTCGATGAGTTGGATAAGTTGAGAATGAATTCGATGAGTTGGATAAGTTGGACGGTAAGTTGGATGAGTTGGCTAAGTTAAGGATGAGTTTGATGAGTTGGATCAGTTGGACTGTAAGTTGGATGAATTGGATAAGTTGAGGATGAGTTTGATGAATTGGATAAGTTGTACTGTAAGTTCGATGAGTTGGCTTAGTTGAGGATGAGTTCGATAAGTTGGGTAAGTTTTACTGTAAGTTTGATGAGTTAGATAAGTTGGAATGTAAGTTTGATGAGTTGGCTAAGTTGGAATGTAAGTTCGATGAGTTGGATAAGTTGAGAATGAATTCGATGAGTTGGATAAGTTGGACGGTAAGTTGGATGAGTTGGCTAAGTTAAGGATGAGTTTGATGAGTTGGATCAGTTGGACTGTAAGTTGGATGAATTGGATAAGTTGAGAAAGAGTTCGATAAGTTGGCTAAGTTGTACTATAAGTTGGATGAGTTGGCTAAGTTGTATTGTAAGTTCGATGAGTTGGCTAAGTTGAGGATGAGTTCGATAAGTTGGGAAAGTTGTACTGTAAGTTCGATGAGTTAGATAAGTTGGAATGTAAGTTCGATGAGTTGGCTAAGATGGACTGTAAGTTCGATACGTTGGCTAATCTGAGGATGAGTTGGATAAGTTGTACTATAAGTTCGATGAGTTGGCTAAGTTGGGCTGTAAGTTGGATGAGTTGGCTTAGTTGAAGATGAGTTCGATGAGTTGGGTAAGTTGTACTGTAAGTTTGATGAGTTGGATAAGTTGAGGATGAGTTCGATGAGTTGGTTAAGTTTTACTGTAAGTTCGATGAATTGGCTAAGTTGAGGATGAGATCGATGAGTTGGGTAAGTTTAACTGTAAGTTTGATGGGTTGGATAAGTTGGAAGGTAAGTTGGATGAGTTGGATAAGTTGGACTGTAAGTTCGATGAGTTGGCTAAGTTGGAATGTAAGTTCGATGAGTTGGATAAGTTGAAGATGAGTTCGATAAGTTGGGTAAGTTGTACTGTAAGTTTGATGAGTTAGATAAGTTGGAATGTAAGTTCGATGAGTTGGCTAAGTTGGAATGTAAGTTCGATGAGTTGGCTTAGTTGAGGATGAGTTCGATAAGTTGGGTAAGTTGTACTGTAAGTTTGATGAGTTAGATAAGTTGGAATGTAAGTTCGATGAGTTGGCTAAGTTGGAATGTAAGTTCGATGAGTTGGATAAGTTGAGAATGAGTTCGATGAGTTGGATAAGTTGGACGGTAAGTTGGATGAGTTGGCTAAGTTAAGGATGAGTTTGATGAGTTGGATAAGTTGGACTGTAAGTTGGATGAATTGGATAAGTTGAGGATGAGTTCGATGAGTTAGATAAGTTGGACTGTAAGCTCGATGAGTTGGCTAAGTTGGATTGTAAGTTCGATGAGTTGCATAAGTTGAGAAAATGTTCGATAAGTTGGCTAAGTTGTACTATAAGTTGGATGAGTTGGCTAAGTTGTATTGTAAGTTGGATGAGTTGGCTAAGTTGAGGATGAGTTCGATAAGTTAGAATGTAAGTTGGAATGTAAGTTGGATGAGTTGGATAAGTTGAGGATGAGTTGGCTAAGTTGTATTGTAAGTTCGATGAGTTGGCTAAGTTGAGGATGAGTTCGATAAGTTAGAATGTAAGTTGGAATGTAAGTTGGATGAGTTGGATAAGTTGAGGATGAGTTCGATAAGTTGGAAAAGTTGTACTGTAAGTTCAATGAGTTGGCTAAGTTGAGATGAGTTCGATGAGTTGGGTAAGTTGTATTGTAAGTTCGATGAGTTGGATAAGTTGAGAATGAGTTCAATGAGTTGGATAAGTTGGATTGTAAGTTGGATGAGTTGGATAAGTTGAACTGTAAGTTTGATGAGTTGGATAAGTTGTACTGTAAGCTCGCTGAGTTGGCTAAGTTTGAATGTAAGTTCGATGAGTTGGATAAGTTGAGGATGAATTCGATGAGTTGGATAAGTTGGACTGTAAGTTCGATAAGTTGGGTAAGTTGAGGATGAGTTGGATGAGTTGGATAAGTTGTACTGTAAGTTCGATGAGTTGGCTAAGTTGAGGATGAGTTCGATGAGTTGGATAAGTTGTACTGTAAGTTGGATGAGTTGGCTAAGTTGTACTGTAAGTTCGATGAGTTGGCTAAGTTGAGGATGAGTTCGATAAGTTGGGTAAGTTGTACTGTAAGTTGGATGAGTTACATAAGTTGGAATGCAAGTTCGATGAGTTGGCTAAGTTGGAATGTGAGTTCGATGAGTTTGATAAGTTGAGGATGAGTTCGATGAGATGGATAAGTTGGACGGTAAGTTGTATGAATTGGATAAGTTGAGGATGAGTTTGATGAGTTGGATAAGTTCGACTGTAAGTTGGATGAGTTGGATAAGTTGAGGATGAGTTTGATGAATTGGATAAGTTGTACTGTAAGTTCGATGAGTTGGCTTAGTTGAGGATGATTTCGATAAGTTGGGTAAGTTTTACTGTAAGTTTGATGAGTTAGATAAGTTGGAATGTAAGTTCGATGAGTTGGCTAAGTTGGAATGTAAGTTCGATGAGTTGGATAAGTTGAGAATGAATTCGATGAATTGGATAAGTTGGACGGTAAGTTGGATGAGTTGGCTAAGTTAAGGATGAGTTTGATGAGTTGGATAAGTTGGACTGTAAGTTGGATGAATTGGATAAGTTGAGAAAGAGTTCGATAAGTTGGCTAAGTTGTACTATAAGTTGGATGAGTTGGCTAAGTTGTATTGTAAGTTCGATGAGTTGGCTAAGTTGAGGATGAGTTCGATAAGTTGGGAAAGTTGTACTGTAAGTTCGATGAGTTAGATAAGTTGGAATGTAAGTTCGATGAGTTGGCTAAGATGGACTGTAAGTTCGATACGTTGGCTAATCTAAGGATGAGTTGGATAAGTTGTACTATAAGTTCGATGAGTTGGCTAAGTTGGGCTGTAAGTTGGATGAGTTGGCTAAGTTGAAGATGAGTTCGATGAGTTGGGTAAGTTGTACTGTAAGTTTGATGAGTTGGATAAGTTGAGGATGAGTTCGATGAGTTGGTGAAGTTTTACTGTAAGTTCAATGAATTGGCTAAGTTGAGGATGAGATCGATGAGTTGGGTAAGTTTAACTGTAAGTTTGATGGGTTGGATAAGTTGGAAGGTAAGTTGGATGAGTTGGATAAGTTGGACTGTAAGTTCGATGAGTTGGCTAAGTTGGAATGTAAGTTCGATGAGTTGGATAAGTTGAGGATGAGTTCGATAAGTTGGGTAAGTTGCACTGTAAGTTTGATGAGTTAGATAAGTTGGAATGTAAGTTCGATGAGTTGGCTAAGTTGGAATGTAAGTTCGATGAGTTGGCTTAGTTGAGGATGAGTTCGATAAGTTGGGTAAGTTGTACTGTAAGTTTGATGAGTTAGATAAGTTGGAATGTAAGTTCGATGAGTTGGCTAAGTTGGAATGTAAGTTCGATGAGTTGGATAAGTTGAGAATGAGTTCGATGAGTTGGATAAGTTGGACGGTAAGTTGGATGAGTTGGCTAAGTTAAGGATGAGTTTGATGAGTTGGATAAGTTGGACTGTAAGTTGGATGAATTGGATAAGTTGAGGATGAGTTCGATGAGTTAGATAAGTTGGACTGTAAGCTCGATGAGTTGGCTAAGTTGGATTGTAAGTTCGATGAGTTGCATAAGTTGAGAAAATGTTCGATAAGTTGGCTAAAATGTACTATAAGTTGGATGAGTTGGCTAAGTTGTATTGTAAGTTCGATGAGTTGGCTAAGTTGAGGATGAGTTCGATAAGTTAGGTAAGTTGTACTGTAAGTTCGATGAGTTAGATAAGTTGGAATGTAAGTTCGATGAGTTGGCTAAGATGGACTGTAAGTTCAACACGTTGGCTAATCTGAGGATGAGTTGGATAAGTTGTACTATAAGTTCGATGAGTTGGCTAAGTTGGGCTGTAAGTTGGATGAGTTGGCTAAGTTGAAGATGAGTTCGATGAGTTGGGTAAGTTGTACTGTAAGTTTGATGAGTTGGATAAGTTGAGGATGAGTTCGATGAGTTGGCTAAGTTTTACTGTAAGTTCGATGAATTGGCTAAGTTGAGGATGAGATCGATGAGTTGGGTAAGTTTAACTGTAAGTTTGATGGGTTGGATAAGTTGGAAGGTAAGTTGGATGAGTTGGATAAGTTGGACTGTAAGTTCGATGAGTTGGCTAAGTTGGAATGTAAGTTCGATGAGTTGGATAAGTTGAGGATGAGTTCGATGAGTTGGATAAGTTGGACGGTAAGTTGGATGAGTTGGATAAGTTGAGGATGAGTTTGATGAGTTGGATAAGTTGAACTGTAAGTTGGATGAGTTGGATTAGTTGAGGATGAGTTTGATTAGTTGGATAAGTTGTACTGTAAGTTCGACAAGTTGGCTAAGTTGAGGATGAGTTCGATAAGTTGGGTAAGTTGTACTGTAAGTTCGATGAGTTAGATAAGTTGGAATGTAAGTTCGATGAGTTGGCTAAGTTGATATGTAAGTTCGATGAGTTGGATAAGTTGATGATGAGTTCGATGAGTTGGATAAGTTGGACGGTAAGTTGGATGAGTTGGCTAAGTTGAGGATAAGTTTGATGAGTTGGATAAGTTGTACTGTAAGTTGGATGAGTTGGCTAAGTTGTACTGTAAGTTCGATGAGTTGGCTAAGTTGAGGATGAGTTCGATAAGTTGGGTAAGTTGTACTGTAATTTCGATGAGTTAGATAAGTTTGAATGTAAGTTCGATGAGTTGGCTAAGTTGGTCGGTAAGTTGGATTAGTTGGATAAGTTGAGGATGAGTTGGATAAGTTGGACTGTAAGTTCGATGAGTTGGCTAAGATGAAGATGAGTTCGATGAGTTGGGTTAGTTGTACTGTAAGTTCGATGAGTTGGATAAGTTGCACTGTAAGTTCGATGAGTTGGCTAAGTTGGAATGTAAGTTCGATGAGTTGGATAAGTTGAGGATGAGTTCGATGAGTTGGATAAGTTGGACGGTAAGTTGGATGAGTTGGATAAGTTGAGGATGAGTTTGATGAGTTGGATAAGTTGTACTGTAAGTTCGATGAGTTGGCTTAGTTGAGGATGAGTTCGATAAGTTGGGTAAATTGTACTGTAACTTTGATGAGTTAGATAAGTTGGAATGTAAGTTCGATGAGTTGGCTAAGTTGGAATGTAAGTTCGATGAGTTGGATAAGTTGAGAATGAGTTCGATGAGTTGGATAAGTTGGACGGTAAGTTGGATGAGTTGGCTAAGTTTAGGATGAGTTTGATGAGTTGGATAAGTTGAACTGTAAGTTGGATGAGTTGGATAAGTTGAGGATGAGTTTGATGAGTTGGATAAGTTGGACTGTAAGTTGGATGAATTGGATAAGTTGAGGAAGAGTTCGATGAGTTAGATAAGTTGGACTGTCAGTTCGATGAGTTGGCTAAGTTGGATTGTAAGTTCGATGAGTTGCATAAGTTGAGAAAGAGGTCGATAAGTTGGCTAAGTTGTACTATAAGTTGTATGAGTTGGCTAAGTTGTATTGTAAGTTCGATGAGTTGGCTAAGTTGAGGATGAGTTCGATAAGTTGGGTAAGTTGTACTGTAAGTTCGATGAGTTAGATAAGTTGGAATGTAAGTTCGATGAGTTGGCTAAGATGGACTGTAATTTTGATGAGTTGGCTAATCTGAGGATGAGTTAAATTTGTTGTACTATAAGTTCGATGAGTTGGCTAAGTTGGGCTGTAAGTTGGATGAATTGGCTAGATTGAGGATGAGATCGATGAGTTGGGTAAGTTTAACTGTAAGTTTGATGAGTTGGATAAGTTGGATAAGTTGGATGAGTTGGATAAGTTGGACTGTAAGTTTGATGAGTTGGCTAAGTTGGAATGTAAGTTCGATGAGTTGGATAAGTTGAGGATGAGTTCGATGAGTTGGATAAGTTGGACGGTAAGTTGGATGAGTTGGATAAGTTGAGGATGAGTTTGATGAGTTGGACAAGTTGAACTGTAAGTTGGATGAGTTGGATTAGTTGAGGATGAGTTTGATGAGTTGGATAAGTTGTACTGTAAGTTCGACAAGTTGGCTAAGTTCAGGATAAGTTCGATAAGTTGGGTAAGTTGTACTGTAAGTTCGATGAGTTAGATAAGTTGGAATGTAAGTTCGATGAGTTGGCTAAGTTGGAATGTAAGTTCGATGAGTTGGATAAGTTGAGGATGAGTTCGATGAGTTGGATAAGTTGGACGGTAAGTTGGATGAGTTGGCTAAGTTGAGGATAAGTTCAATGAGTTGGATAAGTTGTACTGTAAGTTGGATGAGTTGGCTAAGTTGTACTGTAAGTTCGATGAGTTGGCTAAGTTGAAGATGAGTTTGATGAGTTGGGTAAGTTGTACTGTAAGTTCGATGATTTGGATAAGTTGTACTGTAAGTTCGATGAGTTGGCTAAGTTGTACTGTAAGTTCGATGAGTTGGCTAAGTTGAGGATGAGTTCGATGAGTTGGGTAAGTTGTATTGTAAGTTCGATGAGTTGGATAAGTTGAGGATGAGTTCGATGAGTTGGATAAGTTGGACGGTAAGTTTGATGGGGTTGGCTACGTTGTAATGTAAGTTCGATCAGTTGGCTAAGTTGATGATGAGTTCGATGAGTTGGGTAAGTTGTACTGTAAGTTTGATGAGTTAGATAAGTTGAGGATGAGTTCGATGAGTTGGATAAGTTGGAAGGTAAGTTGGATGAGTTGGATAAGTTGGAATGTAAGTTCGATGAGTTGGATAAGTTGAATATAAGTTCGATGAGTTGGATAAGTTGGACATTAAGTTGGATGAGTTGGATAAGTTGAGGATGAGTTTGATGAGTTGGATAAGTTGAACTGTAAGTTGGATGAGTTGGATAAGTTGAGGATGAGTTTGATGAGTTGGATAAGTTGTACTGTAAGTTCGATGAGTTGGCTAAGTTGAGGATGAGTTCGATAATTTGGGTAAGTTGTACTGTAAGTTTGATGAGTTGGATAAGTTGGAATGCAAGTTCGATGAGTTGGCTAAGTTGGAATGTAAGTTCGATGAGTTGGATAGATTGAGGATGAGTTCGATGAGTTGGATAAGTTGGACGGTAAGTTGGATGAGTTGGATAAGTTGAGGATGAGTTCGATGAGTTGGATAAGTTGAACTGTAAGTTGGATGAGTTTGATTAGTTGAGGATGAGTTTGATGAGTTGGATAAGTTGTACTGTAAGTTCGACGAGTTGGCTAAGTTGAGGATGAGTTCGATAAGTTGGGTAAGTTGTACTGTAAGTTTGATGAGTTAGATAAGTTGTACTCCAAGTTGGATGAGTTGGCTAAGTTGTACTGTAAGTTCGATGAGTTGGCTAAGTTGAAGATGAGTTTGATGAGTTGGGTAAGTTGTACTGTAAGTTCGATGAGTTGGCTTAGTTTATGATGAGTTCGATGAGTTGGGTAAGTTGTATTGTAAGTTCGATGAGTTGGATAAGTTGAGGATGAGTTCGAAAAGTTGGATAAGTTGGACGGCAAGTTGGATGAGTTGGCTACGTTGTACTGTAAGTTCGATCATTTGGCTAAGTTGAGGATGAGTTCGATGAGTTGGGTAAGTTGTACTGTAAGTTTGATGAGTTAGATAAGGTGAGGATGAGTTCGATTAGTTGGATAAGTTAGAAGGTAAGTTGGATGAGTTTGATAAGTTGAAATGTTAGTTGGATGAGTTGGCTAAGTTGGAATGTAAGTTGGATGAGTTGGATAAGTTGAGGATGAGTTTGATGATTTGGATAAGTTGGACGGTAAGTTGGATGAGTTGGATAAATTGAGGATGAGTTGGATAAGTTGAACTGTAAGTTGGATGAGTTAAATAAGTTGAGGATGAGTTTGATGAGTTGGATAAGTTGTACTGTAAGTTCGATGAGTTGGCTAAGTTGAGGATGAGTTCGATAAGTTGGGTAAGTTGTACTGTAAGTTTGATGAGTTAGATAATTGGAATGTAAGTTCGATGAGTTGGCTTAGTTGGAATGTAAGTTAGATGAGTTTGATAAGTTGAGAATGAGTTCTATGAGTTGGATAAGTTGGACGGTAAGTTGGATGAGTTGGCTAAGTTAAGGATGAGTTTGATGAGTTGGATAAGTTGAACTGTAAGTTGGATGAGTTGGATAAGTTGAGGATGAGTTTGATGAGTTGGATAAGTTGTACTATAAGTTCGATGAGTTGGCTTAGTTGAGGATGAGTTCGATAAGTTGTGTAAGTTGTACTGTAAGTTCGATGAGTTGGATAAGTTGGAATGTAAGTTCGATGAGTTGGCTAAGTTGGAATGTAAGTTTGATGAGTTGGATAAGTTGAGGATGAGTTCGATGAGTTGGATCAGTTGGACGGTAAGTTGGATGAGTTGGATAAGTTGAGGATGAGGTGGATAAGTTGAACTGTAAGTTGGATGAGTTGGATAAGTTGGACTGTAAGTTCGATGAGTTTGATAAGTTGAGGATGAGTTCGATGAGTTGGATAAGTTGGACAGTAAGTGGGATGAGTTGGATAAGTAGGACTGTAAATTCGATGAGTTGGCTAAGTTGGACTGTAAGTTGGATGGGTTGGATAAGTAGAGAATGAGTTCGATGAGTTGGATAAGTTGTACTGTAAGTTCGATGAGTTGGCTGAGTTCGGCTGTAAGTTTGATGAGTTGGATAAGTTGAGGATGAGTTCGATGAGTTGGATTAGTTGGTCGGTAAGTTGGATGAGTTGATAAGTTGAGGGTGAGTTCGATGAGTTGGATAAGTTGGACTGTAAGTTCGATGAGTTGGCTAAGTTGAGGATGAGTTTGATAAGTTGGATAAGTTGGACTGTAAGTTGGATGAGTTGGGTAAGTTGGACTGTTAGTTCGATGAGTTGGATAAGTTGAAGATGAGTTCGATGAATTGGATAAGATGGACTGTAAGTTGGATATATTGGATAAGTTGAGGATGAGTTCGATGAGTAAGATAAGTTGGACTGTAAGTACGATGAGTTGGCTAAGTTGAGGATGAGTTCGATGAGTTGGATAAGTTGTACTGTAAGTTGGATGAGGTGGCTAAGTTGTACTGTTAGTTCGATGAGTTTGCTAAGTTGAAGATGAGTTCGATAAGTTGGGTAAGTTGTACTGTAAGTTCGATGAGTTAGATAAGTTGGAATGTAAGTTCGACGAGTTGGCTAAGTTGGTCGGTAAGTTGGATTAGTTAGATAAGTTGAGGATGAGTTCGATAAGTTGGACTGTAAGTTCGATGAGTTGGCTAAGTTGGAATGTAAGTTCGATGAGTTGGATAAGTTGAGGATGAGTTCGATAAGTTGGAAAAGTTGTACTGTAAGTTCGATGAGTTGGCTAAGTTGTACTGTAAGTTGGATGAGTTGGCTAAGTTGAGGATGAGTTCGATGAGTTGGGTAAGTTGTATTGTAAGCTCGATGAGTTGGCTAAGTTGTACTGTAAGTTGGATGAGTTGGATGAGCCAACTCATCGAACTCATCCTCAACTTAGCCAACTCAACGAACTTACAGTACAACTTAGCCAACTCATCCAACTTACAGTACAACTTATCAAACTCATCGAACTCATCCTCAACTTATCCAACTCATCGAACTTACATTCCAACTTAGCCAACTCATCGAACTTACAGTACAACTTATCCAACTCATCGAACTCATCCTCAACTTATCCAACTCATCGAACTTACATTCCAACTTATCCAACTCATCCAACTTACTGCCAACTTATCCAACTTATCAAACTCATCTTCAACTTAGCCAACTCATCGAACTTACATTCCAACATATCCAACTCATTGAACTCATCCTCAACCTTTCCAACTCATGCAACTTACAGACCAACTTATCCAACTCATCAAACTCATCCTCAACTTATCCATCTCATCCAACTTACAGTCCAACTCAGCCAACTCATCGAACTTAAAGTACAATTTATCCAACTCATCGAACTCATTCTCAACTTATCCAACTCATCCAACTTCCTGTCCAACGTAGCCAACTCATCCAACTTACAGTCCAACTTATCCAACTCATCCAACTTTCTGTCCAACTTATCCAACTCATCGAACTCATCCTCACTTAAGCCAACTCATCCAACTAACAGTACAACTGAGCCAACTCATCGAACTTACAGTACAACTTATCGAACTTATCGAACTCATCATCAACTTATCCAACTCATCGAACTTACATTCCACCTTAACTTAGCCAACTCATCGAACTTACAGTACAACTTATCCAACTCATCCAACTTACAGTACAACTTACCCAACTTATCAAATTCATCCTTAACTTAGCCAACTCATCGAACTTACAGTACAACTTAGCCAACTCATCCAACTTACAGTACAACTTATCCAACTCATCGAACTCATCCCCAACTTATCCAACTCATCGAACTTACATTCCAACTTAGCCAACTCATCGAACTTACAGTACAACTTATCCAACTCATCCAACTTACAGTACAACTTACCCAACTTATCAAATTCATCCTCAACTTAGCCAACTCATCGAACTTACAGTACAACTTAGCCAACTCATCCAACTTACAGTACAACTTATCCAACTCATCGAACTCATCCCCAACTTATCCAACTCATCGAACTTACATTCCAACTTAGGCAACTCATCGAACTTACAGTACAACTTATCCAACTCATCGAACTTACAGTACAAATTACCCAATTCATCGAACTCATCTTCAACTTAGCCAGCTCATCGAACTTACAGTACAACTAAGCTAACTCATCCAACTTACAGAACAACTTATCCAACTCATCGACTCAACCTCAACTTAGCCAACTCATCGAACTTACAGTACAACTCATCCAACTTATCCAACTCATCGAACTTACAGTACAACTCATCCAACTCATCGAACTGGTCCTCAACTTATCCAACTAATCGAACTTACATTCCAACTTAGCCAACTCATCCAACTTACAGTCCAACTTATCCAACTCATCCTCAACTTATCCAATTCATCCTACTTACATTCCAACTTATCCATCTCAGCGAACTCATCCTCAACTTATCCAACTCATCCAACTTACCGTCCAACTTATCCAACTCATCGAACTCATCCTCAACTTATCCAACTCATCGAACTTACATTCCAACTTAGCCAACTCATCGAACTTACAATACAACTTTTCCAACTCATCGAACTTACAGTCCAAATTAGCCAAATCATCCAACTTACCGTCCAACTTATCTAACTCATCGAACTTACAGTACAACTTACCCAACTTATCGAACTCATTCTCAACTTAGCCAACTCATCGAACTTACAGTACAACTTAGCCAACTCATCCAACTTACAGTACAACTTATCCAAGTCATCGAACTCATCCTCAACTTAGCCAACTCATCGAACTTACAGTACAACTTATCCAACTCATCAAACTCATCCTCAACTTATCCAACTCATCAAACTTACAGTCCAACTTATCCAAGTCATCCAACTTACAGTCCAACTTATCCAACTCATCGAACTCATCCTTAACTTATCCAACTCATCGAACTTACATTCCAACTAAGCCAACTCATCGAACTTACAGTACAACTTATCCAACTCATCAAACTTACAGTACAACGCATCGAACTCATCCAACTTACAGTCCAACTTATCCAACTCATCGAACTCATCCTCAACTTATCCATCTCATCCAACTTACCGTCGAACTTATCCAACTCATCGAACTCATCCTCAACTTATCCAACTCATCAAACTTACATTCCAACTTAGCCAACTCATCCAACTTACAGTTTAACTTATCCAACTCACCGAACTTACAGTCCAACTTAGCCAACTCATCCAACTTACCGTCCAACTTATCTAACTCATTGAACTCATCCTTAACTTATCCAACTCATCGAACTTACAGTCCAACTTATCCAACTCATCGAACTTACAGTACAACTTATTCAACTCATCAAACTCACCGTCGTACTTATCAAACTCATCGAACTCATCCTCAACTTATCCAACTCAAGGAACATACATTCCAACTTAGCCAACTCATCGAACTTACATTCCAACTTATCTTACTCATCGAACTTACAGTACAACTTACCCAACTTATCGAACTCATCCTCAACTTATCCAACTCATCAAACTTACAGTACAACTTATCGAACTCATCCAACTTACAGTCCAACTTATCCAACTCATCCAACTTACCGTCCAACTTATCCAACTCATCGAACTCATCCTCAACTTATCCAACTCATCGAACTTACATTCCAACTTAGCCAACTCATCCAACTTACAGTTTAACTTATCCAACTCATCCAACTTACAGTCCAACTTAGCCAACTCATCCAACTTTTCGTCCAACTTATCTAACTCATCGAACTCATCCTCAACTTATCCAACTCATCGAACTTACAGTCCAACTTATCATACTCATCGAACTTACAGTACATATATACAACTCATCCAACTCACCGTCGTACTTATCCAACTCATCCAACTCATCCTCAACTTATTTAACTCAACGAACATACATTTCAACTTAGCCAACTCATCGAACTTACATTCCAACTTATCTAACTCATCGAACTTACAGTACAACTTACCCAACTTGTCGAACTCATCCTCAACTTAGCCAACTCATGGAACTTACAGTACAACTTAGCCAACTCATCCAACTTACAGTACAACTTATCCAACTCATCGAACTCATCCTCAACTTATCCAACTCATCGAACTTACATTCCAACTTAGCCAACTCATCCAACTTACAGTTTAACTTATTCAACTCATCGAACTCATCCTCAACTTATCCAACTCACCGAACTTACATTCCAACATAGCCAACTCATCGAACTTACAGCACAACTTATCCAACTCATCGAACTCATCCTCAACTTATCCAACTCATCCGACTTACCCAACTCATCCAACTTACCGTTCAACTTATCCAACTCATCGAACTCATTCTCAACTTATCCAACTCATCGAACTTACCCAACTCACCAACTCATCCAACTTATCGAACTTATCTTTTAACTCATCGAACTCATCCTTAACTTATCCAACTCATCAAACTTACAGTCCAACTTATCCAACTCATCGAACTTAGGGTACAAGTTATTCAACTCATCCAACTCACCGTCGTACTTATCCAACTCATCGAACTCATCCTCAACTTATCCAACTCAAGGAACATACATTCAAACTTAGCCAACTCATCGAACTTACATTCCAACTTATCTAACTCATCGAACTTACAGTACAACTTACCCAACTTATCGAACTCATCCTCAACTTATCCAACTCATCAAACTTACAGTACAACTTATCGAACTCATCCAACTTACAGTCCAACTTATCCAACTCATCGAACTCATCCTCAATTTATCCAACTCATCCAACTTACCGTCCAACTTATCAAACTCATCGAACTCATCCTCAACTTATCCAACTCATCGAACTTACATTCCGACTTAGCCAACTCATCCAACTTACAGTTAAACTAATCCAACTCATCGAACTTACAGTCCAACTTAGCCAACTCATCCAACTTTTCGTCCAACTTATCTAACTCATCGAACTCATCCTCAACTTATCCAACTCATCGAACTTACAGTCCAACTTATCCAACTCATCGAACTTACAGTACAACTTATCCAACTCATCCAACTCACCGTCGTACTTATCCAACTCATCCAACTCATCCTCAACTTATCCAACTCAACGAACATACATTCCAACTTAGCCAACTCATCGAACTTACATTCCAACTTATCTAACTCATCGAACTTACAGTACAACTTACCCAACTTGTCGAACTCATCCTCAACTTAGCCAACTCATGGAACTTACAGTACAACTTAGCCAACTCATCCAACTTACAGTACAACTTATCCAACTCATCGAACTCATCCTCAACTTATCCAACTCATCGAACTTACATTCCAACTTAGCCAACTCATCCAACTTACAGTTTAACTTATTCAACTCATCGAACTCATCCTCAACTTATCCAACTCACCGAACTTACATTCCAACTTAGCCAACTCATCGAACTTACAGCACAACTTATCCAACTCATCGAACTCATCCTCAACTTATCCAACTCATCCGACTTACCCAACTCATCAACAGCTCAACTCATCCAACTCATCGAACTCATTCTCAACTTATCCAACTCATCGAACTTACCCAACTCACCAACTCATCCAACTTATCGAACTTATCTTTTAACTTATCGAACTCAGCTTGCTTAGCTTACTCAACTCATCGAACTTAGCTTGCATCTTGCTGCATATAATGGTTCAATGTTGTACTCATGACCAACTCATCCTAACATATGCGCAGCTATTATAACTTACCGAACTTAGCTCAGCCATTGAAGCATCTGGACACATCACCAACTCATCCTAACATATGCGCAGCTATCATAACTTACCGAACTTAGCTCAGCCATTGAAGCATCTGGATACATATCATTGTTTAAAGACCCAACTTACCGAACTCATCGGCTATAATGGACAGCTATGGCAACTTACTCAACTTAGAACTTAGAATATAGGGACCTATCATATGTATGTTTGTTGTAGTTATATATATATATATATATATATATATATATATATATATATATATATATATATATATATATATATATATATATATATATATATATATAGTTTTAAAGTCACACACGTATTGGGCCTTGGGTAAATCCTGTACTCGAATTTTTGGGTCTAAGATAATATATTGGGTCTTTTCCTAAGTATTGGGCCTTGACCCAACTATTTTCCGACCCAATAAATTTGTCATTCTGAAACGAGGCAAACGGCTAGAATATAACCAATGAGAGTGTATCGTCAAACCAACATATTGGGTCACGATTTGCCGCCGATATAGATTTCCCATATTTCTTGTATATTTGTATATCGCGGTATACAAATGCGCATGCGTAAGTTTACAGAATGCGCTAGTCTGGTACCCGGCGTCTCTTTGTGTACGAAAAGTAGACGTCTGGCACAACCGTAAAATGGTCGCCTACACAGATCGAAAACAAAGACAGAGTCGGAGAGACAGGGTACCAGACTAAGAATGCGCATGCGTTGTTCGAAAAATTCAGCTGAAAATGGCGGAATGGAAGCTTCAGTCCTAGACTTCAGGTACGTTACTGAGAAAAAAAGGCAGTGATAGTAGTCAGACAGTAATCGTATATACTCGTCCGACATTAAAGCATCATGCTGAGTATTGGAATACACATGATAATTGGTAGCCTAATTGTTTCAAACGGACATATCGACAATATCATAAGTTTTCGTGGGTCTTAAAAACTTTCTTTCTCTATATACTGCCTGGCGCTCGCTTTCGAGCATTATCGGCAGGTGTACATTGTACACTCCGGGTTGCAGGATGAAAGCCTACAAGTAACCATATCGAAATTACCGTAGGGTTCTTTAACCAGCACAGGGGGTGACTTTCCCTGCACAGGGGACATCCAGTTAACGTCCCGATCCGAAGGACGATGCACTTATCTAGCGTCATCCCTGCAAATGACACTAGAGAAAGCGTGTTCGGTCACCGCGAAATTTTTCTCGCCGCGAGCGGGAATCGAACCTGGGACCTCTAGCACCAGAGGCAAGTGCCTAACCACTGAGCTACCACGCTTTACGTGGCCTTCCTAATAAATTTTCCATTTGATCCGAACCTGCCGTGCACCTCAACTACATTGCTATACCTGTGTGAATATACTTGAGGGTTTTACCTAGAAGATTTACCAGTGCGGATCTACAGCCTTATGGCTTGGATACAGAATACAGAATCGCCTTGAAACCAACCAAACTGCAATGATTTCGTCAAACTACATTAAATGACGTTCGGCGAGGTGGTAAAGCTGTAGAATGAAGAAAGAGAAGTTATTTGACACTTTTGGCATTAATTATTTATACCTAAATGAGCTAAAATCGGACATATAAATGCCTCCGCTCCTGGGTTTCAACGATCAAATTATTTTCGCTGTTATTGATGAACATAAACTTTTGTCAGACAAACAACATGCATTCAGAAAATGGCATAGCTGTGAAACTCAGTTGACTAAGGTCAGAGCTCTTACTAGAATTTTGAAAACAGGAGTTCAGGACTCCCATCTGGCAAAAAGTAGGAGTCCCACTGGAAAAATTGGGAGTCCTACTCCAAAAAAGTTGGAGTCCCACCAATTTGTGCATACCGTATATCTTTTCCATTTTAGCCGTAAGTGATACATTTAAATAATTTTTAGATCAACTGATTCTAACCCTTTAAGCATTAATTGATTGTTCCTACTTAACAAAAACAAAATATTTTGGTACTATATTTTTTCATGTAACCTGAACACACATTTTCTTTTTTGTTTGGCCTTATCAAAATAAAATATTTAACTGTTGGTACTTGTTTTATTCATAAACAAGACAGAAAGACATGCAGACAGACAGACGGATAGACAGACGGACAGACAGACAGCAGTCCTCTGTTTTGTATAATCTTATGCAAATGGAAGTGTTTTTTCTTCTAAAAAACGCATCTCGCTAGTGTCCATGGCGATTGCAATGAATAGACTGACATTACTTAGTCATTTTACATGGCTTCCATGATTTAGAATGAACGATTTTACTTGCTGAAAGTTTATTAATCTAGACACGCGTCTTGAACTGATGAAAAATTTCATCGCACGGCTTGTAGTGTAGCTTCATTTGGAACTTTTCTCAGTCGGACGTTGCCATATACGGCTTACCAGGGCTTCCGTTAGGCGGACGTACGCCGTATATTACGTCCAAAAATCGGCTGTGTACGCCGATATTACACATCAAAGACGTACCACGGACTTCTGAAAATTCCTTAGTACGGCCGAAAATGGATATCGAGACGTCCTGTCTGCAGAAAAAACCCGCCCAGATTTACCAGATTACATGATTTATGTCCCGCCTTCGTATTGGAAACTCATTTAGTTTGTTTATTGACCACGCTAGGACGTCCCACTTGACTGATTTCGAGAGTTTTTTTGACAGCCAGTGTCACGTGTGGGTTTCAGTCGGAAGCGTAATTATAAAAGCGTGTCATCCAACAGGTGTGAAATTTTACATCGACACATCTTGACAACGGCCTTAGAAACCATTCTCGCGAGACGGACGTCCAGTCCCTGAGCAATAAAGCGATACGGCCAACAGCCCAATCACTATCCGTTTTGTTTGAAGTGCCGACGTGACACTTTGCACGCTTGTGAAATAACTTTTATAAACTCTACACGTCTGCGTCGTAATTAATTGTGTAGATCCTGCGCATGCGATAATTTAGTACTTGAACGCTCCTTCTACACAGGCAATACACCAACGAACATACAGCATATTAAAAACGAATGTTGTTTTGTTGCAAGTTTTAAACTGTACAAGTACAAGCTTATAAAAATTAATTGTTACACAAAATAAGTACAAGCTTTTAAAATAAAAATTGCTACACAAACACTCTCCCAAACAAATCTATCTATCTACCCTACCCTACCCTTCCATACCCTACCCTACCCTTCCATACCCTACCCTTCCATACCCTACCTAACCCTACCCTACCTAACCCTACCCTACCCTACCCTACCCTACTCTACCCTACCCTACTCTACCCTACCCATCTATGCATTGTAAGGAACAAAGAATGATCTCATTCTGTATAAGTACAAGCTTATAAAAAATAATTGTTACACAAATAAGTCCAAGCTTTTAAGATAAAAATTGCTACACAAACGCCCTCCCAAACAAATCTATCTATCTACCCTACCCTACCATTCCCTACCCTACCCTACTTGAAAGGAACAAAGAATGATCTCTGAAATATATATCTTATTTTTCAAAGCAAGTTTGACAATCCACCACACCGCGACGTTATCACAGAAAAAAAGTGGGACTTCCAAAAAAATTCAATGGGACTTCCAAATTTCAAGGGTAGGAAGTCTGGACTTCCTGGATTTGAAAGTTAATGGAAGCCCTGGCTTACCGCTGAACCGTTTCTTTTTCTTCAAACAATCCTCAGACTCTTTTGTTTGCCGTAGCAATGAACGAAAGAAGGAATGCAAATCCGTAAAATTACTGTTTTTTTTCTCCATGTTTATGTTGCTCAAATCGCAAATGAGTGCAATTAAATATGTTTTCTTTTCATCCCTAATCAGTCGAATTCGGAAGTCGGTAGTCCGATGTTGTTTACAATACCCTATTAGTTTTTCTCCCTTTAATGAACGGTAAATCCCGATAATCCTTGCTTAATTACTTTAACAAAACCCCCAATTTCTAAGTCCATGACCTTCACCTCAAGCATAGTCTACCTGCTAAGTTTGACCCTCACGAATTAGGACGCCTTCCACGACCTCACGATCGTATTTTGAAAAATAGCCATAACTCATGCTTCCTTCGCTTGCTCACGATTTCACTTTAAACAGGAAAATTCCAAAAAATGTCTATTTTTGGGGCTCTCTCCGAGACTCTGGATCGTCAAAATTGTGTTTTCTCTCAACTTCCGCTACATTCAGACAATCTCAGTCACCGAATCTATATTTATCTCCGGGAAAATTCGTCACCTGGTCTAGAAATAGGTAAAGCTAAAGGTTTCCAATAGTCTTAAAATAGCGTGGGTATAAATAAACCGAGTATTCGAAAGCGATTCGAGCCGAAAACGACCAAATGTGTACTTCTGTTTTTATGTAGATGAAATATTGGCCACTATTCCTAGAAAACGCTGGAGAATAAATCAAAGTACCAAATGGATGGGAGATCGATTTTACCTGGGTTAGGAAGGTTGAAGAGAGCAACAGCTTTGTGTTTTGTAATCTTTGCCAAGGCATTTCAGTTTTTTCCACGCCGTTAAAAAAAGATGTAGAGCAACGGAAGGTATCACCTTTCATTAGCTATCGAACATTGCTTAATTTTACATAAACGCTTAAATATAGAAAAAACCTCTCCGAAAAACAGTGCTCCAGATAGCGTCCGTATCTCCATATATTATTTCTGGCCGATACGGAGCAACTATAAATTTTATCGGTATCCGGTACTGATGCTTTCAAGCCATTACGGTTCATTTTTTTCGGTAAACCATACCACCTGGATGAGTTCTCATAGAGGCTTGCATCGAAATATCATCAAAGTGACTGAGCTTCTGTATGCGTCGCAGTCACCAAGAAGCTGACTGGTTTTAAATATTTTACTCCTGAATTAGTCTGTTCAAAGTAGATGGATTGTAAACCAGTCGTTTTAAAACTGAAAGTAGACAGCATGGCCTTGAGTAATGACAAGCAGGCCTTAACTCTACGGTTTTTGAGCCTCAAGACAAATCTGCGGAAAACTGTTGCTGCCATTACGAGATTTTAAATGCTATATAGTATTATCTGAGCTGCTGTTAGCATCACACTTAGAAAGGGAACGTACTGATGGGTAGAAATTTACAGTTCAAATCCAATGTGATTCGCATGAGCCAATTTCATACCACCCATTTAGCATTGTAAAATTACCGTTTTTACACAAAGACATGAGGCAAAATTATTAAAACATGCATTGGTAACTTCTTTCACTTAATCACTTGGCCTCTATATAATTGAGCCGTGACATGACAAAACCAACACTGTTGATGTGCATCCAGCACAGACTCAGATCAGCCTGGGCATCTGCCCAGTCTGATCAGTCTTCACTGTCCGCATGGCAGTAGCTTAGGTCCTTAGCTACCCTTTGAGCACTTAACGAAGAGCTGGTCAAGCTGGGTGAATGCCCAGGCTGATCTGAGCCTGCACTGGGCACACAACCAAATTGTTGGGATTGCCTTGTTGCGGCTCATATAAAATGTTGCATGTTCAAAGCCTTATTAATGCTTTTTTTTTATGTTGAATTCACATAGGAAGTTATTGGGTCTTATACGAAAACTATATAATTATTGGGTCTCAAAAGAACATACAAATGTATACTGAAAGCTTTAATTTGATCTAAAATATAGGAGTTATTGGGTCTTGTTACCCCAACTATTGGGTCTCTTATAAGCTTATTAGAGACGCGATTGGAAATTCTGAGCCTGAGATACTTTGAGTAAATTTTTGCATGCACATGTTTAAACGTGCATGTTTAACAGGACTGATTAGTATCCATTGTCTATGGGAGAAATAGTACGTAAAACTATGTTTTGCAAAATTATTGAAACATGCATTGTTAACTTATTTAATCACTGGGCCAGTCTGATCAGTCTTCACTGTCTGCATGGCGGTAGCTTAGACCCGTAGCTACCCTTTGAGCACTGTCAAACTGGGTGAATGCCCAGGCTGATCTGAGTCTGCACTGGGCACACAACCACATTGTTGGTTTTGTCGTGTCGCGGCTCATATAAATTGTTGCATGTTCAAAGCCTTAGTAATGCAGTCTTTTGTTGTTGAATTCACTTAGGAAGTTATTGGGTCTTATACAAAAACTATATAATTATTGGGTCTCAAAAGAACAGACAAATGTATACTGAAAGTTTTGATTTGATCTAAAATATAGAAGTTATTGGGTCTTGTTACCCCAACTATTGGGTCTCATATAAGCTTATATGAGTGATGATTGGAAGTTCTGAGCCTGAGATACTTTTAGTAAATCTGTGCATGCATGTTTAACATGACTGATTAGTATCCATTGTCTGTGGGAGAAATAGTATGGTAAATTGTATATTTTGCAAAATTATTGAAACATGCATTGGTAACTTCTTTTACTTAATCACTGGGCCTCTATATATAAATTGTTGGGTCTCAAAGCTGACATGTTCAAAGCCTTAGTAATGCAGTTTTTTTTATGTTGAATTCACTAAGGAAGGTATTGGGTCTTGTATGAAAACTATATAATGCAATTTATTATGCCCCCGCCATTCAAAATGGGGGGCATATAGTATCATCCCTGTCCTTCCATACGTAGCGTAGCGCACATACGTACAAAATGGTTTCCGTTCAATATCTTTTGAAAGCAGTGGTGTATTGAATTCATATTTTATACACAGGTATATAATCATAAAATACAGGTCAAGGTTGATGTTGGGTAAAATCCATCGATTATTGTGGGAGTTATGGCCCTTTTTCGACTTCTGTTTCTATGAAAAAATGGTTTCCTTTCAATATCTTTTGAAAGCATTGTTGTTTTGAATTTCTATTTCATACTAAGGTATATTTATAAAATACAGGTCAAGTTTGATGTTGGCCAAAATTCGTCGATTATTGTGGGAGTTATGGCCCTTTTTCGACATTATTTTGTATGAAAAGCTGGTTTCTGTTCAATATCTTTTGAAAGCATTGGTGTATTGAATTCATATTTTATACACAGGTATATAATCATAAAATACTGGTCAAGTTCGATGTTGGGCAAAATCTGTTGATTTTTGTGGGAGTTATGGCCCTTTTTCGACTTCATTTTTCATGAAAAGCTGGTTTCCGTTCGATATCTTTTGAAAGCATTGGTGTATTGAATTCATATTTTATACACAAGTATATGATCATAAAATACAAGTCAAGTTCAATGTTTGGCAAAATCGGTAGATTATTGTGGGAGTTATGGCCCTTTTTATGCCCCCGTGACGATAGTCAGGGGGCATTAAGATTTGCCCCTGTCTGTCCGTCTGTCTGTTCGTCACGCTTTATGGTATAGAGTTTGTGTAATCAACTCCTCCTACAGTTTTCAATGGATCTTTTTCAAACTTTGCATACATGTTTATGTTGTGGACATATTGAAGATATGCATGTGGATTTTTGTTGGACCTTGAACTAATTTTGACAGAATCATGGCCTTTTGAACTTAGTCATTTTAGGCAATTTTTTGCATGGTAGGGTATAGAGTTAGTGTAATCAACTCCTCCTACAGTTTTCAATGGCTCTTTTTCAAACTTTGCATACTTGTTGAGGACATATTAAAGATGTGCATGTGGATTTTTGTTGGACCTAAAATTAATTTTGACAGAATTACGGCCTTTTGAACTTAGTCATTCTAGACAATTTTTTGCATTGTAGGGTATAGAGTTTGTGTCTCACAGCGTTCAATGGATCTTTTTCAAACTTTGCATACAGGCTGTGAATGTATTGAAGATGTGCATGTGGGTTTTGTTGGACCTAGAATTGATTTTGACAGAATTATGGCCTTTTGAACTTAGTCATTCTAGGGAAACTTTGCATTGCAGGGTATGGATTTTGTGTTATCAAGTTGCTCCACAGTTTTCAATGGATCTTTTTCAAACCTTGTCTACATATTGTGGGCATATTTGAAGATATGCATGAGGCATATTGATAGGTCTAGAATTAATTTTGACAGAATCACAGCCTTTTTTCCTTAGTCATTTTGGGCAATTTTTTACATGGTAGGTTATCTTTGTAGGTGCTTTATGGATATACTTATCATGTGACAGGCGCTGCACGGGGGCATCATCAGTGTCTTACAGACACAATTGTCTAGTTTGACTTCATTTCATACAATAATGGTTTCCGTTTGTTAGTTTTTGAAAAGTTACTTGTTTCTGGGCTATTTCTTTTGGAAAGTTGCATAGCATCCATTTCTGCGATAAGATACAGAATTTCATCACAGAACAGTCAGGACACCCCCCTCCAAGCCTCTCTCTCTAAGCCCCCCCCCCCCCCCCACACACACACCACCACCACCACACACACACTTCTCTTGATCCAAGAAGCACAATACATCTGCCCAAGGAAAACAATAAAACATATACCACAGAAGTCTGCCTTTGTGAACCTAGTTACAATGTATGCTACAAGTGCCAGTACCTTAAACAAGGTGCCATCTTACCTAGGGCACTAGGCGGGGGCATCCGTGTCATATAGACACATTTCTAGTGTAATTTGATCTAATTAAAGAAGTTATTGGGTCTTGTTACCCCAACTATTGGGTCTCTTATAAGCTTATAAGAGGGATGATTGGAAGTTCTGAGCCTAAGATACTTCTACTAAATCTGTGCATGCATGTTTAACATGACTCACAGTGAGTAGTATGTATTGTCTATGGGAGAAATAGTACGGTCAACTTTATGTTTTGCAAAATTATTAAAACATGCATTGGTAACTTCTTTCACTTAATCACTGGGCCTCTATAAAATTGAGCCACGACATGACAAAACCAACAATGTGAATGTGCATCCAGCACAGACTCAGATCAGCCTGGGAATCTGCCCAGTCTGGTCAGTGTCTTTGCTGTCCCCATGGCAGTAGCCTAGACCCTTAGCTACCCTTTGAGCACTTAACAAAGAGTCTGGTCAAACTGGGTGAATGCCCAGGCTGATCTGAGTCTACACTGGGCACACAACCACACTGTAGGTTTTGTCGTTTCGCGGCTCATATAAATTGTTGCATGTTCAAAGCCTTAGTAATGCAGTTTTTTGATGTTGAATTCACTTAGGAAGTTATTGGGTCTTATACGAAAACTATATAATTATTGGGTCTCAAAAGAACATTACAAATGTATACTTAAAGCTTTAAGTTGATCTAAAATATAGAAGTTATTGGGTCTTGTTACCCCAACTATTGGGTCTCATATGGTAAATTCTCTATTAGTTCGAAGACCCTAGCAGTTCGAACACCAAAATTCATCTTCAAGCGGCTCCTCAAAACTTTCTCATTTACTTTGAACATTGGGTTTTTCTATGCATTTGAATTTTTACTACTTCGAACACCAAATAAAATCTTGAATTCACAAAATACACGACAAACTTTTCAGGTGTTTTCAGTTTTGTTTTCCCGACGCAATGTGCGAAGAGAGCAACTCTCTTGGTCTAAATGTCAATCGTGCATCCTCGCCGATATTTACGGAGCTGGCTGAATACGAGTGCAAACAGCAAAGACTTGGATCAGCCTACACATATGCACCGTCTGATTAGGGTCTTCTCTATCTGCATCAACAATGGGAATGTACATGTTGACCCGAGAAAGATTGAGCTTAAGAAGCTATGAGCTTGCGGGGATGCGCAGGCTGAACTGAGTCTTTACTTTTCGTACATGCGAAAAGGGGCCATTTTTCAGAGCAATTCTTGTCATGTATAGCGATAATGTGCATGTGCGCTAAAGTGCGTTTGGGAAAGATACATGAAGGACAGATGAGAAACCGGGTTGCAAAAGAAATAAATTGTCATAACGACAAACTCTTCTTTCCTGACAAAATCAGTCTAGATACTTGCGCAAACAGAAAGCAGCGACCAGCCTGCGCATATGCATGGTCTGTGCATTTAAACAAAGCTCGCGGTAGCCGTAGTATCGGTTTATCACTGGTATAGCTGGCCCGTGGTCTCAAAAGGGCATCAGGACACATCCGATCAGCAAACACCCGCCTCATACTATGCATACATATATGCGAACATTGACCAGTCTAACAAATTTCCAGGATTCGCCGATAGTTTGCAAAATAATTGTTTTTAAGATGCGCAGACTGGTCTAAGGCTTTGCTGTTTGCACATGTAAAATACGGTACCTTTCTCATGACACGTTGCCAATATATCTGCACCCTTTGACATAATATTGGACAGACCAAAATAGGGAAGATCAAAAGGACCGCATCTTCCAGAATTAGAATGAGTATGTTATTAATAGAAGCCCGTGAATTTAAAGCAGGCCACTTGCGGCAAATGAATAGGCAGGGCACATCGTTTTTCTCCCGGAAATTGGCAATTCAAATAGTTCGAACACTAAATATTTTCATGACTGGCAATTTCTAATACTTCGAACACCCCGATCAGTATTTATTTTTTAACTGTTCGAACTAAATGAGAATTTACCGTAATTATAAGCTTATAAGAGGGAAGTTTGGAAGTTCTGAGCCTGAGATACTTTTAGTAAATCTGTGCATGCATGTTTAACATGACTGATTAGTATCCATTGTCTATTGGAGAACTAGTATGGTAAACTGTATATTTATATTGTCACTGCAGATATTTTGACAAAACTTTTACAGAAATGTTTCTTGAGTAGTCCTCTATCAACCACATGAAATTTATGTAAATTGCACAATTAGGCTGGTTGCCATGGCAACCGAATAGTAAAAAATAGAAAAGATATTAAAAAATCATCTCCTCAGAAACTATACAACCAATAAAGCTCAAACTTCACAGAAAGGATCTAGGTACTACCGTCTATAAAAATACTGTTTTCCTGGGCAATTGCTCCGGCAGTTTGGTTGCTATGGCAACTTAAAGTTGCCATTGACTTATAATGGGAAAATTGAAAATTTGCATTTATTGCTATGTGACTGCAGATATTTTGACAAAACTTTTACAGAAATGTTCCTTGAGTAAGCCTCTATCAACCACATGAAATTTATGTGAATTGCACAATTTGGCTGATTGCCATTGCAACCGAATGGTTAAAAATAGAAAAAATATTAAAATATCATTTTTGCAGAAACGATGTGGCCGATAAAGCTCAAACTTTACAGAACGGATCTTTGTACAAGCCTCTATAGAATTACAGTTTTTTTTATGCAATTGCTTCAGCGGTAAGGTTGGTATGACAACTTATAGTTTCCATCGAAATATAATGGGAAAAATGGAAAGCTGCAGTTTTTGCTACATGTATCTCCCTGCACTTATTTTTGGATTTTTTAACTACAGATATGTTGCCTGAGTAGTCCTCTATGATTCCTATTAATTTTGTCCAAATTGCCGAATTTGATTTGTTGCACATCATGGCAATATTAAATATTTTTGAAAAAATATTTAAAAAATCTTTTCCTCAAAAACCATAAAGGGGGATGAAGCTGATTCTTTGCATACATGTTCATGACATTAACTGCTACGTAAATATTGTTTTTTATTATTGTTGCCCACGTGGTTTCATTACTATGGCATTTTAAAGTTTCCATATACTTGTATTGGGAAAAGTGCAAATTTGCATTTATAATATTTAAGCAAAAAGTTTTACAAACATGTTTTTTTTATTTTAACTTGATCAAACTTCCTAATATTTACTAGGACAAGCATAACAACTCAGTCTAAATTGAAATTAGGCCGAATCGTACAACTTACTTCAGTGTTTCTTATTCTTGAGTGCTAAGGGTGAGCTACAGGACCAATGGTCCTTTGGTTTAAACAAATATTGGGTCATCATTTATATGCAAACATTGGGTCATCATATACATGTATGAACAAAAACATTGGGTCATACCATAAAATTATACATGATTATTGGGTCATATACAAGTATTGGTCCATCATGTAGAATACACTTGGTTGTGATTTCAGGGGTGGATCCAGGAATTTTGGATAGGGGGTTTGAATTTATCTGAGGTGGGGTTCGATTTGCACAGTTCGACCAATTTTGCTGAAATTTCCCATGAAATAAAATAATTAAGGCTGAAGAGGGGGGTTTGTTTGAACCCCTCGAACCCCCTCTGGATCCGCCACTGGATTTTGAGACCAGTATCAAGATTTATTGATGTGAAGAGGCCAATATTAGCTATACCTGTATATTACACTAAGGTCAGCTGTATTTATCACAGGTCACCTGTATTGAACTGAGGTTGACGACACATAGTAATCAGGGTGGATGATCTCATGTTTTCTTGCCTCATTTTCTTAATCATTCTAAAAGAGGAAACCCCGGGAATTCTTCCTGTTTTAGTTTATAATATTATTGTTTCTGTATACATTCTTTCAAAATGCAGCACAGTGAATGTGTAATCATGAGGACTTTAATATGATCTTTGCCATTTTATTGTGGGTTTCATTGTTTTTGTATTTAATCGTCACCCAAAAATCCAATACCAGAAGTAGGCTGTAGCACGTGAGTGAACAGTTGTCACTCTAAAACGGGGGAGGTTTAAAGATGAAAACAAGTAAACTCAGTAAAAACAAGAATACCAGTTTAAGGTACTTACAACCATGCATTCAGTGCGCTATATTCTTTAAGACTGCATTTGGCAACAATGAAGTTATTTTGAAAAATACTACCACAAAACAATCATTGTGCTGGAATTCCCAGTATTTCCTGTGACCCATACCAGGTGATCATCCACCATGGTAATAATAAAATCAATATTTTGAGATAGTTACTGGATAAAAGTGTCATTGATCAAGTGATTTAATATGTATTGGCCCAGTTACAGGTCCTTGGTCAGCTGTATTGGGGTCTCAGGCCAATACAGCTGCTTACAAAGGTCCAGTAACTGGGCCAATACCAACTCACTTGATAATAAGTTGATTAATAACAATTATATGGTGGATGCACCAGTTTTTGGGAGGCTCCAGTTTTTGGGGTATTATATAAGTTGCTCTGCTCCTCTTGTTTAAGATGGTTTCGGACCATCCATTTTGTCAACACAATCTTAAGTGTAATTGATTTCAAATTTGAAATGTTGGTGCATGTTTTTTTTGCACATCTGCAGGGGTTTCATTAAGAGGAGGGAGGCGGGGATTTTCCCCTTCTACTCAGGCATGTTTCCCCTGCTACTTTTGATAAATTTGTATAGCGTCTATAGGCAAATACTGTCAAATCACCCGCCTACTTTGCCTTGCTACCCGGATGCCAAAAAAGTTCATGAAACCCCTGCATCTGATAAGGTATCTTTTCATGCAACCAGGGCTGGCTGATCGAAGCCAATGTGCTAATCGATTATCGGCCAGTTCTGACCAATAATAAATCGATAAGTTATCACACAGGACCTTAAAAAAATTTCAGGTGTCTGAACGAAATAAAATTTTACCATTTCCTTGTCATTCAAATTTGAACTTTTGTTGCCTTACGCGAGCCCATTGTGGGGGTGATAGTGGAAACATGGCAATTAAATTTCACCTGCGATACTCATGTCAAGATGATATTGCCATTTTAAACATGTTATTTAATGTTAATTGATAATAAGGAAATTAGTGCAAAGGCGTCCATAATAATTATTGTTGACAGTGGCATAGCTAATATTAAGGCATGAATGACTATAAAGCCTCTGGTTTAATGATGCAGCTATTTTCTGGCCAGTACTGGAATTCATTCATTTGCACATGGCCATACTATACATAAAACAAAATAGAAATAGTTTTTCAGGACCTTGTATGCATGATAAAGTGAGATTACATCGTGTGAAGGCAAGTGGTAAGTAACTGGACATTTCTATAGATTCGTTACACAAAATACCAATACCGCATATAACCAAAAATACTTCTGGTGGGCTTCCGGTGTCTGCAGTAAACAAAAGCGGAAAAATTTTAAAGAATGCATGCAGTTTTAGTCTTGAAAAACCTGATAAAAATGCTCTATAACAATCGATAAGCTGGAAATGCTTATCGATAATCATTTTTAAGGCCTCCATCTATAGACTAAACAATAATATGATCAATTGTGGCAGCAATGCCAATCACTTACTATTTAAATTTACCACACCAAAATCAAGAACAAGAACAGTTGTTTAATCAGTGAAAGAACAGTCATAAAGGTTCACCAAAAGTTCTTGAACGTTTAAGAACTTGATATTAGTTCTAGAACAAATTTCACAGAGGACCAGTGTTCAAGAATGATTCAGGTTCCAGAACCATTGTGAATTGTTTTATCAGTTCTAAAACAGTTCTAAAGGTTCAACCAAAGTTCTTGAATGTTCAAGAACTCTATGTTAGTTCTAGAACAAATTTCGCAGGGGAAAGCGTTATGTGTATAAAGTGAACTTGAACAAGCGTGCAAAATTTAGTCTACTGAATCTTTCAGTGGACTGATCAGATTTGAAGAAATTGGCCATGCATATTTGTAAGTGCCCTGACATTTCTTTTGGATCAAGGTATACAATCAATCTAAAAGTAAGCAGAGAACATGCCCAAAGAACTGTTCAACCATGAACAACCATTGGTCCTCTTGTTTGTTTATTCGGTTTTTATACGCCCGTCGAAGACGGGTCATATTATTTTACTTCATGTGTACAGCATCAAAATATTAATTGTTGGGGCTGTAAATTTATAATAATTGTTGGGTCATTTAAAACAGGAAGTAACAGGACAGCCATTTTAAAATGGAGACAACAAAGTGCATGTCAGGAGGACCATCTATATATCTTTTAAGGAAAAGAGATGTTGACTTTTTAAAACACTCTTTATTTGTTACAATGAAAGATTGTTGTATTCATACATATTCAAATGGATTTTTAATATACTTTCAAAATCATTCTTCATGGATTATTGCAGCATTGTTACTAGAGACTGAAAAAATATTTCACCAAACATTTAGGTAAAATATTTTTTTGTTTGATTTGGGTTTTAAAGCCATTCAACACTTTTAAGTCAGTCACAGTGGTTCAGTTGTTCGAATCACACTGTTGCTGGGTTCACTAGTACGTACAACCCAACCCTCTTATAACACGGATCTCGTGGTCCGAAGTTCCGAACAAACAACTATTTCAGATAAAGAATAGTGCTAAAATGATCATCACTTATCCATACATGTGGTATATCCAGATTTCAGTTTGCAGCGGCTATGCACGCTCTCCTGGTCAGGCAGCAAAACGCAGTCGGTAGGCACCTGACTCATAAGTCAGAGGTCTGTTTGATACCCGGTCTGGCCATACACTTTTGTTTCTCCTTCTGCTGACTCAAGAAGGGCAGTTGTCAGTTTCTGGCAAAAGTTTGTGTACTTAGTACTGCTTAACCTCTTAGGAGGTCTAAGCCTGCCCAGGAATAGTGTGGTTAGGTTAACTGGCCGTCCCGACATAACCATAGCTATTTGCCATGGACCTAAAGCAACAAATCTATCAATCAGTCTGCTGGTCAGTAAAGAAAATCATGCTGTTGAGCACTTTTGCCGATGTCATTCTTTTTAACCAGCCGGCCATTTTTTGCATGCCTTTTTGGAAGCAAAGGGGTGCTTATGCGATACCCCTGGTGCATGTCAATGTTTGCGGTTGCATTCGATCCCGTGCGGGTGATAAAAAGGTTCACCTGCTGCGTTTAGGCGTTTGAAGATTTGAAATAAGCTCACTATAGTGAGTCCATGACATCATCACATGCTAATTAAACAGGCATGCATGTCCGAATTATGTCAACAAGAGGTGTCACTAGACAGCATAGCAAGCTTGACTTGCACTTGCCCAATATGAAGACTAAGTTATAAGTACATGTCCTTGGCCTTTAAAGTGTGAGGTCGGTGATGCCTGGAACTGAACTGAACAAAACTATGGGTCTTTAAGAAACTGTAGCCAAGAACCCCCCCCCCCCCCCCACCACCACCACCACCACCACCACACACACACACTCTTCTATTGATCCAAGAAGCACAATACATCTGCTTTCGGAAGAGCAATGAAACATGTACCACAGAAGTCTGCCTTTGTGAACCTAGTTATCCTTCAAGTGCCAGTTCCTTAAATTAGGCACCATCTTACTTAGGGCACTAGGCGGGGGCATCTGTGTCCTATGGGCACATTCTAATTTTATTTAGTGATGTAAACAAAAAGTTGCAAAGTACCAGGTTGTTTACATAATTGGGCAGCAAAATTGACACTTCAGCAATTCAGACTTTTGAAGGTTTTCCCAGTCTTGATTCCTCTGAAATGACAAGGGTGTCTCTTCATTTATCAGCTGGCTGTCCTTTGCTAAATGACACATTAACGACCCTTTAGGATTAAGGATCAATTTTCCCATTCATTTTAATGTTTATTGTCGCACCAATAGAGATTGAACTGTTGCTTCAGTAGTGCTGTGCTAGGTAAAATCCGTACTAATGATCTGAGATTTCCGCCAGTAATGGACAATATTGGCCTTCCATGGAGCTAGAAAGGAGACAAAGGGTCTAGATATTACCTGTTTGGAGGAAATTTTTCCAAGTCATCGGCGGTGAAAACAAATTATTTTAGGCAATGAAAAGAAAATAGAACTCAACTCCAGTAATTTCTTTGCATCCAAGGGGGTGGTTTGGACTGAGCGTTGTTGAGGGGGAACAGTGTCTGGAGCAGAACTGCTGATAAAGGATGCACTGCTCTAGACACTGCCCTGAATTGTTTTCTTTCTCATCTATTCCGGCCGACTAGGGTATATGGCCAAAGCATCCCAGCCCTTAAATCCAGCAGGCACAGGGCGTCTCGGTGGCCTCGCACTGGTGTCATTGGGACGTCAGTGAGACGTCACTGCGACGTCATATGCCTGCTGGGAAGATAAATGTGATTAGATCAGTTTCTTGTTCCTATGATAAGTTGTAGATGCCCTAAAATGTAAAGAATTTGGCAATCTGAATAAAGAATTGAATTGAATTGAGTAATAGAGGTCACAGGAATTCTTTGACATTCAACCAAGGTCTCTCATATTTTGACTGTTTCAAACTATCAGGTCATGATTTGACCTTTGACCTTTTTACTCACTTGAGCGATTCAGAGCCTCATGGCCCTCTTAAATCACATTACTTTCCTAAAAGCTATGTTGTGAAGAAAGTGCTGACAGACTCTTTACTGCAAGCTTTTGCACTCAGCTTAACTTTTCATGTTTTGTTTCAGGCAAACAAAATGCAACGACAGAAACGAGTCAAACCTCAGATTACAAGCAGGAGCCTTGAAGACCTAAATCCATATAAATACTGTAATTTAGAATTCATTGACACCTATATTGGTAAGTATGTTTCTGTATTTTTGTCTGATTTAAGACGAAGTTATGAAAGACATTAATGCTTCTGGTACAGGGACTTTAGTGCTGACCCTGACCTACTGAATTCTGACAGGGTTCTCACTTAAATTTTTTAATAGTGGTGCAAGTTGGAAAACCTTTATGGTTACAATATGGCCACAACACAAGTGCACGTAGCAAACTGGGAGGTGTTAAAATACAGTTGTTATACAGTTTTTTTCCTGAGCAGTTGAAAAGCAGTTTTTCAACAGTATTTTGCAGGTACAACCAGTTTTTACTTAATTTGCATAAACAGCATTATTGTCAGTTAAAAGGCAGTTTTTTTGTTGTTTTTTTAGCAAAAACATTTTTCCAGTTTAAATGCAGTTAAAATTCAGTGAAAATGTCTGCTTTTTAGGCAAAATATTTAAATGAGCTAATTTTGATATATTACTAGGTTTACTTTTAGGTTGCAGCAGATTAGTTGATGATGATCTTCTGTATGCTGCTGGTGACCAAAGGAGAAGGTCACAGACTTTAAAATTTGTATCTTATACATGTAAAATTTTTGTGTTTGAAGTTTAATATCATTAGGCCGTGGAGGTGGCCGGGGGTATACATGAGCCCCTGCTCACTTGCTCTAGTTCCTTTTGCAAAAAAGTTGATAAATACACGAAACCAGCAGAATTCAAATTTGCAAAAACAGTGCCTACTCTAAACAGATACACATCCCTCCATAAGGACTTATGTGAGACAATGAACATGTGCGATTTTGTATGTGAGAGTACGTCATGTGCTAATATGTCACTGCTTTGGCCAGTTTACACAATCAGGTGACTTTGAGTGACATTTTGGGTGTGGCTTGGAACTGTGTATCACTTAAAGGCCTGTATTTCATTTGTTATCTGTTGCTTAAATTATTGGAGCCTTGGTAGCTCAGTCGGTTTAGGGCTGACCTGATGACCTGGCGGTCCGGAAGTTGAGGTTGAACCCTGCTGTTGGCGGGAATCTTTTCAATCTTAAACAGGGTTCCATTGCACACAACCTTTCATTATGACTCACCCATTGTCTGATTTGACTGAAATACTATTAAAAAGAGTGTAACATTACAAATCATCCATACATCCATTATAAATTGTTCTTTAATTTTGATTAAAATATGCACAAATACCTTTAATTGCAGGTTATGGTGTCTTTGCAAAAGAGACCATACATAAAGGGGAATTAATCCTGGAGTACAAAGGAACCTTATCTTGTGCTGATAAGTGCAGAGATGAAAACAGTTGGAGATTTTATTTCAAACATGATAACCAGACCTTCTGGTATGTATAGAGCTATTAGAGAATAAAATTTAGTTTGCTATATGCAGTGGTTTTCTTTTACCTCTGCATCCTGCTTCTTTGATGCATATACTTTGCTGAGGATGAAACATTTTAAAAGATGTGCATTCACAGGATGCAAAAGATTTGAAGCAAAAATTTGACTGTATCGTAGAAGCCATATTAAACTAAGGTTTCAATGGACTATTGATACCTTAGTTTAATATGGCTTCTATGATACTGAACAGATTTGGCTGCACAGTTGCTTTTTATCAGCATGTCTAAGAAGGGTTGCAGAAATCTGAGATTGGGATGCAAAGATTCGCAGACTAATGGGTCCTGTTACTTGCTGAATAGATTTGTAAAAAAAATGCTGGTGATCATTAGGGCTTAATTTTCTTTGTTTATATGGATAAATGGTAACAGTTCGTGTAAATGTGCTAACTGTTTACAAAATTTACAGATCGTTTAACCGAACTTGAACATGTGGTAGACCATCAACATGTTGAAATGTCTTACAGTAGTCAGTAGTCTATTAATGTACTTGACAGCATCCTCAGAAACATCTAAATCTTTTATATTTTAAATTCTGTGTCCTATGAAAACTAATGACATGTACATGTTATGCCAGAAAATATTATTACATCATAATTGGGAGCTAACTTAAGGTGGTGTACATCAAAGACAAAGTAATCTTTGACAACAGCATGTGTGGCATAATTGAAAAATTAGGCCTACCTAGCTAAAGACAGATTTTATGGTAAAGTTTTGAAGTGGTCGTGGCCTATAAGTCAATGTCATGGACTTAAAGTTCATGCTAAAGTTTTATATTATAGTTTTTAAGTTTTTATATTTTCTATACCCTTTGATCGATTTGAATTATATATGGTATGATGAAAGATATTGGCCGGAAAGTTTATTCTGCACTGTCCCCACCCCTGTTGACCTACAGGTCAAGGTCACAGCCTTAGAGAAGTTTTATATTGAAAGTTGGGATGTTCTTGGCTTAAGTTTTTGAAGGCATACTCTCCTTAACCCTAAGATAGATTTACTTTAGACCTACACATATGTTAGGTAATGGTCAAAATTTTTAGGCAGTAAGTCCACTCCAACCCCCATTGATGTCTGGGGTCAAGATCATGGACATAATTTTTTCGTTAAAGTTTTTGGTTAGTTTCTTAAAGGCACAGTATTATCTCAGTTTGTGGAAGGATTCAGTTGATACTTAGTCTACAAATTAAGAAAAGACTTAGTCTACAAATTAAAAAGGCTTAGTCTACAATTTAAGAAAAATCATAGGTATAACCAATTTTTCAGATCAGTTTAGGAAAATAATAATGCAATTTATATGCATCGGATATAATATTATTATTTATGTAATGGGACAATCTGCATGGCATGCATGCTAAATGTTTACCCAAGCAGGGTTGGCAACTTAACTTTATTATTTAATTGCATACCGTTAGGTAGAGGTTAATTGCACACTGTTGGTCGGGGTCCGGAGCAGCATAAAGGGCGATTTGGGAGAAGTAGTATAGAACATAAAGGGAAATTCAGTATTTGGGCCAAAATTTCTTAAGTCCTGAAAATGTTGCAAAACTTCACCATGCCTGGAAGCTCTAGGCTGACCCCTGGAGAGCAGATTGTGTACCACATCTTTGATATGCATCACTCAAGCAATCAAAGCTGGGACAGTTAAGCATTGTGTGGTAGTAAAATAAAAGTCTTCATATCTATTCCAAATGTAGATAATTTTAAGGCTTTCATTTTCTTCACTTTTGTCTCTTTCGTCTGATTCTAGTGTTGATGCAACAGAGACAGATTGCATCGGAAAGATGGTTAATGATGAATTGCCTAGAAAAGCTAACTGTAAGATGAAAAAACTCATTGTTGATGGGAAGCCCAGACTATGCCTCTTTTCTCAAAGAAACATTGCAATTGGAGAGCAGTTGAATTATGACTATGGCGTTTCTGACCTACCCTGGAGAAAATTAAAGGTATTTGACACTTAACCTGCTGTTTGAGCTTAAGTTTAGCTGCTCTTTAACCCCCTTCCCATCTTCGCTATTGTAAAACTCAGGTTTCCCATGAGCTCTGGAAAACCTCGAAAATGACTTAAAAAATTCCATGCATGGAAAAATCATGGAATTTGAAAAATGATGAAATATGGAAAAACATGGAATTTTAATATGAGATGCCAGTTTAGATGTCATTATTTCTCAAATTTTTCTCGCTCTATTTGCTCCATTGTTGGCAAAACACAGAAAGAAAGACTGCTTTGAATAGTCATGGAAATTTAACTTCAGTCATGGAATTATCGTAGAAAAGTCATGGAATTTTATTTCTTATTATCTGTGGGAACCCTGAAAACTGAGAATACAATAACATTCTCTCGGATACTAGATTTTTCTTTTGTACATTACTATTGTAGCTTGCTATTAAAGAAAATGACACTGTGAATAAAAGTACGGTACTTGACTTGAGTAAATTGTTACTGCAAACTGACGTCAGTCATGGTGTTAGATTGTGAAACGTCATTTTTACCCTTGAAAGACGTTACAAATACATGTAAATGAGCGCCGATCTGACAAAAGGGTCCTTCGGGCATTTTAGCAGTTTTTGTGTAATCAAAATTTCAAAAACGTCTAAATTTTCAAGATTTTGCATGTTCTTAGAGTAGAGTCAAATTGCTTCTTACATGTTATACAATCAAAGCCGCAAACAGTTCTGATAAAATTAAGTGATACTTATAATGTATGTTGCCATGACAACAGCTGTGCATATGGACTAGACACTTCCTTTAAAAGAGGGTACCTCATTTCAAATGATTTTGTAAACACGGGAAGTGTGTATGTGGGCTATTTGTGCAGTCTATGCAATTGCATACACATCAAATTTACAGAAACATGCAGCTTTCTTGAACTATTGCTCTTAGCGTCTTTGTATAAGCTTCATTAGTTAACACAATGACGTTGACGTCAGAACGCCATTAGCAACGTTAAGTGACGTCATGTTTAAAAGGCATCATCTATAGATACGAGTTTAAACCCTTATATCTTTGTTATTTGCAAAGATAATCTCTTCAAATTTCCTGTAATTGTTCACAACAGCTAAATTCTCTTTCTCTGTAAATATCTCAATTTTGACTTTTATTGCCGGAAGATCCCTTTTGTCAGATCTTGGCTCATATGTTTTTTTCTCTAAATTTTGAAGTTGGAAGAGAACAGCAGAACAAAATTATTTGTTCTGCTGTTCTCTTCCAGCTACAGAATTTGGAGAAAAAAAGTTTAGGGTAGGGTGTAAAAATTTAGGGTAGGTCGAGTAACCTGAACCACATATTTTTTTCTTGGCCTTAGAGTCCTTACTGTTAGCATGGACAAAGCTTGGGTCCTAAGCTACCAGTTGAGACTCAGATTAGCATTGGCAGATGCATAGGCTGATCAGAGTCTTCACTGTACAAAAAATAAATTGATTTTGTCATGTGTATGCTCATATTATACTGTTATGCCAAATTACACATTTAGGAACCACTAGTATACAGGGTTAATCGAGCATCTTTACTGATAAGTCAAAGAGTAGTTCAAAAACTTTTGTTGGCAGAATATTGATTGTCACACTATGGTTTGACATGTGTTTGGTATTTATAAGGACACTCTTAATAAAATATGTATGGGTTATAGATCATATATTACATTTACAAAGGAATTAAGTGGGAACAAGCGTAGGGGGTGAACCACTTAATTTCTTTATATTTGTAATATATGATCTATGACCTACTTATAGTTTCCTCCTCCGCTTTCCTGACTGCGCCTTTGGAAATGGTCGCATTGACCACTTCACTGATTTACTTAATGATTTACTTAATAGATATTACAAGTATTGACAAAATATGTGATTAAATTGACAAAATTTTACATTTCTGTGCAAACTGATTGGTTGTGAAGCACAGGAAGGGGGGAGTAAACTACAAGTTGACAGATAGAACAAAAATGCAACAGGAATTAGTACCTGCAATATCAGCACTCAGTTAAGCAAAACTTTTGATCATAAAATTGTGATTTTCTCATATTCTGTCAATTTAAACATGTTTTGGGTGCCTAAAAGAACCGTCTCATTGAGTGCCAATTTTATTTTAGTTTTATTCTCATGGTTCATATTTTCTATCCTACAGATTGGAAGTTCAAGCCGAGATGTCTGGAACTCACAGTAAAAGAGCCATTTTGAAGACAATTACATAAATATTTAAGCCACAGACACATTTTCCTTCAATATTGCATTTTTCTGCAATGAAGATACATTTTTTAGTTTGACATTAAAAATGGTGCATTTTTGTGGGCCACATAAAGTCGCTTTGGTTTCCCATGCAATTACACACAGGAAAACCAGATTCTTTCAAATGCCTTCAAGGATGAGCAGACAATACTTCTAATAGATTGGTAACAGCTTATCCATAGGCTATCAAAGTACTTCAGCAGACAACAATTGGAGTAAATGGCAGGAAAATGGTCAACTTCATAGTCAAATAACTTGCGAAGAAATAGTCTACAGACACTCAGACATAGATGTTATACTGTATGCAAAAGTCACTTTGCGATAAAAAAATTGAGCGTTTGTCATAATTTTTTAGGTTTTTTTTCAGATCGTGTTGTTTTCAGATACAGTAAAACCTGTGTAAAATGACCACTCAAAAATAGATAAAACAAAGATCTTAGTGACAAATGGTAGCCTAATGAAGGTCAAAGGTATTGCAGAATGCTCCCCTTGGAGCATTCTGCAATACTTTTGACCTGCATTAAGCGAAAATTGGTCTTGAAAACCAATTTTTTGTCTTTATTAGAGTGGCTGTTTTACACAGGTTTTACTGTACAATGTACATTTCCTGTTAGAACTTAATGTAAAATATATTCCTTTGTATTTTACTTTCATTTCCACTGTATACAAAGTATGCAATGCTTTGTTTATCATACGATTGTATTATAGTGTTGAGAACTGTTAGCCCTTAATGCTCCAATCGCAACAAAAGTGGTCTGCTTTTCTCGTCTGCTAAAATGTTTAAGAAGCCTCTGTGGCAAACAGTCTGGACCCAGATCAGACTGCTCCTTTTGGAGCAGTCTGTTCTGGATCCACACTGTTTGCTTCTATACTCAATTCGTCAGTAATGCTAGGCAATTATTTGCAGCAGACGACATTTTCAGATGCATTTTTTTCTTGGCGCTTGCTCGCCCCCAATGATAACTTTCCTTTCCAATAACCATGCCTACTTGAACTCTTTGTCTACTAGTGTCATCTGCTGATAATCTTTGCAAACAGTTTGGACCCAGATCAGGCCCGACAGAATGTCGGGCCTGAACTGACTCCAAACTGTTCGACACTCTTATGGTATCCCTGGAAGAATTTCTTTGTAAAAATTAGCAGGCGACAAAACGCATGAAAAGTTACCCAGCATGTTGAGAGTTAAGTCCACTAACTTTAAGCTAAATCTTAGACTAATGCACCAGTCATTGGTATCCTTGCCCCCCCCCCCCCCCCCCCCCTCCCCCCCCCTCCCCCACACATACGGGGATAGCGGTGGAGTAGCCGGGCTATGGGGCAGTGCGAGTACTTTTTGATTTTCCCTGCAGTGCCGGGGAAGTGCAGGGATTATAACATTGGGACACTTACCCCCATGAGATTTTCTGTAGTGTAGGGCGGGGCTAAGAGTAGAGTTGTTACCATCAGCATATCCCCACAGGATGGGGCTTATACCAGGGCTCTGAAAGGTGAAAGTCACTATCCCCGCCCATCCCTGTAGGTGGGGGAGCAGTGGATACAAATGACTGGTGCATAATTGTGGAAGATTGAACATGTGCGATTTTGTTTGTGGGACTATGCTGCATGTGAAGTCATCATTGAATTGGTTAGTTATACACTATCAGGTGACTTTTGAGTGACATTCTGGGCATGGTTTGGAAATGTTGTCATCTTCTCACTCATCTGTTATGAACTTTAGAAGACTATTCTGCTAAAAATATGAACCTAGATCAGACTGCTCCAAATTTGGAGCAGTCTGATCAGGGTTCAAAGTGTTTGATTTCTTGGTAAAGATATTCTGGAATGCATTGTTATTTGAATACATAAAGCAGGTGTACAGTAAAACCTGTGTAAAACAGTCACACTCAAAAAGACAAAAAATGACTTTCAAGACTAATTATCGCTTAATGCAGGTCAAAAGTATTGCAGAATGCCCCAATGCTATAAGCAGGTCAAAAGTATTGCAGAATGCTCAAAGTGGAGCATTCTGCAATACTTTTGACCTTTATAGAGCTACCAATTGTTATTAAGTTCTTTGTTTTGTCTATTTTTGATGGCCGTTTTACACAGGTTTAACTGTAACTAGAAATGTGTCAAAATATGTCGATGTGACATGGGTGACTTGCCTGATATAACCTAATTTAGTTTAACCCTTTTCGTTCTGGATAACAGTAAACAGGTTCTTTGACAAACAGTGAAGACCTACATGAAAGGCCGCATTAATGTGCACCTTCAGGGACAAATAATCGTATTTAGAAATTTTGACCTGTGACCCTAAAAACACAAAATGGACACTCCCATTCTTATTGTATCAATAAGTTGTTAAAGATCCATCAGAATGAAAATGGTTAAGCGCCAACTGGGACTGCAGCAGACAAAGGGTTACCCATCAAGCTCTACCTAAAATTTTCAGCACACAACATTTTGAAATTATATTTTTAGCAACTAAATAGAGTAAAACCTGTCTTAAGCAGCCACTCAAAAATAGACAAAGATCTTATTGACAAATGGTAGCTTAATGAAGGTCTAAAGTATTGCAGAATTCTGTAATACTTTTGGCCTGCATTATGCAATAATTGGTCTTGAAAACCAATTTTTGGTCTTTTTAAGAGTGACTGTTTTAGACAGGTTTTACTGTAAGCCTTGATATTTTAAACTCAAGGGAGATTCTGTGAAATTAACTGCTGTGCAGAGTGCAGTGGCTTATTTGATAGAGCGTTAGACTGGGGATCGAAGGCTTGATGATTTGAGCCTCACCTACGGGGGAGTCATTGTGTTGTGTCATTGAGCCAGGCACTTTATCAGCTGTTAAGTACTGGTTTAAGCCAGGAAGAACCATCCTGACATATGACTGCAAATTGTTGACTGGGAGGTTAAGAATCAAACCTAACTAACAAAAATTTTTGCTGCTGTCGCGGTTGGTGCTTATACGCTGAAAAACAAATTTATGCTGCTTAGTTTACAAATTTTGTTGTTGTGATTTTATCAAGTTGGACCTTTCATCTCAGTTTAATCATCTTGACATAATCATTCAATCCTTTGTATTCGGGAAACCCCTGAACAAGTACTTTTGCAAACAGTGAAGACCCAGATGAAATGCAGCATAATGCTGCATTTCATCAGGGTCAACACTGTTTGTAAAGGTAAAAAGGATCTTCAGAAAAAGAATACAATATTTTTTTTTTAAATTATAACCGGACAGCCCTAGATATGTACAATGGACTTATCCAAGTTTATTGTATCAAACCAGAAGGAAGAATCCATTAGTATATAATGGGTTAATCAATTTGAGCATGGATGTGAGATTTTGTACTTATTACAATGGGAAAGCTCAGATGAGCCTATGCTTCGGAAGTCTTAAAATGAGCATTCCTACTTTGCTTGGACTTTGTTTTATTTGGATTTAAAGAAAATACAAGATTTACATTTGAGGCACTTAACCAACATTGTTAGAACTTTTACACTGGAGAAGATTGTACAGCAAGGCCAGATGTGGAATACAGAAGATTTAGATGGAAATCTAGATATTTGGCCCCATTGAATAGATGTTTATCACATGACATCGACTCTGGGAGAGTGATAATTATAAGGCCATGCAATAAATTGATAAACAACTAGTAGTTTACAGATACTAACATAACATAAAGACGTCCATTTTAACGTTGCAAAAAAGACGGCAAAATCTTTACCTTTTCACTCCAAAAATGTGATTTTAAGTCATTTTAGTGTCATGTGAAAAACAGAATCTAACATGACTGCTCCTGTATTATTGAATTTATTAAACTCGTGAAAAGCGATAAAATGCTCGACAAGCCTTACATTTTATAGCTTTTTCTCAACTCATTTAATAAAATTCAACAAAACATGAGCACTCATGTTAGATTCTCTATGACTTTACGCTTCTTTAACTCTTTTCTCCCTTGTGGCGACAACAGTCACCTGCTGATCACCTTTGCAAAAACAGTTTAGACCCAGATCAGGCCCGACAAAATGTTGGGCCTGATCTGATGGTATTCCCAACAGAATTTTTTGAAAACAAATCGGCAGACGACAAACCCATAATGCAAAGTTGCTCAGCATGCAGAGTTTGTAAGTATGTGCCTGCCTGATTTATATTTTTTTTCTTTTACACATCTTTATTTGTTATTTAAAAGCACATCATTTTTGAATTTATTACTTATTATATACAAACTCCAAAAGTGCATCATTTTTTGAGTTTATTTATATACCGACTCCAAAAGTGCTTTATTTTGTAAAATGTCTGATTATTTCGTATAATACATACTTGTATATGATTTAGTTAAATGTAAATAATGTCTTCTCATACCATTACAATTTTCATCAGTTTATTTTAGGTGTCTGCTTTAGTATGTTACAAAGTTTTTGCGTGTTTGTCAGCATCCTCCCTTGCATCTATAGTTATGTTTGTAGTTAAAAAGAGGAGCTATGTTGTATATGTTCAGGCCTTCAGATTTATGGTGGGTCCGGGTCATTGACCCATGATTGCAAAATATGGCCCATCACTTTCCAAGGCAGTGGGCCCAGTGGACCCATCCTTTTTAGTTCTGAAAAAAAATCTCCTTTAATAAAAATATGTATCTTACAGTGAGTCTATGAACTATGAAAAGCTCTTAATAACAAATGGTAGCTGAATGAAGGTCCAAAGGATTGCAGAATGCTCTCTTTGGAGCATTCTGCAATACTTTTGACCTACATTAAGCGATAATCGGTCTTGAAAACCAATTTTGGTCTTCTTTTTTGAGAGGCCGCATAAGACAGGTTTTACTGTATCATTAGCAGTCAATATATATGTGCATACAAGTGTCTGTGTGTAGGTAAAGCATACTACCCCAATGTCAACTGTGTTTAGATTGATATGCTTGGGCCCATCATTTCAGAAAATGACCCACCATTTTTTTGCTCCATGGGTCACTTCGGCCCACCAATCTTGAAAAAAAATCTGAAGCCCTGTATGTTTGATAGAAACAGATTATCAAACTTATTCATTCATAATGAATGAGTCATAAGAAAACTTGGGCCTAGTCGTGAGAAGACTGCGCGCATGCGCAGGCTGGTCTGCGCTTTTGTTGTTGGCAAACCACCGAAGACAGGTTTTTCTTGTGTCGAGGCCCACTTGTCTTGAGTGTTTGTGACAAAGTCTGACTTCAAAGATACTACCTTATTTACCCTGATTATTTAGACTGATAGGCAAAAACTATAAACCCAGATTAGACCATACCTTTAGGAATGGTCTGATCAGGGATTACACAATATGCCAGACCATCAGTACCTTTATCCAGTCAGACACTTTATCCTCTGCTTAGTACTGTTTCAACCCAGGAAGACCCGTCCAGACATGACTAAAAAATTGATGACTGGGACAGAAATTATCAAAACAAAACATACTCATTCAACCCTAAACATCATGACGTGACTGAAAAATTGTTGACTGGAATGTAAAGCATCAACGCAAACAAAATGATCATATCATATAAAAAATCTGTTTTTGTTGCATCTAAGTCTCTGACCAGCCTGCGCATCTACAAAGTCTGGCCATTGCCATCATTATTGGCTGCCTGAAAAGAATAATGACTATATGTATACATGGCAATTTGAAAATATCTAGCCAGCCTTTCTCTGATGCTAAACAATTAAGCCTAATGTCCTTTTTAAAGGACATAGGCAAACAGTGCAGAACCAGATCAGACACCGCATAATGCGGTGTCTGATCAGGTTCTGCATCGTTTGCTTACAGAATAACCTTTTAAGATGTATATGATATTGGATCAAACTACCCAACAACCCTTAAATTCAAAATGTGTTTGTCCAATTGATAATGGTGGGAAATTCCATTAAGCATACATGGGTTAATTTGAATCTTGTGTGAGACAGATTTTCTTACAAGGTGACTTGTGGCCTTGATATGGTAGACATGGTCAATTTTATCTCTTGATGCAGAATCCAGCTCCAATTTGCCTAGCATTATTTGGATAATATGTAGATGATGGTTCAAATTTAGCAACATTGTCAGAAAGCTGGCTTCAAGACTGTTTAAAAGTGCCAGGGGAGTCTGGTGGCACACGTACTGATTACTGTATATGTTCTAAAATTTTGAACACTTTCTTTTTCTGTTCCCAAATAGAATGTTGCTTATAAGGGCTTAAATTCACAAAATGCCTGTCAGAATATGAAACAGGGAAGACCCTGATCAGACTGCTTCTTTGGATCAGACTGCTTTTTATGCACTGTTTGTTTAGGCCTTTTTGGCTGGCAAGAAGTTTTCAAAATTTTAACACAGCTACCGTATACGATAAGAAATATTGGCTTGTATGTGTAGCTAAAAGGGATAGTCTATTTAGTCTATCATTATCATCCGTAGTATGAGTAGTTCCTTTAGAAGAAATTTACTCTTTGTATACGGAAAACCCATAAATGGGTACTTTTACAAACAGTGAAGACCCAGATGAAATGCCATATTATGCAGCATTTCATCAGGTTCTACACTGTTTGTAACTGTGAAAAATATCTTCATTCAAAAGAATACAATGATTCTTTGAAAAGTATAACCTGACACCCCTAGATATGTACAATGGACTATCCCATGTTAATTGTATGAGACCAGAAGGAATAATAAGGATGAATATGGTTATTAACAATTCTACCTTACAATAAATATGAGCCAGCTGATGCGATTTTGTTATCAATCCAGAGGACACCAGCTAAGTAAGGCTCAGATGAGCTTGCCAGAGTCTTAACTGGATACTACGGATGTCCCATCCGTATATATCCGTTTTATCCGCAATGGATCTGTATCAGATCCGCAAACGCGTCGAAATTTTGAAAAGTTTCAAAATTCGGGCGGGGATGAGTAAACCGTAATGGTGCATTACTAAACGCATATATCGGTATCTATCCGTGTCGCAGATCAGATGGCTTCTGATGAAGCCATCTGATCAGCATCCACACTATTATCCACCCTGATTGAAAATACATGCTTACAACTGGAAAGCTGCAAGGTAACAGGCTAAATATTGGGTCGGAGTGTAGTATGTAAAATATTCAGCATGACAAGGGTTAAAACATGAATGCACATCTATCCAATGGAACTACTAACTCTCACCTACTTCTACACTTTGTGATCACTACTTATCCGTTATTGAACCTATCATTCCGCAGTCCCACTCCAAGTTGAGGACCGATACGGTTTCAAGCGAATCGTTACCTTTAGTTACGGAAGTTACGGGTCTCGTTCGGCGTACTGTAACAGACCGTTTTCTACAGTAACGTTTCAAAGGGGGGGGCAAAGAGACAGAAACTGTATCTGAAGGGCTACTAAAACAGAGAGGCTGGGTCGGTGCAATGCCAGTGACGTATGGTGCAGTTATGGGAAGATGTTATGTTTGTTATTTGTAAGAGTGGGGTCATCTTTTCATGAACTTGCCAACGGCTGAAGTAGGGCCATCATTTCATAAACTTATTAGACTTTTATCAATTCGAATTAGTTGTCCAATATAGGACAAAGTAATTCTTTTATTAATTCCAATTACAGTCAAACCTGTCTTAAGGGGTCACTGTATTAAGGGGTCACCTGTCTTTAGCAGCCACTTTTTGGGGGTCCCGTAAACCAAAATACAATGCAAATAAACCTGTATTAAGGGGTCACCTGTCTTAAGCAGCCAGTTTTTGTGAGTCCCCTGGGGTGACCCCTAAGACAGGTTTGACTGTACATAGTTGTCCAATATAGGACAAAGTTTAATGGTGAAATGAAGCAATAAATATCTACTGGTCAAGCTTGAGTAGCCGAAACTTCGAAGGTGGCCCATCTTCCTTCTTTCGAATGTGTTCTGTGCTCTTGAATGAACTCTTTTAGATTTATATTTTACTTCAGTGCCACTGGTGTCGTGCCATGCGGCGACCGTAAAACGTCTCCCCGTACGTCATCTATAGTGCAGATTTTTTATAATTCCTTTGAGGTCAAGAAAATATTCTGAGAAATCAGAAATTTTTGATTGGTTTAGATTTATAGTCTAGATTATTGCTTTTTTTTTCCTTTTAGATCTTTTATGGTACAAATTCCTCCTTGAATTTACTGCCTTATCAAAATTAAGATATTACATTATGCTTTCTCTTGTTTTCGTAACCAAATCATATCGGGGTCACTGATACGGTTTGGGTAGCGGAATTCTCGAAGTATGGTCCATGTACCTTCCTTCGAATGTGTGCAGTGTTCTTGAAGGATTAGAATAGTATCTACTTTATCAACTGCCGACAGAATATCTATGTCAACCAAGCAGTAAATAGGTACTTTTTTCAAATCAGGGAAGGACAAGGCAGCGAAAGGAGAGAGATGGGCTTCGCCTTTCATATGCAATGCCCAAGATGCATTGACCCTAACCACCTACCCCCCCACCCCCACCCAAGCCACCGCCCCTACGGTCATTAGGCTATAGGAAACCTTTACCTTTACCCAATTTATAGTTTGGATCCAGGTATACAAATTTAAATAAAAATCTAATCCTTCATGAGCACAGAACACTAAACACATTCGAGAGCAGAAGCAAGGGCCATACTTCGAGGTTACGATTACTAGACCCTCATTAATGACCCTGACATGACCTATAACTTCCGTAACTAAAGGTAAAGATCCGTATTAAACCGTATCAGTCTTCAACTTGGGACTGCGGAATGATGGGTTCAGTTACGGATAAGATACGGAATAGATACGGCTGAGACACGGATTAGATACGGATAGATGCAGATTAATTCGTTCAGTTACGGACTTTTACGGTTTACTCATCCGTGCCCGAATTTTGAACCTTTTCAAGATTTCGACTCGGATCCTGCCGACCCTGGGGATATTATACGGACAGTAACGGACTCTGCGGATGCAATACGGATCCATTACGGATTAAATGGATAGATACGAATAGATACGGACGGGCCATTCAAAGCATCCGCAGAATCCGTATATGTGTGTGTGACTGGGGCATAAAAGAGCAGCCTGTCCAAGGCCGACATTGCTGGTCATTTCATTTGCTTCCCCGGAATGCAACAAACTGCTCCATTTTAAGGATAGAAATACAGTAATTAAAAGAACTGAGGAATATAACTTTCTAAGAGAAAAACAGACAAGGGAATTGCAATCCCATAAACAATACAAATATTGGGTCATGCTTTATATACAAATACTGTGTCATTGTTTGTTTTCAGACCTATGGAAATTATATATAAACGTTGGGTCATAAATGTAGATATAGGACAGTCACATTTACACAACAATATTGGGCTATCATATACAAAGCTTGGGCCATTATATATCAATATTGGGTCATTTTATACAGATTTTTGGCATTTGTATAGAAATATTGGACCAGCAGAACACGCAAAAGAAAATCATCTTTTGACCTAAAACGCTTCAACAAGGCGCTGCATATTGATGCTCTGATTGCCATTTGCTCATCGCTAAGGTTGGTTGGTTGGTTGATTTGATGCTTAACGTCCACGGTAAACAGCTAAGGTCATGTCGGGACGGTCAGTTAACCGAACCACACTATTCATGGGCAGGCTTAGACCTCCTAAGCGGTTAAACAGTACTAAGTGCACATACTTTGCCAGTACCTGATCACTGCCCTTCTTGAATCAGCGGAAGGAGAAACGAAAGTATGTGGCCAGACCGGGATTCGAACCCAGGACATCTGACTTACGAGTCAGGTGCCCTACCCATTGCGCTACCCGGCTCGGCTTCATCGCTAAGGGATTTGGGGACCCAATGGGCTGTTAGCTTGCGCATACCTGAACGATCATGTAAGATTGTTGAAACGCTACCATGAGAAATGCCTTCGCTATTTCTACCACCTGAATTTGTCTATCAGAGTATACCAGATCCCGAACTTTGTTACACATTTCTTCTTCGGTGGAATCCAGTGGGCGTCCAGACATGGCTTCGTCAATTAAAGACGTTTCTCCCTACCCAGAATTTAACCTGAGCATACGATGGTGCTGAATTACCGAATTACAGCTCGGTACTCAACTTTAGATGAAAAGCATGCCTTTGCATCACTAGCTATGTTTGACATTCAATATCTTATTAAAGAATGACTCGGTACGTGTGCAATTTTGCCTCCATGTATAAAATATGTATTGAAACAAGACATGAAATTCGTGACCGTCACGGTCAATCGGAAATAGGCTGGTTACTTATTAACTCGCCCTCGTATATATAAATATATATTGGGTTAAGCCCAAATTACATACTGAATCAGACCCACTAACTTTGTGTAGTCAAATTTAGCTGTCCCACCGTGATTTGCTTATATATATAGGTAGAGATACTGTGTATAATAATGGGGCAATGTATCATGTGCATGAACTACAACTCTGGCTTACTTACTTTATGAATTACCTGCCCTTGCATGAATTCCCGTTTTACTTTATAACTCCTTAACCGTTGGAAATGTTTTAACTAAACTGTATGGTGATGTGTATATTGCCAATGGAATGTATTAAAACTATTATGACCAAGAATGGTACTCTAGTTTACTTAGTTTGTGAGTTATCTCCCGTTGACTTTGACATTACTTAACTTCTGAGGTGCTTCACCCTGGAAACTGATTTTTGGTATACTTAAAGTATTTGATGTATTAGATGTTTAATAACATTGAAGTCATTAATTATAGAGTTGTATACAGAGTTGTTGCACCTGTTTGTCTGCCTGTCCATCCTTCTATAAAGGATCCTGTTCATTCTGTACCTTCTTCATGACAATAAAACGGCGTATTATGGGCCACTTGCGAAGCTCTTGTTTTTATATTGGCCCATTATGTACAAGTATTGGGTCATTATATATAAATATTGTACCATTTTATATAGATATTTGGCATTATCTTTTCACACATATTGGGCCAACGTATATGAAGTACATTTAGATGATGACCTTGGGTTGACTTTGACTTATTTTATGGCTATGGTTACTACAGTTTCTGGTGTTTTTTGTTACTAGTAGACCTACATGCATAAATATTGTAGATTCTAAATTTCCTCGGGTGGAGAGACTAAAGGTTTCTCAAATTACCATCATACCCATTTGTTTTAATCTTTAGAAATGCTCCTAGAAACTTTCTTGGAACAAATCAGATTGGTCATGGAACAGCTATTATTGTGCTGCCTTGCAAGTCTAAGGTCAATGGTATAATCCTCTGCTCCTCATGGGTGCTGACTCACTTGTGATTTTCAACAATAAAATGGCTATAGGCTTTATGTATCGGTTAAGTTTATTTTGATAAATTTTCAGAATTAAGAAGCCACAGTGAACAATGTTGGGATTGTTTATCTTATATATATGCATATAGAAATGTTGGGTCATCATATTTATACAGATAATTGGGTCAAAGCCCCAATTACTTATTGGGTCAGACCCACTAACTTGGTTTTGTCAGGTTTAGCTGTCCCACTGTGATTTGTTGATGTATATAGGAATACATGCTCTATCAAAACAAAAAAGACACATTTCCATTCATGTAAATGTTTATATCACTGTTTTTTCTGGTAGGTCCCAATAAGTGGGTTTTGAGACACAGACCCAATAAGTGGGCAAGTTTAAGTATATATATATATATATATATATATATATATATATATATATATATATATATATATATATATTATAAATATACTGACCGCTGACTTATAGTTCAACTTATCCAACTCAACTTAGGTAAGTTAAGTAGCATAAGTTGTAAGCTGAGCTGGATGAGTTGAGTAAGCTGAGCTGAGTGGTATGGGTATCTTGTCGGAAATAGTGGCGAAAATTGCTTATTTTGCTCAGCTTGATGAGTTGAGTAAGCTGAGCTGAGTTGTAAAAGTAAGTAAGGTTGCAAAGATCAGGAATCGATACAATCAAAGAAATAAAAGGGGTGGAGGGAGGGTAGACACACAGTGTATCATAATATATACATGTAGCTATTGTAACTTATCGATCTTAGCTCAGGGTTCTCTTGTAACATTGCCATTGTTTAAAGGCCTGACTTACCGAACTCATCTGTTATAATGGACAGCTATGGCAACTTACTTAACTTAGAACTTAAAATTGGAACCTTCCATATGCATGTGATATCTCAATAGAATATATGTACAGTCTTATCATTTCAGTCATTTTTGTCCCGAAATTATTTGGTCTATAGAAATACATGGGGACTCCTGTGGGCTACGTACTCCATACTCCGTGTCCCGAAATTTACTGTCTACGTTTAATAGATGAATATTGTGAAAATCATGCTGAGATACTTTGTGTCATAGTATATTGCATAGGCATGTGCCTGAGACAGAATTCGGGACAGGGAGTATGAAGTACCTGCCGATATCTAGGCCTTATTTACCTCGGATAAATTATTCTCAATCAATGACAACGTTATCTTTCCTGACCGTCTGGTTAATGACGACACAATCGATAAATAAATGACGTAAGCAATCATTTTTAGTGCACACGGTATAGAAAGCCGTTCCTGTTGCTTTATTGATTTTCAATACAGGAAATGTCTTGCACTATTCAAATATAACCCGCTGATTGTTTCTATGGGGGTTGATAAAAATTGGGATAGTCCATTTTACACCCAATTATGCACTAATTAATACTTTACAAACTACTGATGAGGCCCTCCCAGGGAGGGAAGATGGTACCTGTTCCCTTGTTCCCCATATTTTCCCTGTTCCCCAATGTTCCCCTTCCCCTCAAAATTAATTGGGCCCTTTGTTCTTCTGTTACCCTGAGATGATTGCTCTTTTCCCCCTGTACCCCAACCCCTGGGAGGGCTTCAGTGATGGACCCCCCCCCCCACCCCAAATAACACAGACGTTGTATCGACATGAAAATAGTATACTTTCATTTTCAGAACAGGTTATGTGTAAGCTACAACATTGTTACAGTCCCTATTATTAAAAGTGACCCAGGGTTTTTATCTCTATTTTGGGAACATGACCCAATCCCCAGAATTGGGAATTTTTCACATAGTTTTATACAAATTGGGGAAAAACTCACACCATATATTATAATCAAATCAAACAAAAGTTAGCTAATAAGAACATTTCAACATTATGAACTTAACAGGTACTATTCATTGGGGTACATTGTCACAAAATAGTGACATTTTTTTGTTTCTTAAATTGGGAATATTCTCCTTGTTATTGGAAAAAACATACTTTTTTGCGATTGGGAACATGACCCAAAATTGGTCTTCAAAATGTGCCAAAAACCCTGTTTAGTTTATCAGATATATCAAGAAAACAATTACATCTGTATCACTATACATACTCTAGACAGATTTACATTGCAAGACAAAGAATTTTATGGTCCAAGTTACTGCCTGATTCTTTGAATAGGATGAATGCCCATGCCCTAATCATATTGTTTACCTGACCCCAACAAATACAAAAGTTATATGATCCAAATATCATATAAACATATGACACTGTGTTTGGGGTGCTCTTTGAGACGGTTCTTTTGAGTACCCACAACATATGTTTGATTAAGAAAGAATTCAATCACACATTAATAGTCTTATCTTGGGGATATGTGCTTTGGGGAGGGAATGCTATAGAAGCTTGGGGTATAAAGTATCCTTCATAATAAGCATACTTAAATTCATTTAAATAGATACATGTCTTTAATGTAAAAGACCTCCTAAATGAAAAAAAAAATCTACAAATATATTCTTCCTAGAGTTTGGTTTAACTCAAAATATGTGTTACACACCCCTTTTTTTGGACAAAAACAAACTCAGTTTACTCTTTTATCATCTTAATCCTTTACTTCATAGGCTATATTTAGATCATGACATTATTTTCTATTTTAGACAACATTGAAAAAATTCAAGAAAATTGAAGCTAATTAGTCTTGAATTTGAAAATATAATGGAAAATGGAGCATTTGCTCTAAAAGAGCAAATGCTCCATTTTCCATAATATTTTCAAATACATGATATTTCAAAGGTGTAAAAGGTTAAAGCTGGTTAGATCTTTCTCAAATTTGATGATGGCTTAGCTACAACCAACAAAACAAGAAACTCTTACAAAGTTGGCAATCTGGATCGAAAAAAGATGCATATTTTTGGTTTTGTTGGCATTTTTGAGTACTTTTGTTAGACCACTTTTAACATAATATTTAGCATATGTACAAAGCCATAAGGGTGGATGCCAAGTCTGAATTTGCATATGAAGGCTAGAAATTAGGTCAAAGGTCATTGAGTGCAAAAATGAGAAAATATGTACTACTGTAAAACAAATTTATATTTTTATATGTAAACATATTTTTTTCAAGCCAAATTTTGTATGCTAATAGTTATAAGTCTGAAAAACATTGGGAAAATGTTTTTTTTATAACTAAATGTTCATATGTCGACTTTAAAATGGGGTCAAATGTCATCAAGTGCAATAATCGGAGCATTTTTACAAACTGTGTTTCTTTTTTTTCTCTGGCCCAACAACAAGATGCTTTTTAAACTAAAAAAAGGTAGAAGTCATTCAGAAGGCTTAAATTGACATGTTTATTATTAAAGGTACCCCTTTAGAAGCATCCTTTTAAAGACAAACATCGTAAGTTTTGTGCAATTTTGACGGAAATTCTCCCTCAATTGGGCTAAAACTGAGATATATCGGCTACTTAGAGAGTTTGCTGCACCTCTCAGAAAGTAAAACTATTTTCAGTTTGAGACATGTCTTGGGGCCTAAGAAACTCATAATTTAATAACTTTGCTGGGGTCATTTTTCTATAAATCACCTGTAACCAACGTTTCCCTACTGGCATTGAAAATGACAGTACACACAGTTCAAGGCTAATGTTGATTTATTTTAATAGTATTAGTGAAACAGTTTAAGCATTAAATGTTTAAATTAGACATAAACATCAATTGCATACATCTGTGATATGTATTTCTGCTCGTCAGCGATACGTATGTTACATTTTATACTAAAATTGCAGAAATGACTTTACAAATTACATGTATTAGAATAAACCATGATACATGACCTTAAATATACATGATATTGATCTATATTCTTTTTGAAAATGTTCATTTTCATATATTTGAAGTTGTTTATAACTTTTAACTTGCATTGAAGTGAAATCAAGTAAACATTTAAATATGCTAATTAGTATATAATTTGTACTGGCTCCAGCATGTAACGCATAGCTGCTTACAGATTCATTTTTTCTATTATTTACATTGCATTGGAATTGGCAAAATATATTTCATGATGAAATCAAATTATAACTATATTAACAATAATGGATCTTAAATTGCTGCACATATATAAATGAGGTAAAGTAGGTAACAAAAGGTGCCTTACGTAAATGGATAAAGGTAGTAAATTGTTGTTAGGCTTATCTAAAATTTGTGTCTACTCTCCACAATTCACTTACATATACTACACGCATTTTATTCTATATAAGACTTAATTTAAAAGAGTGCTATGGATTGGTCTGCAACATGTGAATGTGGCATTTCCTGGTCCTACTCAATTACTTTTTGTAATATTCATAATGCAGTTTTTAGTTTTCTGCCAATGGTACATAACGATAAACATGCAATCTACATCATGATTTAAATATTATTTCATACATCTTGTGGCAAGGCAGGAATTAAGGCAGAGGTAGTGCTGAGTGTCTTCTATAGCAGGTATAGGTTCTTGAAGACTGCATAAATGTAACATCTTCATATAGTACCAGCATGTTTTATGTCCAAATATAGGATGTTACATAGATCTAGTATTAAAGATTTTCCTTGTATGCTGAATTCTTTTAATTTTCATTTTTCACTGTTGACAATTGCATTATAAAATTATTTTATCATCTGTCCCCATTAAAATCTTCTATGTTTTGTTGAACTAGATTTCATATCATATTGTAATGATGATTATCTTATTATATTCTGCAGCAATTCTGATAGAAACTATTCTGCTTTTTAATTATCTTAGACTAAGGTTGGTTGAGGTAAGGTTACCTGAGCCATGTAAGGTTACCTGAGCCATGTAGCAGTCTTGTAAAAAACATCTGAACATATTTCATGGTAACATAAACAACAAATCATTCGAAGGTTAGTGATACTTTATATTAAAGATCAGTTAACTGTTTTATTCTTAAGCATATAACAAAAACATGACTCCCAAAATTCACTAGTATGGTTTGCATCTCTGAAACTCACAGATTAAACTGAACGTTGAAAAAGTAGTGTCACATGCATCTGATTTCACTGCTTTTCTTATTCACAAGATAGTTTGTTTTTAGTTTTGTTTATGCAGTATTTCATTTTGTTGAGCATTTTGTAACCCTAGTACATGTTTTATATATTTCCTATGAAAAGTGAGTTATGGTCTGTTTGTTGGTTTTAAAAGGTTTACCAAATTAGGCTTATTGTGATAGTCTTAAATATATATGCAAAACCATCAAAAATGTGAACAACATCGCTAAAAACAGCTTGCATAAAGCATTTTAAGCATAAAGTTGCTCACTCTTGTACCTTTATCCTTGTAGATATTTGTAAAGACTAACACTGTTTGAGGACTGCCTTGTATATAGTGAAAGGAAAGTAGTTCAGTTTTATTTCAAGCGTAATGCCATATTAAAACTACACATTTCAAGTATGTTACCAGTTACAAGTGCTATCCAATCTGATATATTGCACTTGTATCTACGAGCAGTAGATGTATACATTAATGTTAGTCACCTACCCTATATGCAATTAATCCCTGTCTTAGCAAAGTAAGTAAGGTTGCAAAGATCAGGAATCGATACAATCAAATACCACACCTGACCCAGGATACCATTGGGAAAGTGACAAACTCACAGTTAGACATCACAAAAGCCAAGAGGTCAGCCCTTTCCCAGCAGGTGACCACAAAGCACATATAAACAGACGCGTACAAAGACATAGCAAACACAAGACAGAACAAAAACACAAAAGATCTACAAAAGGAGTACCGCCTTGGAACTGTAAGTAAGATATTTTACTGGGGGCTTAAACCGGTTTAACGGCGCCAAAGTTACCTCACCCTTAATTCAGATGTGGATCAAGACACATAGATATTTGGTTTGCATGAAAGACCCCTAACTTATCAATGCATCATCTCCAAAAACATATAAATCAAGATATAACAAGGAGATAAAACAAAGATAAGGACTCAACAGTAAATAAAACTGAATACCGGAGCAAAAGAAATCCAACATGTAAACCCCAGTGGGCCTGACAAACAGCCAAAGCATCAGGCCCCTACCATCTCATCAATAGATAAGTCTTTAAGTCGGAATCATCATATAGTGTGAAGTCCGACCCACCGGCGTGCAATTAAAGAGGAAAGCAAAGTTGCCAACCGTGATTGGGTTGACCACCAAGCATGCAGTCTGTTGCAATACATTAATGTTTTAGCCAATCTTTTTATAATGTCATGGTTAACAGATAGATTCTACACTAGAACAGGCGAGTTTGCTGCCTTTGGATCTTATATACATCAAGCAAATCGGAGATGTTACACCAATGGATTATGCTAGTAAATGTACATATAAGATAACCATTTCAGGACACATTTACTCTAAATACTAAGAAATGACCCCAAACTGATCGAAAACTATGAACACAATAAAATCATCGAGTGCTCCAATATGGTGAATGCCTGTGTTCCAAAGAAGTCACCAGACATCTGTTTGCGGGAAATTCAATTTGGAATAAACCTTGCATTGGCATTTTACAGTTAAAAAGAATAACATAAAGAAAAACATGCCAATTACCTCATAGCATTTGATCTATATCATCATTGCAAAAAATGATAAGTAAATTATGTTTAAAATGATACTTAGAATTGAATATATCGACACTGAAACAAGTACAATGTACATGTATAAAAAGTTGCGCTGTGAAAGACATAGATATATAGTTTATGGTATCTTAAAATTAGAGGTTACCTTTAATATCATATCTATACTGCTTCTATATATGCAGGAATACGTTTACACAAGCAGCCTGACTTCAAAGAAATGCTGCTTTTGAATCCACATCATTTCATTAATATGTGCAAATGAAAGGACACCCCTACAGTTAAATGTTTAAAGTTATATGGAGGATTACCCTTAATGTCAGTGCTATTTCCATGATATACACCACAAAAGTTAACACTGTTTCACTGGATGGTCATTGTTAGAAATGTACCTGTACATTAGCTTATGTTATGTATGTTACCATCTGTTAACAGACCGATGTGAAGACCAATGTGAGGATATATTCCTTCCCGTATATTGTATTTACCTTATTCTATCATAGTTTCAACACGCCTGATGTTTTATGAAAGAAGGCTTGGTTTTTGTGTTTTCATGAAGCTATGCTTAGTATATGCAAATAGCAGGTAGTGGCCTTTTAAAACGTGTTTACAATTACTCATAGATTGGAAACAAACACAACAAATGTGTGAAATGAGAAAAGAAATTTAGTTGAGTCCTATAAGCATGAGATCATGGCCAAGTCCTCATGAAAGCTCTAGCTAGGAACATATACCTTTGAGAAATGACCCAATTTAAGATGATAAAATGTAACGTAAGAAACAACTTAAACACATCTTATGTATAAATGGTTGTAGTATGGCCGACGCTTTTTTCTTTGATTTTTGCTGATGTTTAAATCAGACACCCTAGAATAACGACGAAGGAGGAGCTTAAAACCGTACTCTAACTTCCAATTTTAGTTAAACAGCGATGTAGGCGGTAACTTCTTAATAGCGACAAATAAACCGGTAGGTAAATGTAATGTAATTGACAGCTTAGGCCGTATGCAGTAGTGTAGGCCCCTGTGTCGAAATTTGGGCTCCCGTGTGCATTTTTTGGTAAAAGTGATTCTTATCGATTTTCAACTAGAGAAATATATGCAGTGTAAGGAAAAAGATGTTTACAATTTTATTTTGCAGTATTTACGTCACAGTGACGTCACAAAATGGGGTACCGTCTTTTCACTTGCATCAAAGAGCATACATTTGGTGGGGTTATTTACACACCTAAAATAATCTTATTTTTATGTGTGCTGCATTGACCTGAACGTCTATAGAAACACTAAAATGAAATTTGTTTCTATATGGACTTCAATTTTACGTGAAATTGACGTCGATTTGACGTCAATGTGCTGGAATAACACATTGCGTATAAAAAATTATAATACTGGCAATTCGCGTGTGCCTTGCGACTGAAATCAGATCTTAGCATAACTGTATGTTCCTGGCTAAGCTTTTTGAATCAAGTTAGCTCTCTGATGGTTGGGACGTTTAGCTGCTACTGCATGTTAACTACGTTACCTACATTTTAAAACAAAAAATGTAACCAATGTTGTTAAGGTAATACTTGAATTATTTAAATTGGACAAACATTCATGTATCATACAAGAATATTTCATTCATAGCAAACATCCATGTTTATAAAAGGTTTTATGGACCCATTGTAATGTTACTTATGTTACATTTAAGCTACTCCCCTTAAAATAACTGAAATTCTGTTAAATAATTTTCTCTGATTAGTTTCCGTTTTAAATACACCTTCCAAAAGACAAGTAATGACCATTATAAAGCTGCAAACAGTTTGTTAGTATCAAAAAATACTTTAAGAGTTATAAACTGTTAAATGTGATGACCCTGAACAAAAAGTTCATGCTTTAATTCAGCATGAAATTCAATTGGAAAACCTTTAAACACCAAGTATGAGTATTTTGCTGATAAGCAAGAGTGAAAAGCCATACTAAACTTCGTTTCTAGTGTAATATATTAGTTTTGTTTTTGTACGGCATCATGTAACGAATATTATACCTTTCAAGACTGCATATTCATTGCTTTATTCCGTATACACTGAACCAAAGTTCTAAGTAGCCACTTTTCAATTTCTTTTTTTCTGACTAAGCCCTAGTTATATTGAAATGATTTTTTGCCCAAGTATGTGCATTGTTATGGACTAAAGTTAAGCGGTGTTTTGGAAGAGTTTTCTATCACTTCAAGATTTTGGGGTTCAAAAATGCAAAAAACAACTTTTTGAAGAAAATAAGCGTTTTGAGTGCAGTTTTTATCAAATTCAAGTACAGGTGATTGCAAACCTGCCTTGTCGGCTTGAAAAAACACCAAACTTTTGACATTTTTGCTTATGACAGATTTTTTATGAATTTTTAAAAATTGATAATTTTCCGATTTTTCCGAAATTTTCGGAAATCACCAGCTGCACATACTAAAACCATTGTATGTGTTTTATTTTATGTTAATATGTTTGATAAAACACCATGCAACTTGATGAGCCCATTTTCTAACGATATTTTTTACTAATTTGGTATCCACTTCCGATTTTAACGTGAAAATTTAAAGGTCATTTAAATGGCATTTGTTAAAGATTTATTTAAATTTTTAAGCAGAACTGTAACGCCAATTCATAATGAAGAACCCTTGAAAATTGCACTGCTGTGCCGAGAGATAATAAAGCGTACAGAGCAGTGCAAAGTGAGTATGCAAACTGCATGGTTAAGCTAAAAATCCTTTGATTAAGTTGTTGACCGTGGCTGTCTTCATGTTGACGTAGAAGAAAAATGGAGTGTTCAATTGTCAAAAAAACCCTTTTGATTCTGTTCATCTTATATCACAGCTGTTATAAACATCTTCAAACTAATAATAATATAAACGGATAACGTATCTGATGAATAGTCTATATCACACTAAAAAGTGTGACTTTTTGAAAAGATGGTACCTTTACTCAGACCTCGTCTGTGCACGAGCTACCAGTCATTTTGGAATGACATAATTTGCAGAGTCTTGGCAAAGCCTTGGACCTTTTCATAGAATTTAAATTTTGTGAGAGCAATTTTTACTTTTTGAACGGGAGCAAAAATTGTATGGTGGCTACTTATAACTTCGATTCAGTGTATTATACGTCATAGGATATTTTATTTCATCTCAAAACTGACTGTGCTTGTTAAATAGATATCAAGCTACCAGTCTGTCTGAAAAAAGGATTTATCAGATTGTATTTAAGTTCCTACTAATTATCCATGCACATTTGCATTTGCAAAATAGTATATTTTGAACTATTTACATTTACAAAGAATTGATTTGCCCAAAATCATAGATTTTAAAATTCATAAACATAGGAAATAATTGCACTCAAGTTACAGCACTTACATGGGTGCATTTCAATTTTCTGTCAAATTTGTTAAAATAACATAATATCACTGTACAAAATATATTATATTGGCATATGTTTATTCATAATGTTAACAAAGCGATATAAAATTTAGCCAGAAAAGCTAATATATTATGCTAAGTTTAGAGTTTCGTAATATTTTTCTGAAGAATTCTAAGTTTGATTGAGCTACTTCTGTTCAGTTATTTAAAGTGTCTGTAATTAGTTATTGTTTATAGTGACTGTCTCGAAATCAATTTGTATCCTGACTTTTAGCTGTGTATGCATATTGTAATGCATAACAGAAGCTGTGAAATTAATTTTAGTTTATATACAGCATAGCTTTTGTTGTGCATCAACAAAACTGTATGTCACATTAAGTAAGTACCTTGGATCACTTGCTCAACCAATAATATCTAAAGAACTGCTTTATTGATGAGTAACATTTCCATGGAAATAAAGAAAGTTGGTTATAGTGGTGAGTTTTACTTTAAGGCCACATTAGATATGGTCATATACAAAGAAATGGGTCAGCTGTTACTATGATACCAATTTAAATAAAGACTTTTCAGCTAAAATTACATCGGGTCAAATTTTAACAGGTGCCATTTAAGTTATTTTAATGTAGATTTTACAATGGCTTTTAGAGTGCTGGATAAAAATGTGAAATATTTAAAAAATGCAGTCAAGAGATTAAATCTGATTTAGATTTAGCATAAATGTTTATATTCCTGATGTTAACTTCCACTAAACAGAACGTTGGCAAAATAGTACAGGAACCTCGCAAACATGATACATGTATATTTGTATTTAATATTAGAATGAGTTGTTATCTTGCCAGGACATAGATTCAAAGGAGTATGCACACTGCTAACTGTTCAGCATTAAGATGACACTCTTCTCAATATAAACATTGTCACCAATGACAGTCGCACATGCAAAGCTTAAACAATGTGCATGAGCTTATGCATATCTAATTTGCCATGTATACTTTTATTCAGTTATCTCAGGGGCTAGAGTTCTAAAATTTGGCCATCAGCCTCCATACTACTTTGTGTATACGAGTAGCGAGTGCTCTGGCAAGTCCACCTATACATGCATAGGCTCACCTGAGCCTTCATTACTCAACACTGCGACTGGTACCTATATCAAATGGGCTTATTCCTTTGATCTGTTCTTTCGTTGCTAGTAAATCTATTTTGTTTGATTTGAACTATGCAAAGAATTATTAGGCTGCAATTTTGTATCACATTTCACAGGCTAAATATCAATTTGATATTATCTGCAACAAAATTCCACTGTAAGACTAATGGGTCTAATTGATAAAATCATGGAAAACGAATAATTTATTAAAAGCAATACTTTGTTGTGAGTCAGCTATTTTAGCAATGGCTACAATATACATGTAATACTAACAATGCTTGGGGGCTTTTCTAAGTGATAAACATATATCTTTCAAATGCATGACTAAAATGAACCACTAGAAAACACATTGCTCTGTTTGAATGCTTCACACTCGTTTAGAACCAGACAGATCAGATGATAAGACAGAGCAATATGTCCTTAAAATTATCTTGTTATGTATTTTACCATCTTTATATTAATACTCTTAAGCGTGAGCCTGTTGACACTAATGCCTATAAACTGCAGCCTTCTTTAAGTGAAAGGGTGATTGTTGATGGGCATGGTTGTCATACAGCCCTACATTTTGGTGTCAAAGCTAAAGAAAATCAAGACAAAGTTCCTACGTTGTACTGGTTACCTAAACTCCATAAAAAACCCTATAAAGCAAGATTTATTGCAAATTCTAGTTCTTGTACAACAACAGAACTTTCTAAATTGTTAACCTCATGTCTTACAGCTGTTAAAAACATGTTATCAAATATTGTGAAAAGGTATATGAGAGATCTGGTAAAAACCTATTTTGGTCGATTAAAAATTCAGGTGAAATTTTAGATAAACTTAAAGCTAGAGATTTCAATGCGACCAGTTTGTCTACTTATGATTTTTCTACTCTTTACACTACTTTACCTCATAATTTAATTAAAGATAAATTTATTGATCTTATTGAAAGTACCTTCCAGAGAGAAGGCTCTCCACACCTTGCATGTAATGACAGAAATGCATTTTTTACTTCAGAAAAACCTAAAAAATATCATGCATGGTCGTGTCAAAATGTATGCGATGCGCTGACCTTTTTGTTGGACAACATTTTTATTCGATTTGGCACCAAGCTCTATAGACAAGTTGTTGGGATTCCTATGGGCACTAATTGTGCTCCCCTGGTTGCAGATTTATTCCTGTTTTGTTATGAAAGGGACTTTATGATGTCTCTTTCTGATGATAAGCAGGCTGATGTTATTGATGCGTTTAACACTACTTCCAGATATTTGGACGATATTTTAAATATTAATAATGTTTATTTTGACAATATGGTTAGTCAAATATACCCTTCAGAGCTCCAACTTAATAAAGCCAATGCCTCTGATACCGAAGCCGCGTTTTTAGACTTGCATTTGTCAATTTCTAATGATATTGTTTCTACCAAAATTTATGACAAACGTGACGACTTTGATTTTGAAATTGTCAATTTCCCATTTTTAGATGGTGATGTTCCTCGTTCTACATCCTATGGAGTCTATATCTCTCAACTCATTCGTTTTGCTAGAGCATCTAGCTATGTTGTTGACTTCAACACTCGCAATAAATTGTTAACTCAGAAACTTCTTAAACAAGGCTATCGGTATCATAAACTTCGCAAAACATTTTCAAAATTTTATAGACGATACTATGATTTGATTTCTAAATTCCAAGTTGGACTTAAATCTCTCTTGCGCCAAGGACTTTCGGAACCTGATTTCTATGGTGACTTGGTGTATAAGTTGAAGAAGATTGTTGGCTCTAATAATTTTTCAGCGCAGTTCATTAAAATAATTTCCCATTATAAAAAGATTGGCTATAACATTAATGTATTGCAACAGACTGCATGCTTGGTAGTCAACCCAATCACGGTTGGCAACTTTGCTTTCCTCTTTAATTGCACGCCGGTGGGTCGGACTTCAGACTCTATGATGGTTCCGACTTAAAGACTTATCTATTGATGAGATGGTAGGGGCCTGATGCTTTGGCTGTTTGTCGGGCCCACCGGGGTTTACCTGTTGGATTTCTTTTGCTCCGGTATTCAGTTTAATTTACTGTTGAGTCCTTATCCTTGCTTTATCTCCTTGTTATATCTTGATTTATATGTTTTAGGAGATGATGCATTGATAAGTTAGGGGTCTTTCATGCAAACCAAATATCTATGTGTCTTGATCCACATCTGAATTAAGGGTGAGGTTGGCGCCGTTAAACCGGTTTAAGCCCTCCAGTAAAAGTATTTTTACTGACCGTTCCAAGGCGGTACTTCTTTTGTGGATCGTTTTTATTATATATGCTTCATGTTGGTGTGTGTTGTAATGCTGTATCTGTTCTTTGTAGCCTTGTGGTCATCTGCTGGGAAAGGGCTGACCTCTTGGCTGTCGTGTGTGTTGTGTTTTGTCACTTTCCCAAATGTGTCCTAGTCCACATCAGAATCAAGTGTGAGGTTGGCGCCGTAAAACTGGTTTAAGCCCTCCAGTAAAATATTTTACTGACCGTTCCAAGGCGGTACTTCTTTTGTGGATCTTTTATGTTTTTGTTCTGTCTTGTGTTTGCTATGTTTTGTGCGCGTCTGTTTATATGTGCTTTTGGGTCACCTGCTGGGAAAGGGCTGACCTCTTGGCTCTCGTTTGTGGTGTCTTCTGTGAGTTTGTCACTTTCCCATTGGTATCCTGGGTCAGGTGTGGTACTTGATTGTATCGATTCCTGATCTTTGCACCATTACTTACTTTCAAAATGGTATTTTTGTCGCAAAACTGGATATCGTTCTGATATAAAGCAATTATGACCATAGGGATAAGCTTGGCGTGTGTCATACCTTTGGGCAAAAATCGGTAAGTTTTTTTAATCATTTTAGTTTATTTTTTAAAAGACAAGGATAAAGGCTGTTTTAAATTCTCAATTCTTGATTTTGATATATCTTGAATTGACCTACAATTACAAATTCTGAAAAGGTTTTAATTCCTGAATGGTATCAGCATAGTGGTTGTAATTAATAGCCGGCTTAAACAATATGTAATAAATCTTACTAAGCTAGTCCATGCTTGATATTATTGTGTTATCTAAAATACGATACACTATAATACAATATATTTTATTCAGCATTAAACATATAACAATGTTTATAACGACACAATAAGTTAACACATTAATGTTGTGAAACAACAGCAATATTTTTTTCTGAGGAACATCTGGCTTTTCTTCTGATATGTTTGATGACTTAATATGTGTCTTTGATATATCATTTCATGTATAAAAGAGGCAAATATATCAGTGTCAGCGAGATAAAAGATATCAATGAATAAGAATTTAAGAGAATAAAATGCTGTTTACATATTTAATAAAATGCACAGACTTGAAAAAATCAATGTATGTGAATAAAATCAAATTTTATTCTTTTATTCATCCATGCGTTGTTGGTATTTTCCTTTAATGACAATAAATGGCAGTTAAATGGCAATAAATAGCCCTTTAGCGGTGTAAACTACAATAGTGTTCCTTTGCAATTTAAAAAAGTATTTAAACGAATGTAATGTATTTCACAGTAATAACAGATCCTTCTACTTTTATAACAATATAGTGCTAGCCATTTGCTTACAATTAAAAGGTTATATTGGCATGTAAGAATAAGGAGTAATTAGATAAGATTTTCAATTATTTTACAGTAACGTAGAAATTTTTTTCTATTGCGTGGTATCGCCCTAACAGCTAAAGAGTTAACATACATTATTGTGTGGCTTGTTGGATGTGGTTTTAGAAAATTATAATTTACAAAACTCCCCTAGGAGGTATTTCGGTAGTCCAATGTCTAGTGACAGTAATGCATTAAATAGTTATACATTTAAAGTAACATATATAACTGTAACATCATAGTGGTGTATCGTTTAAATGCATACCGGCTGTTCCCTTCATTTAAAAATGCTTTAAGGCAAACAACATGTCGATAAATAATAACTAGATACAACTTGGTATTTACAAAATAGGATTTGAAACTATAATAGGGTAACGTAGTTAACATGCCTGTCTAAATATAGGTCAAAGAGCTAACGTATGTCATTTTGCATCTTATATAATGTAGTTTCAGAAAATTATAGTGAACAGTATTTTCCCTGCTGTGTGGAGAGGGGGGTTTAGGTATTTGAGCTTTCACTATTGCAGAATTTTCATTTTGGTACTGACGTCACTTTTTCATGTACAGACATCATTTTGAAGTTAATGTAATCGCTATAAAATCCAAGAGTCAGGGTCTATGCTCCGAAATCAACATGTTGCCAGTAAAATTAACACAACTGACCAAACAGTTCATGTTTATGCCTGCTGGAATTCAAAACACTCCACTTTCAAGCCTTAAATAAGCTAAAAATGGGTCCGTCACTTTGTGACGTCACTTTGACGTTAAAACACCAAAGAAAAATTGCAAACATCTTTTTTCTTAAACAAGATACATTTTTCTACAAGAAAATGTATGTTTGACACTTTTACCAAAAAATGCACACGGAATTACACAGCGGCCTACACTACAGGGAGGAGCGAATGTAAATTTCGTCAGGTGTCAGTAACACGTGTTTATTTGCGCCTGTGCCATACTACAAGCTAGATAAAGGATTCTTCCTCGGCTTTCTATTTATACCGCTCGGTGGGCTACGCCCACCTCGTGGTTTAAGCAAGAAAGCCTCGGAAAAGCATCCTTTATCTATTACATAGATATTTGCATAAAATGACGTATTCATACAAAGCATTAAGCAAAAAAAATATTTCTTGAAATTAAATGGTTATTCTTAGTTGTATTACATTTTAATTGATTTTATACAGTAACGTACTTTACATGCCTATTATGAATATTTGACAGCGGGAAACTTGGTAAATCATTGCTTTCCAAACATAATAGACACACACCTAGCAGGATAGCAATAAAAAAAATTCTTCCATTAGGATAGAAGGGAACTTAAAATTTGAATTTTGCCCCTATATAAATAAAATATTGCTACAATTTTCACCGATTTTGCACTTAAATGACCTTTGATTCAAACACATATCATGCCTAGATGATGCTGTTTGTTTATATAGCATGGCTGTATTATCCAAAAGAGATTTTGCATTTCTTTGATTCATAATTTTGGATAGCTAATTGATAAAAACGCTAAAATCTGACGTATATACAAGAATTTGCACTCAGTTGACCTTTGACCTAATTCTGGGACTTTGGGGCATTTCCAGACTTGGCATCCACCCCTATGCTTCTTAAAACACATCAAGATACACTTTGAGCATGGATGCCAAAATGTACTCAAAAATGCCAACAGAATTTTTTTCAGGCTCTGGATGGCCAACTATACAATAGGTATGCGTGGTCTGGTTCTGCTCTCTTTT